>CM069133.1:82101801-82471801 GCA_035221665.1 Okamejei kenojei
GGTGCTCTGGTCTGATGAGACCAAAATTGAAGTTCTTGGCATAAATGCAAAACGTTATGTGTGGTGGAAAACTAACATTGCACATCACCCTGAACACACCATCCCCACTGTGAAACATGGTGGTGGCAGCATCATGCTGTGGGGATGCTTTTCTTCAGCAGGGACGGGGAAGCTGGTCAGAGATGATGGGAAGATGGATGGAGCCAAATACAGGGCAATCTTGGAAGAAAACCTGTTAGAGTCTGCAAAAGACTTGAGACTGGGGCGGAGGTTCACCTTCCAGCAGGACAACAACCCTAAACATACAGCCAGAGCTACAATGGAATGGTTTAGATCAAAGCATATTCATGTGTTAGAATGGCCCAGTCAAAGTCCAGACCTAAATCCAATTGAGAATCTCTGGCAAGACTTGACAATTGCTGTTCACATACACTCTCCATCTAATCCTACTGAGCTTGAGCTATTTTGCAAAGAAGAATGGGCAAGAATTTCAGTCTCTAGATGTGCAAAGCTGGTAGAGACATACCCCAAAAGACTTGCAGCTGTAATTGCAGTGAAAGGTGGTTCTCCAAAGTATTGACTCAGGGGGGCTGAATACTTTTGCACGCCACACTTTTCAGTTTTTTATTTGTAATAAAATTTGGAAACCATGTATCATTTTCCTTCCACTTCACAATTATGCACCACTTTGTGATGGTTTATCACATAAAATCCCAATAAAATACATTTATGTTTGTGGTTGTAATGTGACAAAATGTGGAAAAGTTCAAGGGGTATGAATACTTTTGCAAGCCACTGTATTAATGATTTGGACGAGAGAATTAAATGCAACATCTCGAAGTTTGCGGATGACACGAAGCTGGGGGGCAGTGTTAGCTGTGAGGAGGATGCTAGGAGGCTGCAAGGTGACTTGGATAGGTTGGGTGAGTGGCAAATGCATTGCAGATACAGTATAATGTGGATAAATGTGAGGTTATCCACTTTGGTGGCAAAAACAGGAAAGAAGACTATTATTTGAATGGTGACCGATTAGGAAAAGGGGGGATGCAACGAGACCTGGGAGTCATGATACACCAGTCATTGAAAGTAGGCATGCAGGTGCAGCATGCTGTGAAGAAAGTGAATGGTATGTTGGCATTCATAGCAAAATGATTTGAGTACAGGAGCAGATAGGTTCTACTGTAGTTGTACAGGGTCTTGGTGAGGCCACACCTGGAGTATTGCGTACAGTTTTGGTCTCCTGATCTGAGGAAAGACATTCTTGCCATAGAGGGAGTACAGAGAAGGTTCACCAGACTGATTCCTGGGATGACAGGACTTCCATATGAAGAAAGAATGGATAGACTCGGCTTGTACTCCCTGGAATTTAGGAGATTGAGGGGGGATCTCATAGAGATAAAGATTACAAAATTCTTAAGGGGTTGGACAAGCTAGATGCAGGAAGATTTTTCCTGATCTTTGGGAAGTCCACGACAAGGGGTCACAGTTTAAGGATAAGGGGGAAGTCTTTTAGGACCGAGATGAGAAAATCATTTTTCACACAGAGAGTGGTGAATCTGTGGAATTCTCTGCCACAGAAGGTAGTTGAGGCCAGTTTGTTGGCTATATTTAAGAGGGAGTTAGATGTGACCCTTGTGGTTAAAGGAATCATGGGGTATGGAGAGAAGGCAGGTATAGGATACTGAGTTGAATGATCAGCCATGATCATATTGAATGGCAGTGCAGGCTCGAAGGGCTGAATGGCCTACTCCTGCACCTATTTTCTATGTAAGCTTCACTTGACATGTGGACTGGTGCTCTCTCTGCTGTAATCCACAATGGAGATGATGAATCTGATGGGTCAGCTAACCAGGTGGTGACTTCACAAGGTATACTAATCATATGGCAGTTGTGCTAACATAACTCAAGTAAGTATTTGAGGTAATGACTGTAAAGTTCACCTCATGCAAAAATTGTTCTCTATCAATAACTAGCGCAATGACAACTCCAGTCCTTTAGGATTGTCCTAACAAATTACTTTGCCCTAACCAGCTGTGCCACCAACAACTCCTTCCCGGTGGAGTATAGTTTAGTTCAGCTTAGTTTGGAGAAACAGCACAGAAACAGGCCCTTTGGCCTCCGAGTCCGCACCGACCAGCGAACCCGATAAACTAGTACTGTCCTATACACTTGGGACAATTTACAATCTTTACTGAAGCCAATTAACCTACAAATGTGTACGCCTTTGGAGTGTGGCAGGAAACCACAGTACCCGGGGAATACCCACGCGGTCACAGGGAGAAAGTACAAACACCATACAGGCAACACTCCTAGTCAGGGTTAAACCGAGGTCTCTGACACTGAGAGGCAGCAACTGTACCACTGTGCCACCCTCTCTAGGTGCAGAACACATCTTCCATAAGCTCATCACATGGTTCAGAAATCTGTAATTGTGGAAAGCTGCCTGACTAAAGCAGAAGGTGTACTCTGGCAATGAGAGGAAAGGGAAATATGAGCTTGTGGATATAATGTGCCAGACTTGGCAAGAGTGAGCACTTTAAGGCTGTGAGCTGAGGCACTCCATAGATGGGAGGTCATAATGTAGACACAGCTTTAATATTATCATCTTTAGATGCCTTCCCTCTCAGGTGGATAGAAACCATCCCATGGTGGGGAGATTTCTTGGTGACCCGACCAACAGTTATCCCTGAAGCACCTGGTCATTATCACATTGCTTTTCACGGGAGTTTTCTGAGTGCAGATTGCCTGCTACAATTCCTCTCTTACAAAAATAACCATGCTGCAGAAATACATCATTAACTGGGATTGCAACAGGCATCAAAAAGCACTGGTTTGTTCTTAGTTTTTTTTAACCTGTTATTCTTGTCTAAACATTTCAGTGGTTGAAAAGCTGTGCTGCCCAGGGATTATTGCCTGTATGGTGCAAACCAGCAAAAAACAACATTACAACACACACAATGTGCAATGTATGAGACACAGGGACAACAGTATCTGGAGTAACTCAGCGGGTCAGGTAGCATCTCTGGAGAATATGGATAAGTGACATTTCGGGTTGGGATTCTTCTTCAGACTGATCATAATAGGGGGTGAATGCTGGAAGCGAGGTGGGGGAGAAACAATGCTTGACAAGTGATGGGCGGATTCGGGTGCGGGGGTTTTGACTGAAAAATGGTCAGACAAAGGCCCGAGATGAAAAGACAAAAGGTAGTGTGAATATAGGTGGAAGGGGGCGGGAAAAAAGGGAAAGGGAGAAATGGATGCGCATCCGGGGGAGGGGGGTTCAGAGGGGGGGTGGGGGGGACAGCAAAGAGAGAGGGCAAATAAAAGGTGTAGGGTTGTTACCTAGAATCAGAAAATTCAATTGTTCATATGATTTGGTTGTAATCTGTCCAAGGTGGTAGCAATATGATGTGCTGTTCTTCCAATTTTTCTTGTGATTTTGCCTCTGTGATTTTCACCATGATGGAACTCTTCAGCATGAGAACCTGTGTTTGTTGCACCAGGTCATTTTGGGGAAGATTTCCCTTTGAATGATGTGAAACATGACCAATATATTTGGACATGAATCTGGGTGCCCAAGGCAGAAATGTTGATTGGGTTCACAAAAACATGAGAAAGAAAACAAAACAAACTTATCAAAATGAAAATCAAGCCATTCTGATGACAGGGAGTGCAGGAGGACGAGGGAGATCTTATGGAGGTGCATAAGATCATGAAGGGAATAGATAAGGTAGTTGCACATAGTTTTTTACCCAGAAGAGGACAACCAAGAACCAGAGGACATTGGTTTAAGGTAAGAGGGGAGAGATTTAATATGAACCGGAGGGGTAACCTTTTCACACAGACAGTGATGGGTATATGGAATGAGCTGCCAGACGTAGTTGTTGAGTCAGGTGCTGTCGTAACAGTTCAAATACATTTGGACAGGTACATGGATAGGAAAGGTTGGGTGGGCCAAACGCAGGCAAGTGGGACTAGCGTAGATGTGACATCTTAGTCAGAATGGATAATTTGGGCCAAAAGGCCTGTTTCCATGCTGTGGAAACTTTATGACTCCATGGCTGATACACAGGTGAATGCCAGGTAAGGATGCATTCTTTAAATAATGTTGGCGAATGCCTAAATGTGTTGTAGAGGCCTCCTCCTGTAGTCCATGTCCAAGGTCCACACCATTCATCTGTTGTGTCAACTTTACAGGAAAGATGCTGATATTGGTAAAACAGGTGCATGATTGACCATTGATTCGGTGATACATGTTATTGATGTCATTTCAAATATTTGTTATCTTTATTACAGTCAAAAGTGGCAAAGGATAAAGATACTGCAGAAAGCTTGCACTTGTGTAGTCTACAATATCTAGAGAGGTATCTGTACCTCATCCTTTTTGACACTTATCTACACTTGGAGAAACCAGGAAAATGGGAAAGAACCTTCAAAGATTGGATGACGGAGGTATGAGATAAAAACAGCATTATTTCAGATGATATTAAAGCGATTATTTTGTGTAATTTTTTTCTGTTACATTGTATGCAATCCTGGAAAATGTTTTTCCAAATGGCATTTGTGGATTTTGATATTCCATTTGTTGTAAGTTTGAAATAACACCGTATATGATAATGCTTTCTTAAAGTAGGTAAGAAGCGCATTATGGATTGCAGAGGTTCCAAACGAGATGCATCATGGATGAAAATTGCAGGGGCTTTGACCATGATAGTTCAACCGTCCATATCTACAGGATCAGTGCCTGAGGACTTAAGAATTGTAAATATTACTTTTCTTCAAAGAAGGGTGTAAGAAGTAATAACTTGAGTAATTCCAGGCCAACCAGTTTAGCCTTGTTTAGAAGTATAGTCAAGAAAAGAATTAGCAGCCTTCTGGACACAATTGGTTCTATTCGCAAAATCTATTCTAGATTTGTTAAAGGCAAATCATGTCTAACTAATCGAGGAGTAACAGAAAGGATTAATGAAGAACACACAATTGATTTTGTGTAAATAGACTTTTAAAAGGGTTTTCTTAAAATGATGCATAGTTGGTTTGTCATAAAATTTGTAGTCTTTTTGAAAGGGTTAACATCGGGGAGCCCGCGATCCGTTTGTCAGGGATCAACCTTGGAGCTCCTACCATGGGTGCTTGCGGACTTACATCAGCTAGACAAAAATGCAAAGGTCTTGTTTTATTGTCACATGTACCAATTAAGGTACAGTGATATGCGAATGATCATACAGCCATACGAAAAAAAAAGCAACAAGACACACAAAACCTGTACATAAAAGTTAACATAAACATCCACCACAGCGGAATCACCACATTCCTCACAGTTCAGTTCAATTCAGTTTTATTTATCATGTGTAGGTTAACACAGGGTCAACAGTGCAATGAAATGTGTTTGACAAGATAATGGGTCACCTCAGCAATGATATTACAAGGTTAAAATTAAGATTTAATGATGGAAAGCAAAAAGTCCAATCTTCTTCCTCTTTATATCTCCCGCGGTCGGGGCAGTCGAGGTGATCAAAGGTCCCACAGCCGGTGGTCGAAGCTCCCGCGTTGGGGCGATCAAAAACTCCAGCGTCGGGGTGGTCAAAACTCCCGTGGCGTGGAGTTCCCGATGTCGGTCTCTGACCAGAGACAGCGGGCTCAGTGATGTAAGTCCGCAAGCACCCATGGTTGGAGCTCCAAGGTTGATCCCTGACAAAGGGATCACGGGCTCCGCGATGTTAAAGTCCCGTAGGCACCTGCAGTGGTGCTCTCGAAATTGGTCTCCAGCAAAGACTTCCAACTCCTCGATGTTCGGCCAAAGTGCGGACAGAATTACGATACGGAAAAGAATCGCATCTCCGTCAAGGTAAGAGATTCGAAAAAGATTTCCCATATCCCCCCCCACCCACCCCCCACATAAAACAAGCTAAAGAACATTAAAAACTTACATTTAACACATACTATTCAAACACAAAGAATGAAAGGACAGACAGACTGTTGGCGAGGCAGCCATTGACAAAGTATTAGGAAATACTAGTAAAGAATATTTCTTTATCTGATCAAACATTGATATATTAAAATGTATGTGGGGTCTTGGACAATATAAGTGGAGGCATAAGTACAAAGATCATCTGATTGATGTCTGTCTTACTTGCTTTGGCAACATTATCTGTTCAGTTGTACAAGGCGTTGGTGAGGCTGCAATTGGAGTATTGTGTTCAGTTTTGCTTTATAAATAAGAATAAAGCAATGACTTTATTCTTTTGAGCACAGGATGCTGAGGAGTGATCTTCTAGCGGTGTATAAAATTATGAGGGCTATAGATAGGGAGAATGCACAGAGTATTTTTTCCAGGGTAGGGATGTCAAGATCTAGATGGACTAGGTTTAAGGTGAGAGGAAGAATATTCAGTTTAGTTTTGTTTAGAGATATAGTATGGAAACAGGCCCTTCAGCCCACCAAGTCCACGCCAACCATCGATTACTTGTACACTGTTATCCAACTTTCGCGTCCTACACACTAGGGGCAATTTATTGAAGCCAATTAACCTACAAACCCGCACGTCTTTGGAATGTGGGAGAAAACCCTCATCGTCACAGGGAGAACATACAAACTCTGCACAGACAGCACCCATTGTCAGGATCAAACACGGGCCTCTGACGCTATGAGGCAGCAACTTTACCGTGCGTCACTGTGCCATCCTTTAATAGGAATTTCAAGAGTAACTTGCCATTGAAATGATTTGACCTAAACATTTCTGCCTTCAACTGCTGACCAAGATGCCCGATCTAAGCTAGTTCTATTTGCCCATGTTTGGCCCTTATAGAGTCATAGAGTCATAGATTCTTACAGCGTAGAAACAGGCCTTTCGGTCTAACTTGCCCGCATTGGTCAACATGTCTCATTTACACTAGTCCCACCTGCCTGCATTTTCCCCCTATCCCTATAAAAATTTCCTATCCAGGGGAATTAGACTGTCTGGTTGCTATGCCTTGGAGCAGCACAGCCTGATGGGACAAATAGCCTACTTTTGCACTGTAACATTTCTTCTTCTCTAAAATTAAGACTATCCATGTTTGTATCTTTCCCATGATCTCTCCTTCTCTGTATTTGGCCTGATCACCAATGCCCCCCATCAAATCTACCTTGACCCTGAGCTACTTTATAGTTTCTACTTCCCTTATGCCAGCTGTATTTACTGTAGTTTAATTTTCTAGTTTCGAGATACAGGCCCTTCAGCTCACCAAGTCTGCACTGATCAGCAATCCCTGCACATGAACACTATCTTACCTACACACCGGGGACAATTTACACTAATACCAAGCCAATTCACCTACAAACCTGTATGTCCTTGGAGATAAATTGGGAGGAAACCGATAATCTCAGAGAAAACCCACACGGTCATAGGGAGAATGTACAAACTCCGTACAGACAGTTCGTATCGAACTCGGGTCTCCAGAGCTGCAAGCGCTGTTATGGGTCTGTCCCACTTAGATTACTTTTTACGTGAACTGCAGGAGACCACGCGGTCGCTACATGATCGACAGATGTTCGCGGGTGGTTGCCTGGGAGTCGCCTTCATGGTTGTGAGGAGTTCCCTCATTCTGGGAACTAGTCGCGGCCTCATTATGGTCGCTGCAAATTTTTCAACATGTTGAAAAATTAGCGGCGACAAGAATGAAGTCGCCATGGAGAGTAGCAAGTATTCTCATGCCGTAGGTGGATCGCCAGGAGGCCCTAGTGGGTTGCCAGGAGGGCGAAGGTTCTGGTAGGTTCTCGTAGGTTGTAGCCAGTGCTGACTGGTGAATCTCATTGGGAAAAAAAACGTAAGCAGTAGTCTTCAGAACCAAGGATAACCGACGGTAATATTAAATGTCCGCCTAGCTTCACAGCACGTGTACCTCTGGCTTCTTAAAAGTTGTCTCCACTCCTTCTCCCTCCTGCTCCCTCATTCTTCCCTCTTCTCTCCCCTCTCCCCCCCCTCTTTTAAAGGACTTACCATACACTGTGCTTCAGCCATCTTAATTACAGCGCCAACCTTCCTGTTAATCGCAGTATCACCTTGGCTTTGCACCGTGTGAATTTCACTCAGACAGCGCTCCCCCCGCTTGCCCTGTCCCCCGCCTGCATGACGGGCTGGTGAAGGAAGCGGTGTGTATGTGTGACAGTTGCCTGAAATATTGCCTAAGTGGGACAGGCCCATAAGGCAGCAACTCTACCACTGCGCCACCGTGCCGCCCTTAAGAACTTGATTGATGAAATTGGAGAATTCTCACAATTTCTCAAAACAACAGATCTTGTACATTCATTTCAGTGTGAAGATAATGTCTCATGTGAAAACTATATCTTTGATGTGCTATATCTTAAGGTAAAAGCCTTCAGCTTGTCCCAAAGTGCTTTGTAACCAGTGAGGTCTGTGGTCTCGTAGGAATTGCAACAGTGTGCCTGTAAAAATCTATCTTTGGAATAATGAAAAAAGATATGACCATGCACGTAGTGGGCAGTGATGTAAGTGACCAAAAACTGCCTCGATCTAGAGTCTCAGTGGCCCCAGATGGTGAGAATGCTTTACATCCTGGTAATCAGCTGTCAAACCTCACACGGGGCCGATGACACAATGCCTTTTGGATAAGATGGGGCGATGAGAGTGACCAGTGTGGGGAACAGCACTGAGATAGTAAATGGGAGGTTGGAAGCACTGTATTCTTTGAGTGGAACCACATTCCTAGATCAGTGTGTTTGATGCAAATGTAAATTGATAAAATTCTGCTGATGCCACCAACTGCTCCCTCTTTTCCAGTGGCAGGTAGCCATCTTTATTTTCAGTAGGAAAGTACAGATGATAGCAATTATTAGACAGGACAAATGAAAGATGTTTAAACTTCAGGACATGTCTGACTACTGCAACCAAAAGCCTTGGGTATTATATTAAAAAATATGGAGAAGCTGCTGACAATCTTTGCCTTCAGGCTTAAAGCAGTGGCTTTCTTCTGGCGAACAGATTAACATGTGAGCATCTCATGAAAGTTAGGCATGACTTTTGGCCAAGATTATTAAACAAATAGTTTGGAAGAAAATGGATTAAAAGGATTATAAATGAATGATTTCATACCCAGCAGTGAGTCCCATTAGTTCGATCAAATATGTCTTTTGACATTATACTGTATCTTTCATGAGCTTCTGCAAATGATTTTACAAGGTGTTGGCACACAATTCCTCAATATAAGCAGCTGAGTTTTAGCTACCATACATTAATTTTACTTCGGACTCACGTGAGTGACTATATGAAGAAGGCCGTCAGTCTGCTTGCGTGTCATTACGTCTGAAGCATGCGCCAACGACTGACTGACAAGCGCGTCACGTCCTTCCAGCGGTAAGTTTAAAAACTTCAGGTAAGTGTTTTAAAAACTACTCTGGGGTCGTATTGGCGGGTTCTTTACTTCTTGTGCTCCAGCAAGTTAGAACCATAACCATGTTGAAGATGAAGAGACGGTCTGCAGGGAAGCCGGCTACTGAAGACCGCGGAGGTGCGGGTAGCGGGCGACTGTCTGAATCGCCTTCAATGCCGCTGGCAGTGGATCCAGTGACAGCAGACTTGGTGCCTGAGGAAAGCACCGTGGCAGTCCCTCTGGGGCGCAAGGCCACTCACAAGTCTGCAAGGCCCGTAGACTCAGATGAGTCGGGGCCGGAGGGATCCCCTCCTTCACTGGGAAGCGTCTACGGATGACTTTCCCGGATGGAGCACCTATTGGAGAGGTGGCTCCAGAACGATATGCTCCAGAGGAGGGAGCAATATCAGCGCAGGTCTCCACAGGAGCCCGCGCCAGCAGCACCGTTCACAGAGCTACAAAGTGTCTCCCTCTCTGGAAAGGGGAGTACACAGAGTCAGTATATCCCTGACTCAGAGTATGGCGGCACAGCAGGTGAGCACTCCCGGGGGCATGGGGCCATAGTGCCACTTTTGCCATACCTACACCATCAGGAGCACCCCTGGATGAAGGCCTGGCCACCACAATAACTATTTGGCATCACACCAGCTCAAAGACCTGGCAATGGAGGAGACCACAAATAGGTTCCATACTCCTGCCAACTGTGCCTCCCTTAATGTGCCGGCCATCAACCACTCCATCTGGGGCTATATTGGAGCTGGTGTTAGAGCCCATGAAATCAAGCTCCAAAAAATGTTTTAATTACTGGCCCCTGGCATAACGGCCTTTGCAAGATCTGTAGATGGGGGGCTGCTGACGAAAATACAGCAGGACGCAGTGGCGCTTATGTGTAATGCCCACTTTGAGATAAATTGCCTGCGTACAAAATGCAATACTGCTGGCACTAAACCCCAAATTTGCTGTGCTGTGCAAGGCCAGCAACGTCCAGCCGGACAATTATCTATTTGGGGCAGATATGCTGAAGCAGGTCCGGGAGCTGGACGATGAGGCCAAGACCATCCGCCTCACGAGCAGAGCCCAAACAACACCCAGGGGCTCATCATACCGGGCACACCCTTATGCCCCCTTCAGCACCAGGCGAAACCAGCCTAGGGGCTCCGGAACCGGAGGAAGACTCGAGCTGGAGGCACCAAGGTCTTTTTGAGGGGTAGGCCCCAGCCGGCCCACGGCCCACACCATCAGCCCCTCTTCCCAAGCCTCGAGGATGGAAATCAGCACCGTACCGCCAGTAACGTCAAAGGTAGGAGAATCTAGTTCCTTGTGGAACATCTTACACATCACTCGCTCACAAGTTGGGGGGAGATTGCGACATTTCTTAAATGAATGGAGTTGGATCACACCAGACCCATTCATATGCACAGTATACAAGGTTTCAAAATTGAGTTCTTGATTCATTTCCACCCACACAACATTTACCAAACCACACATATGGGTTTTCACAACAGGAAAGATTCAATGTACAAGTTGAAATCCAGGCTTTATATAAAAAAGAGGTGATTCAGAGGTCGCATCAGGAACCTCACCAATTTGTATCCAACATATTCACCAAGCGGAAAAGGTATGGAGGATGTTGTATCATCCTAGACTTGACGGAACTCAATACCTTTGTGCAGTATAAACATTTCAAATTGGATAACTTTGGCACTGCCACCTGGTTTCTAAAGGGTGTTATATGGCATGCATTGATCTAAAAGATGCATACTACTCAGTATCCATTCACAGGAAACAGGAGATATTTGAAATTTAACTGGATGGGACAATTGTGGCAATTCAAAGCATTGCCTAATGAGCTGACTTCAGCTCCCAGACTATTTACAAAATTACTAAAACCAGTTCTGGGGCTACTACGAGCTCAGAATCACATAGTCATGGCATATTTGGGGACACCAAGGAATCATCTGAATCATCTGTTTCAGCCACCAAACTCATGTTTGAGATATTGGGGTTTCTAATCCATCCAGTTGTCAAAATTGACTCCTACCAGGATAATTGATTACCTGGGGTTCACAATTAACTCAATTCACATCTCAGTGACATTGCCAAGGGGCAAGCAATTACAGTTAAAGGAAGCCTGCAACAAGCTAATTGTTAAACAGCAGCCAACAATCAGACTAGCAGCAAGTGTAATTGGCAAGCTTGTGGCTGCTTTTCAAGCTGTGCGCTTCGGACCTTTGCACTATCAAAATTTACAACGTGCAAAGGAACAGGCGCTCAAATCCCACGCAGGCCAATTCGGTAGACCCATGCAATTGCCAGCAGACGCCATTGCTGAATTACAATGGTGGGTAACAAATATACATGACAGCTCTAAGAAAATTTTAATTGATACACCATCGGTAATCTTACAAACGGCCTGGGCTGGGGAGCAACAGATACCATCTCTAGCTGTGGAGGTAGATGGAATGTACAGGAGTCCTTAATTCTTCAGCAACATGGTATTAATTACTTAGAGTTGTTGGGAGCACTATGGGCTAAAGGCTTATTGCAGCAATATGCATCATGTGCATTTTCAACTACAGATTGATAACACCACGGCGGTGGCATATGTCAATCACATGGGTGGAGTTAAGTCTGTATCTTGTGATAAATTGGCAAACCTTCTTTGGCACTGGTGTATTGCAAAGAACATTTGGGTCTCAGCAATCTACCTACCAGGTAGATACAACATGGTGGCGGACACAAGATCGCGGAAATTCAATGATAACACAGAATGGATGTTGAATCATGATGTGTTTAACGACATTGTCGACCGGTATGGCATGCCGGATATTGACTTGTTTGCATCCAGATTGAATCACCAGTTACCCAAATATGTGGCATGGGAGCCAGACCCAGGGGCAGTGGCAGTAGATGCATTTTCACTGCATTGGGGAGGAATGTTCTTGTATGCTTTTCCTCCATTTTGCCTCATCAGCCGATGCTTGGCAAAAATAAAGCAAGACAATGCCACAGGCATTTTGGTAGTGCCTGACTGGCCTATGCAGTCCTGGTTCCCATTAGTCCTGGGAATTATAACACAGCCTCTCATGGCTGTCCCCAAAAGCAGGGACCTGCTGGTACACCCAGTAACAGAAGGCAACCACCCACTACATGACCAAATCAATTTATTGATTTGCAGATTCTGAGGAGACCATACCTGGGACTTGGACTGACTGAACGGACAGTGGATGTCATAGCAGCGGCCTGGGGGGACAGTACACAAAAGCAGTACGTCTCTCACATCAAGAATTTAAAGCATTTAAAGACTGCATGGATGAACTATAACAATTATTCATTCCAGTTTGGCAAAAGAATAAATCAGGGAAGGTAGTGCATCCGTGGATAACAATGGAAATCAGGGATATTATCAAAACTAAAGATGAAGCATACAAATTAGCCAGAAAAAGCAGCCTACCAGAGGACTGGGAGAAATTCAGCAGAGGAGGACAAAGCATTGCCCCTGGGTCTGGCTCCCATGACACATATTTGGGTAACTGGTGATTCAATCTGGATGCAAACAAGTCAATATCCGGCATGGTCGACAATGTCGTTAAACACATCATGATTCAACATCCATTCTATGTAATTAGGAAAGGGAAAATAGATTATGAAAGAAAACTTGCAGGGAACATAAAAACTGACTACAAATTTTTTTATAGATA
Organism: Okamejei kenojei; assembly: GCA_035221665.1. Lineage (NCBI taxonomy): Eukaryota > Metazoa > Chordata > Chondrichthyes > Rajiformes > Rajidae > Okamejei > Okamejei kenojei. Next base: position 82,114,874 of record CM069133.1, read on the forward strand.
TGTGAAGAGAAAAAGATTAGTTAAAACAAATGTTGGTCCTTTGCAGTCAGAAACAGGTGCATTGATCATGGGGAACAAGGACATGGCAGACCAATCGAATAACTACTTTGGTTCTGTCTTCACTAAAGAAGACATAAATAATCTGCCGGAAATAGCAGGGGACCGGGGGTCAAATGAGATGGAGGAACTGAGTGAAATCCAGGTTAGCTGGGAAGTGGTGTTAGGTAAATTGAATGGATTAAAGGCCGATAAATCCCCAGGGCCAGATAGGCTGCATCCCAGAGTACTCAAGGAAGTAGCCACGGAAATAGTGGATGCATTACTGATAATTTTTCAAAACTCTTTCGATTATGGAGTAGTTCCTGAGGATTGGAGGGTAGCTAATGTAACCCCACTTTTTAAAAAGGGGAGAGAGAAAATGGGGAATTAGGGACTTCCGGTGGCGCTATGGAGTGAATGGAACTCGCGCCATTCAGCTCTGTCAAAACTGAATAGAAAACGGGGGTAAAAGGGGTAAATAGAAGCTACTTACCAGAGGAGAACGGTTGGGAACGGCTCCGGTAGCGTTAAAAAGGTGCGTGACGTCATCAGGCGCGTGACTTTAATAAGAAAAATGTTGCTGCATCGCTCCCCCCCCACCAAGGGAAAAAGCCTGTGAAAAGGGAAGTAGGCCTCACTGGAGCCTCGGGCTCGAGTTTGAGTGGCTCCCAGGAAGATATTTTAAAGATGGACGACCTCAAAAAAATCATTACGGGTGAGTTGAAACAAATGCTTAAAGATATGAAAAACGAATATAAAGAAGAAATAAAGACTTTAAGAGCCGACATCTTGGTGTATCATGAGAATTTTAAAGAAGAGTCCAAAAAGGAAGTTATAGCAGCTGTAAAGACTATGATGGACGAATGGAAAGATAAAGCGGATACTGATTTGCACAACAGATGGATGTTGTAAACCGTAAAACTGGTGAGATGGAGGTGCTGCTGGATACCAAGTTGGAACCTATTATAACTTCACTTAACCAACAAAATGACGTAATCAAAGAACTGACTGAATCAGCCGAAAAGTGCCTTGCCGAGAACAAGCGTTTATCACAATTATTACATAAAATGAGTGAGAAATGCATTGACTTGGAGGGACGTCAACGGCGTAATAATCTGCGTATTGTTGGGTTGAGTGAAGGCCGAGAGGGAAATCAAGACCCTCGAAAATCTACTGCAAAATTTTTTAAAGATATTCTGAACTTGGACCAAGAACCTCTGCTGGGCCGAGCACACAGGGCATTGGAAGAATGCTCCCCCAAGACAGATGATTGTGAAGGTGGCTTACGATCATGTTTTTGAAGATATGATGAAGATAATAATACGAAAGAAAAATCTCAAATATGAGGGAGACAACCATCAGTATTTTTAGAGATTACCCTGCGGAAGTGGCCAAGAGAAGATCTTTATTTACAGAAACAAGAGGTATCCTGAGGAATATAAAGAATCTGAGATATGGCCTGATGTACCCGGCAACATTAAGGGTAACTTATGATAATAAGGAGCACCGCTTCACCAAACATACAGAAGCTCTTGAATTCGCTCGAGATATTCAGAAGAAACTGGAAGAGGAAGGAGTAGAGGAAGAAGAAGATGAAGATGAAGGACACTGAATATTACTGATCACTTACTTGAGGAGACTGATTAATGATCACTTATCTGATGATACTCTCCACCCACAGAAAAGGAGGAGGATTTACATTGAAGGAGGACTCGCAGGGAAGGAGACGGAACAATGGACATGGACTTTATCTTGGGGTCAAGGAGGGATGGGTGGATTATTAATAAATATAGTTTTGTATTAACTACGCCTCAAAAATGTATGTTAGCTCTCTTAATATAGTGCTACGATACTAATTGTAATTGGTATTAGTAGTATTATTAATAAGTAGCAATAAGTATACAAATTTAATACCCCACCCCGACATATATAGCCCTTAAGGCAAAAACGGAGCTGGAATTATTAACATCTTTTTTTTTACGGAAGTCCATAGATTAGTAGCCATGCGAGTGTGGCTTACACTAACACTAACTGCACTAACTATAGTTGTAGTCACTTTTTTTCCCTTTACACTTTATTAACATCACCTACTTTACTTACATTTTTTATTATTATTTTTATATTATGTATTTTATTTCATATTATATACTACATAGATTTGAGTATGATTGGTATTATATAGTTAATTCAAGGAGACGTGTGTATAAGACAATGTTACAGATATTAAATTTCATCGATCTGATGTCTGGGTATAGGGTTGGATTGGATGAGCTGAGACATCTACTCCATTATAAACCACCTTAATAATAAAATGTATGATATAAATACTCGGATTGGGGGTGATGGAATCACCTTCTGTAGTTGGAATGTTAAGGGAATTAACGAACCAATTAAAAGAGGTAAGGTTTTAGCTCAATTAAATAGATTGAAATCTGATATTATTTTTCTCCAAGAGACACACCTTAAGAAAGATGCGCAGTATAGATTAACAGCAAAGTTTATCACTCTTCATTTACACATAAGTCTAGAGAGGTAGCAATAATTATTCGTAAAGGTATACCTTTTAAACAAAGCTCAATAATAGAAGATGTTGAGGGTAGATATATAATAATTACAGGTGAATTATATTCTAAAAAAGTAATCCTTATGAATATATATGGTCCTAATTTTGATAATCCATTATTCTTCAAGAAAATATTTAACAATATCCCTATATCCACTCAACATAATCTTATAATTGGAGGTGATTTTAATTGTACCTTAGATAATTATTTAGATAGATCATCAACGAAAAGGAAAACCACTTCTAAGTCAAGTACATTTATAAATTATTTTATTAATACAGCAAACGTTAAGGATATCTGGAGAACTGATAACCCATCTAGTCGAGAATATTCATTCTCTTCACCTGTATTTGGAACCTACTCGAGGATAGACTATTTTTTAATAGATTCAAAATTAATCCCATTTACATATGACTCAAAATATCATAATATTATTATCTCGGATCACGCTCCATTAACATTTAAGATAAAATTAAAAGATATAATTATTAAAACCTCTAACTGGAGACTCAACCCCCAAATATTAAAGGATAGGGCTTGTTATGATTACTTGGTAAAACAGATCAAATTATTTTTTGACAAACCTGGAATTTCACCATCATTGCTCTGGGATACATTTAAAGCATTTATGCATGGTGCGATAATATCAGCACACACATACTTTAATAAGGAAAATCGAAAGACTCAACAAAAGTTGGAAAATGAAATAAAACAATTAGATATTGAAAATGCAATATCCCCTTCTAAGGGATTAAGTAATAACATTGCATCATTAAAGCTAAATAAAATATACTCAAATCAGATTATTAAACTTTTTCAACAGACTAAACAAGTACACTTTTAATTTGGGGATAAACCACAAAAATTACTGGCACGACAGCTTAGAAAATTAGATGAGGAGAAAATGATACATAAAATTAGATCTGATCAAAGAGAAATATTGACTTTACCAAAAGATATCAATGATACATTTTTACAATATTATCAAAATCTCTACTTATCTAAACTAGCAGGACAATCAGATGGAATGGAAACATTCCTACAAGAATGTCATATTAATAGTTTAGATCAGGAAGGTAGAGACTTGTTAAACGCTGATATATCAGTAAAAGATATCGAAGAATCAATTGGATCATTAAATAACGGAAAAGCTGCAGGCCCTGATGGCTTAGGTGTTGAATTTTCTAAGAAGTTTCATGATCTGCTCTCTCCACGCTTACATACAATATATAAATATGTTTATGAACAAGGAAAGTTACCAGAATCATTAAATGAGTCTACAATTACACTTATCCCTAAAGCTGATAAAGAATTGGAAGACCCTGGATCATACAGAGCAATAGCTCTTTTAAATACTGATCAAAAAATACTAACTAAAATTTTATCTCGGAGGCTAAGTTTAGTGATTAATAAATTAATACATCATGACCAAACAGGTTTTATTCCAAAACGCTATTCATCCTATAATCTGAGACGTCTATTCAATGTCATGTACTCAAAAAGAGTGAATGATATTGAACTAGCTGTCATATCCTTAGATGCTGAAAAAGCATTCAACCAGGTTGAATGGTCATATTTATTTAAAATAATGCAGAAATTTCAACTGGGGGATAGATTTTCCAAATGGGTAAAAATCATATACTCGAATCCAACTGCAAGAATATTAACAAATCAAATGCTATTAGCAAAATTTAAACTCTTTAGGGGTTGTAGACAAGGATGCCCGTTATCACCATTACTATTTGCTCTGGTAATAGAACCATTAGCCGAAATGATTAGATCAGAACCAAAAATATATGGATATAATACCAAAACTACAACGAATAAAATATCTCTATACGCAGATGACATTTTAATTTATATTACAAAACCGGAGATTAGTATTCCCAATCTATTTAATGTTATAACTAAGTTTAGTACATTTTCTGGGTATAGAATTAATTGGAATAAAAGTGAAATTATGCCTATAACTGGAATAAAATCAAATATATTAGAGCAATTCCCACTCAAAATAGTCACGGACAAACTCAAATATCTAGGAATTAATGTATCTAAATCGTATAACTGTCTATTTAAATGTAATTACCCTCAATTATTAAATAAACTAAAAAAAATATATTTTATATTGGAAAACACTACCTATTTCAATGATCGGTAGAATAAATGCTATAAAAATGATTTTTTTACCACAAATGTTATATTTATTTCAAGCAATCCCCTTATATCTCCCTATAATGTTTTTTTTAAATATAGATACTGTGGTTAATAGTTTTATTTGGGACTATAAAAACCATCGAATAAGTAAAAAACATCTATGTAAATCTAAAATAAATGGTGGCCAAGCACTACCAAATTTCCTATATTATTTCTGGGCAGTTCAGATCAAGAATATGAATTTTTGGTTGGTAAATTTAGATCATGAACCAAGCTGGCTAAAGATGGAAAAGACTGTTTGCCTTTTGATGTAGGTTCTATTCTTTTTGCACCAAGGGAAGAACAAAAAAAATGTATGGTAACAACCCTATAATTCATAGCAATAGACGTATTTGGAAACAAATAGTTAAGACCCTACATATGGATAATTTGTCATTCTGTTTGCCAATTATGAATAATCCTTTGTTTAAGCCCTCTGTATTGGACAAGGGGTTTGAACACTGGAATGATTTAGGAATTAAAAGGATAGAACACCTTTACAAGGAATGAAAATTTATTTCATTTCAAGAGTTACAGGATATCTATGGATTGCAGTCAAATAACATATTTAGGTATTTACAAATTATAAATTATATTAAGTCAAATACGCAAGACTATAAAAATAGAAAACCAGGATTATTAGATGAATTGTTTAATAAACACCCAAATACAGAAAAATTAATAGCGTATATATATAATACTATTTTGAATAAGGAAATCCCAACTTCGGAAATATATCGACAAACATGGGAAAATGCAATGGGTTTATCTATAACGAAGGAAATTTGGGAAAAAGCCTACAATGTATACATCGTTGCTCGTTAAATGCTAGACATATATTGATACAATTTAAGGTATTACACAGATTACATTATTCAAAAGCGAAATTAAATAGAATTTATTCTAACATTTCTCCTATTTGTGATAAATGTCAGAACTTGGAAGCTAATTTAACGCATAGTTTTGTAACATGTATAAAACTTAATTATTATTGGATAAAAATCTTTAGAGTTATCTCTGAAGTTGTTAAAATTAAACTAGACCTAGATCCAAATTAATAATATTAGGAGTTCCGGATTCAAATCTAATATTAACAGTAAACCAAAGAAATTTCTTGGATTACTGTTTGATAATAGGGAAAAAATTAATATTGAAATTTTGGAAGGGAACATTATCCCCCACAATTAAAATGTGGACAGTGGAAATGTTGGAGACGTTGCATTTGGAAAGAATCAGATTTGTCCTAATGGACAAATACAAACTCTTTGAACAGATATGGTCTCCATATACAGAATATTTGAAGGGGTAGCTGTTCTTGGCATCACAACTCAATGGGTACCTGGCAGGATTAGATGAAAACAACTCTCTGTTTTTCTTTTTGATTTGTATACATGTCTCCATTAATATCGCTATTTGAAATTGTGTTATTCACTATTAAGATGTATAGTATAATCTCTCTTTTTTTTCTATATAATACTTTATTTTAATTAAATACATATAACAAGAATATATACATTTTTTTTTCTCCTCTGTTTTCTCTTTCTCTTTCTTTATAATCAAAATTATTATTTAATCACTATTCTTATTGATTAAAATCTATTCTTTTCTTTTTCTACTTCCAAAAAAATAGACGTTTATAAGAACAATTCGTAACATTCGTATACTTATTGTAATAAGTTGGTTGTGTATTTGAAAAGTTGTAATACCGTTGTTATGATGGATTCCTTTTAATAAAAATATTATTACAAAAAAAAAAAAGAAAACGGGGAATTACAGACCAGTTAGTCTGACATCGGTAGTGGGGAAAATGCTAGAGTCAGTTATTAAAGATAGGATAGCAGCACATTTGGAAAGTGGTGAAATCATTGGACAAAGTCAGCATGGATTTATGAAAGGTAAATCATGACTGACGAATCTTATAGAATTTTTTGAGGATGTAACTAGTAGAGTGGATAAGGGAGAACCAGTGGATGTGTTATATCTGGACTTTCAGAGGGCTTTCGACAAGGTCCCACATAAGAGATTAGTATACAAACTTAAAGCACACGGCATTGGGAGTTCAGTATTTATGTGGATAGAGAACTGGCTGGCAGACAGGAAGCAAAGAGTAGGAGTAAACGGGTCATTTTCAGAATGGCAGGCAGTGACTAGTGGGGTACCGCAAGGCTCAGTGCTGGGACCCCAGCTATTTACAATATATATTAATGATCTGGATGAGGGAATTGAATGCAACAATCTCCAAGTTTGTGGATGACACGAAGCTGAGGGGCAGTGTTAGCTGTGAGGAGGATGCTAGGAGGCTGCAAGGTGACTTGGATAGGTTGGGTGAGCGGGAAAATGCATGGCAGATACAGTATAATGTGGATAAATGTGAGGTTATCCACTCTGGTGGCAAAAACAGGAGGGTAGACTATTATCTGAATGGTGACCAATTAGGAAAAGGGGAGATGCAACAAGACCTGGGTGTCATGGTACACCAGTCATTGAAAGTAGGCATGCAGGTGCAGCAGGCAGTGAAGAAAGCGAATGGTATGTTGGCATTCATAACAAAACGATTTGAGTACAAGAGCACGGAGGTTCTACTGCAGTTGTACAGGGTCTTGGTGAGGCCACACCTGGAGTATTGCGTACAGTTGTGGTCTCCTAATCTGAGGAAAGACATTCTTGCCATAGAGGGGGTACAGAGAAGGTTCACCAGACTGATTCCTGGGATGGCAGGACTTCCATATGAAGAAAGACTGGATAGACTTGGCTTGTACTCGCTGGAATTTAGAAGATTGAGGGGGGATCTTATAGAGACTTATAAAAATTTTAAGGGGTTGGACAGGCTAGATGCAGGAAGATTGTTTCCGATGTTGGGGAACTCCAGAACAAGGGGTCACAGTTTAAGGATAAGGGGAATGTCTTTTAGGACCGAGATGAGAAAATAATTTTTTACACAGAGAGTGGTGAATCTGTGGAATTCTCTGCCACAGAAGGTAGATGAGGCCAGTTTGTTGGCTATATTTAAGAGGGAGTTAGATGTGGCCCTTGTGGCTAAAGGGATCAGGGGGTATGGAGAGAAGGCAGGTACAGGATACCGTGTTGGATGATCAGCCATGATCATATTGAATGGCGGTGTAGGCTCGAAGGGCTGAATGGCCTACTCCAGCACCTATTTTCTATGTTTCTATGTTTCTAAGAAGTGGGAGATGTTCTGTCATGTCTCCAACATATCATATGATACAGTATGCATCATGGATGTCCTGGAATTCCTTTCATTGCTTTATACTATGACCATAAATTAGGCTACAGTGCCATCAATAGTGCCAGGAGTGCACTATCTTCATATTTAGTGCTGTATACGGGGCACCAAACGATAGGGACACACCCCTTAATGACGAGGTTCATGAAGGGCATTTACAATTCCATACCACCCAGGCCACGGTACACAGACATTTGCGTTGTGAGTGTGGTGCTTACACTGCTTCGCCAGTGGGCACCAGCTTCATCCCTATCCTTATCTAAACTCACAAGATGGTCATGCTGATGGCGCTCGTAACGGCGCAACGAGTCCAGACACTGCACAAGCTACGACTGGACAACATAACCACCAATGTAAATACCATAACCTTCATCATATATGATTTAATCAAACAGAGCAGGCCGGGGGTACCAGCGCCCAAGCTTGAGTTCCTGGCATACCCCGAGGATCCACGATTGTGTGTAGTGTCACATATACACCAATACATTAAAGTCACTAGGAGCCTCAGAGGCTCTGAGTTAGCTGTCCTGATCAGTCATAAGAAACCTCACCACAGGGTATCAGCACAAACCATTTCCAGATGGTTAAAGGACTGGCGAGTGCAGGAGTGAATAATGACACTTTCAAGTCTCACTCCACCAGGGCTGCATCTACGTTTCACAGCGAGGGCAATGGACGTCCCCCTCGACGACATCTTAGCGGCTGCAGGATGGGCCAAAGAACGGATGTTCCACAAGTTTTATAATAAACCTATTGCCGGACCGGGGGTGGTTGCAAGTACTATTTTAGATTCTGTTTTATAGTTTCCCCCCAGGTTGGGCGGGGTTACTATTATTTTGTTTTCATATTAAAGCATCAGTATTGTTACCTAACTATATTATGTCTGAATGCATTAATCTTTCTCACTCATCCATGGTCGATCCATTCCGTGTGTGACGCCTGGACTCGAACCGGCGTGAAATCACAGAGCTTTGAAATCTTCACGTAGTCACTCTTGTGACTCCGAAGTAAAATAGTAAGATTAAACAAGAACTTACCAGTTTGAAGTTTGATCTTGATTTTATGAGCGATGAGCGATTACATGCCCACCGCTCCCAACCCTCATATTATCAGGTCATCTGGTAGTTCTAGTTCTCCAGTCTTACTATCTTCAGATCAACTTCTCTTATCTGTGATTTCACACTTTGAAGATTGACACACAAGCGGGCTGACGGCCTTCTTCACGTAATCGCTCATCGTAACTCCTCATAAAATCAAGATCAAACTTCAAACTGGTAAGTTCTCATTTAATCTTACTATTTTTACTGTCAGGTGGCAGTGAGACTAAACATTGACAGGATGTAAAATGTACAACATGCTTTGCAGAGTGCACTTTCAAGTGAACTTTCAAGTATGAACTGTGAAGAGGATGCAATGAGGATGCAGGGTGACTTGGACAGGGGTGAGTGGGCGGATGCATGGCAGATGCAGTGTAATGTGGATAAATGTGAGGTTATCCACTTTGGTGGCAAGAATGGGAAGGCAGATTATTATCTGAATGGTGGCAGGCTAGGAAAAGGGGAAGTACAACGAGACCTGTACATCAGTCACTGAAAGTAAGCATGCAGGTACAGCAGGCAGTGAAGAAAGCTAATGGTATGTTGGCCTTCATAACAAGAGGAGTTGAGTATAGGAGCAAAGAGGTCCTTCTGCAGTTGTACAGGACCCAGATGAGACCATACCTGGAGCATTGTGTGCAGTATCCAAATTTGAGGAAGGACATTCTTGCTATTGAGGGAGTGCAGCGTAGGTTCACGTAGTTAATACCCGGGATGGGGGGACTGTCATATGATGAAAGAATGAAGAGACTGTATTCGCTGGAATTTAGGATGAGAGGGAATCTTATAGAAATATAAAATTATTAAGGGATAGGACACGCTAGATGCAGGAAACATGTTCCCGATGTTGGGGGAGTCCAGAACCAGGGGCCACAGTTTAAGAATAAGGAGTAGGCCATTTAGAACTGAGATGAGGAAAAACTTTTTCACACAGAGAGTTGTGAATTTGTGGAATTCTCTGCCACAGAAGGCAGTGGAGGCTGATTCACTGGATGCATTCAAAAGCAAATAAGATAGAATTCTTAGGGCTAGTGGAATCAAGGGATATGGGGAGAAGGCAGGAATGGGATACTGATTGTGGATGATCAGTCATAATCACATTGAATGGCGATGCTGGCCTACTCCTGCACCTATTGTCTATGTATCTATACATCTATGTAAATCATTCTAAAAGGTTTAATTCCATTTTTTCTTCATTCTCCAGATATTGTCATTGTTGATTGGCACGATGTTTATTGCCTCATATCATTCACAATGTATTTTTCTTAAACCACTGTATTGTACTTCTCCACCTCCTTAGTCATAGAGTTACGCAGCAAAGAAAGAAAATAAAACATTCTAGCAGCCCAACACGGCCGTACCAACCAGGGTGTCTTCCTGGGCAGGTCTCATCTGCCTGCATTTGGCGCATCTCCCTCTAAACCTTTCCTAACCACAACCTGGCTAACTATCTTTTAAACATTGTAAGTGTACCTGCCATTACCATTTCTTCTGGCAGCTCATTTCATATACCAACAACCCCTGCCTCTCAGATCCCCTTCAAATCTTTTCCTTCTCACTTTAAATCTGTGCCTTCTAGATTTAGACTCACCCAGATTGTGACCATCCGCTCTGTCAATAGCCCTAATCATTTTATAAACCTCTATAAGGTCACCTTTCAGCCACCCCTCACCCTCAGCCCCTTTCAGCGCAAACAGTCCGAACCTAATCAGTGAATCCTTACAAATCAAACATCCTTGCCATTATTTTCTGCATTATCTGTAGTTTAATTGCAGTCTGGCAACTAAAACTACATATTCTAGTTGTTGTCTATAACTAAGTCCTATACAGCTGCAACATAACATCTCTACTCATGACTAAGGAAAGCAAGCATGCAAAACACCTTCTTCACCACCTTATCCACCTCTGTTGCATCTTTCAGAGAACTATGTACATGTACCACCATGTCTCTCTTTAGATGGTGGAAATAGATTTCAGCAACAGCTTTGATAAGATTCCAGATGGTAGACTGCACTGGAAGGTTCGACAGTATGGGATCCAGGGAGAGTTAGCAAACTGGATGCAGAAGTTTCTTAATGTTAGGAGGCAGATGGTGGTAGTGGAAGGTTGTATTTTGTACTGGAGGCCTGTGACTTATTCGACAGATGGACAGATGGGAATCATTGATTGTAGGGTGACACAATGGTGCAGCAGTAGAGTTGCTGCCTCACGGAGCCAGAGGTCTGGATTCGATCTTGACCATGGGTGTGGAGTTTGTACATTTTCCCTATGACCATGTGAGATTTCTCCAGGTGCTTCGGTTTCCACCCACATTCCAAACATGTGCAGCTTTGTAGGTTAATTGGCTTCTGTAAAATTGTCCCAAGTGTGTGGCATAGAAGTAGTGTATGGGTGATTGTTGGTCGGCGCAGACTCGGTGGGCTGAAAGGCCATTTTCAACACTGTATCTCCAAACTTTAAACTAAACTAACAAGGAGTTTAGGGCACCCTTTTTTCACTCAGAGGATAGTATGCATCTGGAATGAGATGCAGAGGAAGCTATTGGAGCGTATACATTTACGACTTTTAAAAGACAACTTTTTCTGTGCTGAATAACTCAAAGACTTTATGATTTAATTTGAACCCGAGGGACAGTTTCGAGTATAGACAGCAAGCATGCCAGAGAAAGTAATTGAAATGGGTACAATAGTAACATGTAGGTTGTTTAGTTTAGAGGCGCAGCATGAAAGCCACCAAGTTCCTGCCAACCCTCCATCACCCTTTCACACTAGAACAGAGTCATGCCACTTTTGCATCAACTCCCTAAACACGGGTATTTACAGAGCCAATTAATGTGCAATTCCTCATGTTTGTGCTGTTAAAAATAATATTTGGACAAGTACATAGACAAGTTAGGACATTAGTCCTTGGACCTCAGGAGGATGAGGAATATTCTTATCGAGGTGTATTAGATTGTGAGGGGAATAGATAGGGTAGATGTACAGTCTTTTACGTAGAGTAGGTGAATCAAGAACCAGAGGACTAGGGTTAAGATGAGAGGGGTAAGATTTAATAGGAACCTAAGGGGCAACTATTTCCACACAGAGATGTTAGGTGTATGGAACGAGCTGCCAAAGAGAATAGTTGAGGCAGGTACTATGATAACATTTCAAAGACATTTGGGCGGGTACATGGTTTAGAGGGATTTGGGCCAAACACAGGCAGGTGGGATTAGTGTAGGTGGGGCATCCTGGTTGACATGGGCAAGTTGGGCTGAAGGGCCTGCTTCCATGCTGAATAACTCTGACTCTCTGACTCTGAAAGCCCTGTCCCATGGTACGAGTTCATTCCAAGAGCTCTCCCGAGTTTAATAAAAAATCAAACTCGTGGTAAGCACGGAGAATGAACGTAGCCGGTACTTTGGAGCTTGGGGATGTCTCTTAGCAGCTCGTAACGCTAATGGCAGGTAAGCACAGGAAGACTCGTGATGATTTTTCAACATGTTACACAGAGTAGGAGAATCAAGAATCAGAAATGTTGAAAAATGTCCACAAGAGCCCCGAGTACCGACGAGTGGCCATTACCGTAAATCTCCGAGTTCGAATCAGGGCAAACTCGGGAGAGCTCTTGGAATGAACTCGTACTGTGGGACAGGGCTTTAATTTAATGCAAATGTTCAGATTCAGCATGCTACATGACATTCAAACTCACCAAATTGTCAATCTGAATCTATGTATTTCTCGTCTAATACTACAAGCAATATTCCACTGTACCAACATTCTAACATTATATATGTTACCCTCCATTAGATAGCTCTGCATATCAAAGTCGAAGGGGATAGCTGAGTAGAACCCTAGACAAGTGGATAAAGCGATTGTGCACAATAGTCAACAAGTATAGTGAATCAATTGGTGTAAATCACAGAGCAGCAAAACAAAATACAGTGTGTGATGGTCAGGAAATATGAAACTTGAAAAGACACAAAATGCTGGAATAACTCAGTGGGTCAGATAGCATCTTTGGAGAACACTGAGATGATGTTTCGGGTCGGGATCCTTCCTTTGACACAGTCTGAAGAAGGGCTATTATCCGAAGCGACGCCTACTCCTTTTCTCTAGAGATGTGCCTGACCCGCTGAGTTACCCCAGCAATATGTGTCCTTTTTGATAAACCAGCATCTGCAATTTCTTGTATCTAAATTTTTAACCTGATTGTGTTGAACTGTAGCTGAAACTAAGGTTCCCTTCAACCTTGCTAAATGAGCGGTAAACCCTTATGCCTCATCCCTGTTCTATTTTACTTTAAAGTCACGTGAGTCATTGCGTCTAGCGCATGGCACTAGTCAGGGCAGCTCCCGCGCTGCTCTGCAGGTAAGTCAGTTTTCTTCGGGCCGTTTCTATAGCGGGCCCCAAAAAAAGTAGCCGCTCCACTGGAGCTAGGATAGGGAATATATATTTTAGACGCTTCAGTCGCCGACGTAAGCAAGCGGCCCTAGTTAGAGGGTTTATGCGGCTGTTTAAGCGGCTCTAGTTAGAGGGTTTATGTGCCAGGTGTGTCGAGATGGGGCTCCTAAGGGACTGTATTAGGAACCTGGAGCAGCAGCTCGATGACCTCCGTCTGGTCAGGGAGAGTGAGGAGGTCATAGAGAGGAGTTACAGAGAGGTAGTCACTCCAAAACCACAGGAGGCAGACAAGTGGGTCATGGTTAGGAGGGGCAAGGGGCAGAGGCAGGGACTAGAGAGTACCCCGGTGGCTGTACACCTTGACAATAAGTACTCCTGCTTGAGTACTGTTGGGGGGGACAGCCTACCTGGGGGTAGCAACAGCGACCGGGCCTCCGGTACAGAGACCGGCCCTGTTGCTCAGAAGGGTAAAGAAAAGAAGAGGAGGGCAATAGTAATAGGGGACTCTATAGTTAGGGGGTCAGATGGGCGATTCTGTGGACGCAGTCCGGAGACCCGGATGGTAGTTTGCCTCCCTGGTGCCAGGGTCTGGGATGTGTCTGAACGTGTCCAAGATATCTTGAAAGGGGGGGGAGAGGAGCCAGAGGTCGTGGTACATATAGGTACCAATGACATAGGTAGAAAAAGAGAGGAGGTCCTGATAGGAGAATTTAGGGAGTTAAACCCCTGTCTCACTGTGCGAGTTGGCCCACGAGTGACCCCGAGTTTTCACTCGTGGTGCTCACGTAGCGGGAACGTCGGAACTCGCACGAGCAACTTAGCGACTCGTGGGGCTAACGGCAGGTACTCGGGAAACTTGTTAACTCGTGAAAAAAATCAAACATGTTTGATTTTTTCCACGAGTCAAATTAACTGTTCAAGTGTAAAATGGAAACATTTTAACTCGTTGCAATAACGTAAGTGGCCCCGTGCGTTTATCTTAGTGTCTCGTGAGTCTACCGTGGGAACTTTAATAATCTGTTCTTTTGCTCGTAAGACTGAACCAAAGATAGACACAAAATGCTGGAGTTTATAACTCAGCGGACCAGGCAGCATCTCTGGAGAGAAGGAATAGAGTTGAGACCCTTCTTCAGACTTTCCTTCGCTCCAGAGATGCAGCCTGTCCCGCAGAGTTACTCCAGCATTTCGTGTCTATCTTCGGCCTTTCTGCCACTTGTCCCCGTGGCTTCACTCTGTCTCAATGAACGGCTTAAAGACCTGCCGAAGGGGCAAGTCTGGGGTGGTGGGTGGGATGTGTCCACGTGTGATGCTCCATCCACCCCCCCCGGGGCCGAGAGTGTGGGATTGGGAAGGAACTGCAGATGCTGGTTCACACCGGAGATAGACACACACAATGCTGGAGTAACTCGGCGGGACAGGCAGCATCTCTGGAGCGAAGGAATGGGTGGCATTTCGGGTAAGTCTGAAGAAGGGTCTCGACTCTATTCCTTCTCTCCAGAGATGCTGCCATGTCCGCTGAGTTGTGTGTGTGTGTCTCTCTCCCTCTCTGTCTATCTGTGTGTATCTGTGTGTGTGTCTGCTGTCGGGTCCCGGTGGCCGCTCAAAGTCACCCGAGCTGCTTGATTCCTCTGAAGTGGTGGCCAGCTGCTGTCTGTGTGTGTGTGTGTGTGTGTGTGTGTGTGTGTGTGTGTGTGTGTGTGTGTCTCTCTCTCTCTCTCCCTCTCTGTCTATCTGTGTGTGTGTGTGTGTGTCTCTCTCTCCCTCTGTCTATCTGTGTGTGTGTGTGTGTGTGTGTGTGTGTGTGTGTGTGTGTGTGTGTGTGTGTCTCTCTCTCCCTCTCTCTCTCTGTGTGTGTGTGTGTGTGTGTGTGTGTGTGTGTGTGTGTGTGTGTGTGTGTGTGTCTCTCTCTCTCTCCCTCTCTGTCTATCTGTGTGTGTGTGTGTGTGTGTGTATGTGTACTGTCGGGTCCTGGCGGCCGCTCAGTCACCCGCGCTGCTTAATTCCTCTGAAGTGGTGGCGAGCTGCTGTCTGTGTGTATCTATCTGTGTGTGTGTGTGTGTGTGTGTGTGTGTGTGTGTGTGTGTGTGTGTGTGTGTGTGTGTGTGTGTACTGTCGGGTCCTGGCGGCCGCTCAGTCACCCGCGCTGCTTAATTCCTCTGAAGTGGTGACCAGCTGCTGTCTGTGTGTATCTCTATCTCTGTGTGTGTGTGTGTGTGTGTGTGTGTGTGTGTGTGTGTCTCTCTCTCCCTCTCTGTCTATCTGTGTGTGTGTGTGTGTGTGTGTGTGTGTGTGTGTGTGTGTGTACTGTCGGGTCCTGGCGGCCGCTCAGTCACCCGCGCTGCTTAATTCCTCTGAAGTGGTGGCCAGCTGCTGTCTGTGTGTATCTCTCTCTCTCTCTGTGTGTGTGTGTGTGTGTGTCTGCTGTCGGGTCCCAACGGCCGCTCAATGTCAGTCACCCGGGCTGCTTCCTTTTTTAAAATTATTTAAAATAGAGATCCATTGCAAAAAAGTATTTAAAAACATAAAAAAAACAAGAAATGCTTGGTAGAATGCGCATTTTCCCATTGTAGGTCATATCAATAGATGCGGCCGCGCTGAAATAACTCAAAACCACAGGATGGAGATGTATTTTAACATTGTTGCTTTATTAAACCATACCTTCATTCACGGTTGGCTCAAGAGTAACGGGAGAGGAACTTGCTAACTCGGGAGAGGAACTTGCTAACTCGGGAGAGGAACTTGCAACATCGCAGCAATTACATACCCGTGGGAACTCGGCCACACACTTGATCATACACTTGCAGTCTCGTGGGCAGCCACGAGTCTATCACTCGGGGTACCTCGTGGGTCAACTCGCACAGTGAGACAGGGGCATTAGGAAGAGTGTTAAGGAAAAGGACCACAGAGGTAACAATCTCAGGATTACTGCCTGTGCCTCACGGCAGTGAGAGTAGGAATGGAGCGAGATGTAGGATAAATGCGTGGCTGAAGGACTGGGTGCAGAGGGCAGGGATTCAAGTTTCTGGATCATTCGAACCTCTTTTGGGGAAGGGACGGGTTGCACATAAACCCGAGGGGGACCAGTATCCTGGCGGATAAATTTGCAAAGGCTACTGGGAGACTTTAAACTAGAACGGTTGGGGGGCAGGGACTCAAATAGAGAAAGCTAGTAGACAGTGTCTGAGGCAGAGAAGGGAAGCACTCAGACCCAACATGTAGGGGGGAAAGAAGAAAAAAATAAATAAACAGAGAAATAAGAGCTGGTGGGTTTTCTTAAATGTGTGAGCAGAGAGAAAGAGGGGTATAAAATGAGGGTAGAAGCACTTGGTAGCAAGGTGAAAAGTAAAAAGTGGCAGGCAGACAAATCCAGGGCAAAAATCAAAAAGGGCCACTTTTCAACATAATTGTATAAGGAGTAAGAGTGTTGTAAAAACAAGCCTGAAGGCTTTGTGTCTCAATGCGAGCATTCATAATAAGGTGGATGTGTTGAACGTGCAGATAGTTATTAATGACTATGATATAGTTGGGATCACGGAGACATGGCTCCAGGGTGACCAAGGCTGGGAGCTGAACATCCAGGGATATTCAATATTCAGGAGGGATAGACAGAAAGGTAAAGGAGGTGGGGTAGCGTTGCTGGTTAGAGAGGAGATTACGTGATAGAAAGGAAGGACATTAGCTTGGAGGATGTGGAATCGATATGGGTAGAGCTGCGAAACACTAAGGGGCAGAAAATGCTAGTGGGAGTTGTGTACAGGCCACCGAACAGTAGTAGTGGAGTTGGGGATGGCATCAAACAGGAAATTCGAAATGCATGCAACAAGGGTTAAAACAGTTATAATGGGTGACTTCAATCTACATATAGATTGGGTGAATCAAATTGGCAGGGGTGCTGAGGAAGAGGATTTCTTAGAATGTATGCGGGATAGTTTTCTAAACCAACATCTAGAGCAGTGGTTCTCAACCATGCACCCCTTTCACCATATGTCAGAATGTCATTCCCCCTCCTTTCCAAGATTGTCTGCCTCAAAAAGTGCATTCCAAATAATATGTATATAATACTGAAAATCCTTTATTTCTAACAGTTTGAGTTTGCTAATCTGTGGTCCCAATTCCCCCCCAGAAAACCTGAAATCCCCCCCCTGGGGGGAATTCCCCCCCTGGTTGAGAACCCCTGATGTAGAGGAACCAACGAGAGAGCAGGCTATTCTTGACTGGGTATTGAGTAATGAGGAAGGGTTAGTTAGCAGTCTTGTTGTCCGGGGCCCCTTGGGCAAGAATGACCATAATATGGTTGAGTTCTTCATTAGGATGGAGAGTGACATAATTAAATCAGAAACAAGGGTTCTGAACTTAAAGAAAGGTAGCTTCAAAGGTATGAGACGTGGACTGGCAATAGATTCTTAAAGGGTTGACAGTGGATATACAATGGAAGGCATTTAAAGACTCCATGGATGAACTACAACAATTGTTCATTCCAGTTTGGCAAAAGAATAAATCAGGGAAGGTAGTGCATCCGTGGATAACAATGGAAATCAGGGATAGTATCAAAACAAAAGATGAAGTATACAAATTAACCAGAAAAAGCAGCCTACCAGAGGACTGCGAGAAATTCAGAGTCCAGCAGAGGAGGACAAAGGGCTTAATTAGGAAAGGGAAAATAGATTATGAAAGAAAACTGGCAGGGAACATAAAAACTGACTGCAAAAGTTTTTATAGATATGTGAAGAGAAAAAAGATTAGTTAAAACAAATGTAGGTCCCTTGCAGTCAGAAACAGGTGAATTGATCATGGGGAACAAGGACATGGCAGACCAATTGAATAACTACTTTGATTCTGTCTTCACTAAGGAAGACATAAATAATCTGCTGGAAATAGCAGGGGGACCGGGGTCAAATGAGATGGAGGAACTGAGTGAAATCCAGGTTAGCCGGGAAGTGGTGTTAGGTAAATTGAATGGATTAAAGGCCGATAAATCCCCAGGGCCAGATAGGCTGCATCCCAGAGTACTCAAGGAAGTAGCCACGGAAATAGTGGATGCATTAGTGATAATTTTTCAAAACTCTTTCGATTATGGAGTAGTTCCTGAGGTTTGGAGGGTAGCTAATGTAACCCCACTTTTTAAAAAAGGGAGGGAGAGAGAAAATGGGGAATTACAGACCAGTTCGTCTGATCGGTAGTGGGGACAATGCTAGAGTCAGTTATCAAAGATAGGATAACAGCACATTTGGAAAGTGGTGAAATCATTGTACAAAGTCAGCATGGATTTACGAAAGGTAAATCATGTCTGACGAATCATTAGAATTTTTCGAGGATGTAACTATTAGGGTGGATAAGGGAGAACCAGTGGATGTGTTACACCTGGACTTTCAGAAGTCTTTCGACAAGGTCCCACATAAGAGATTAGTATACAAACTTAAAGCACACGGTATTGGTGGTTCAGTATTGATGTGGATAGAGAACTGGCTGGCAAACAGGAAGCAAAGGGTAGGAATAAAACGGGTCCTTTTCAGAATGGCAGGCAGTGACGAGTGGGGTACCGCAAGGCTCAGTGCTGGGACCGCAGCTATTTACAATATATATTAATGATTTGGACGAGGAAATTGAATGCAACAAACTCCAACTTTGCAGATGACATGAAGCTGGGGGGCAGTGTTAGGTGTGAGGAGGATGCTAGGGAGGCTGCAAGGTGACTTGGATAGGCTGGGTGAGTGGGCAAATGCATAGCAGATGCAGTATAATGTGGATAAATGTGAGGTTTTCCACTTTGATGGCAAGAACAAGAGGGTAGACTATTTATCTGAATGGTGGCCGATTAGGAAAAGGGGTGATGCAAACGAGACCTGGGTGTCATGGTACACCAGTCATTGAAAGTAGGCATGCAGGTGCAGCAGGCAGTGAAGAAAGCGAATGGTATGTTAGCATTCATAGCAAATGGATTTGAGTATAGGAGCAGGGAGGTTCTATTCCAGTTGCACAAGGTTTTGGTGAGACTGTATTGCGTACAGTTTTGGTCTGCAAATCTGAGGAAAGACATTCTTGCCGTAGAGGGGGTACAGAGAAGGTTCACCAGACTGATTCCTGGGATGTCAGGACTTTCATATGAGGAAAGACTGGATAGACTCGGCTTGTACTCGCTAGAATTTAAAAGATTGAGGGGAGATCTTATACAAACTTACAAAATTCTTAAGTGGTTGGACAGGCTAGATGCAGGAAGATTGTTCCCGATGTTGGGGAGGTCCAGAACAAGGGGTCACAGTTTAAGGATAAGGGGGAATTCCTTTAGGACCGGGATGAGGAAAACATTTTTCACACAGAGAGTGGTGAGTCTCTAGAATTCTCTCTAGAAACAGAAGGTAGTTGATGCTAGTTCATTGGCTATATTTAGATGTGGCCCTTGTGGCTAAAGGGATCAGGGGATATGGAGAGAAGGTAGGTACAGGATACTGAGTTGAAATGATCAGCCATGATCATATTGAATAGCGGTGCAGGCTCGAAGGGCCGAATGGCCTACTCCTGCACCCATGTTCTATGTTTCTATGTTGCCACTAGTCTGCTCAGCAGGGGACGACCTGGTTCAGAGTTGACAATCTCGTTTAAAACTGGGTTACGGCTGTAGCCATTACAGTTTACAGCAGACGGCCCTATTTACCGAAGTTGCCGACATCACAGCACCACTGGGAGCTGGCAGCCAGAGTTACAAATTCAGCGAACTTACATTAATTGCGGGTGTTACTACAGGTGAGTTTTTTTAAAAACACCGCTTGGGTAAGTTCAGCTTGCTGTACCACCAATCAAATTCAACTGGATTACTGCTACAGCTATTATAGTATATATATATATATATATATTCTTTTAATGTATGGCTACAATAGAGTTGGCATTTATAATAGTTTACACAGGGTCAGGTTTGTGACTATCATAGCCAATGCATCTTATGAACTGCAAACTCCACACAGATATATCTGTGGTCAGGATTGAAGCCAGGTCAGGTGCTGTATGCCCAGGTCTCTGGCATCAGCTCTACCAGCTGAAGCATTATGCTGGTATCCTCTGACTGATTATATCAGTTCAGGTTTTATTCTTGGCTATATCTTAAATATGTATTATGTATAAACTATCAATTTAGTTTTTGTTTTGAAAGAGAGAAATTACAAGGAATATTTATTATCACACACCAATAAAAAGGTGTAGTGGAATCGGACCTGCCATGGCAGTCCAGAGCCCCTGGCTTGGGAAACCTTGTTGAGCTGTGCCTATCAGTCACCTGTGGGAGCTGCACATGGCGGCGTCATGGTAATTCCGCTCATTAGAGGGGACTGTGGAAGGTTCTTTCCCAAAGACGCCAACTTTATACATATCAATAAAGTGATCAAATCTCTGATTTAATTGAGATGGGGCAATTTACTCCCACTCTAAGAGAGTGTCAAAGGTTAGTATGGACTAACTCCAAACATGAACCCGAATATGACTATGTGCCGGGATCCCATGCTTTAATGCATGATGTACGATAATCGCTTGAGGGAAAGCGGTGTGCTTTTGCCTCTAAAATTGCTGCGCCGTCGGGGACGGACTAGCCACTACAAGAGAAGTTGGCCAGCAGCATCAGCTATCTAACAGAAATGACAAACATGATGGACAGAGTCTGCGAATGAAACTTCGCTGAAGCTCCAACAAAGGTAAGCGACCTGGAGTTAGAGACGCTGGTAAGTAGGTCTCATTATTCACCTCCGTGAACTCCGAAATGGGAGCAGTCTGTCGGCCCAGCATGGGCTGTCTAGTTGTTTTTTCATTGTCTCTGGGATAATATCAGGTTGATGTAGAGACATTGGCAAGGATCCTTACACTGTACCTCTGCAAGTTCCAAGTAGGAACAGTTTGGTTACCCTGTATCAGGGTAGACCATTATGAAACTGGCTGACTATACGAGTCATAGTCACCAGAGAAGCACTGCTTCATCATCCATGAGAAGTATCAGACTGAGCAATAGAATTAAGTAGTTGAAGTTTTTCTCAACATATGGTTTATTTTCCTCATTTACCAGAGTCACTGGTTCATGGTCATCTTCATTGCCATTTTTCTCTGGGACTGATAGTTACCAGCAGAAAGCTTGTTTGTAATATATTATAACCTTTCCGACCTGCAGGTCATGTTGTCAATCAACAATGTATTTATAACATCTATAGGTTCTTAATACCACTATTCCTGATTGAGTGGTGCATCCAACAAATTGTGTTATGCACCCTGGAGATATAGACATGTAGTCAGTCAAAGGTCTGCAAGATAATTCTTGATTCAGCTTGCATGATACTATCTCCACTCTGAAGGTAAACGCTATGTATCTATCGTGGCTCTTAAGGGCCTGTCCTACCAGCATCCGACTCCATGCAGTGGTCGCTTGAGCCGTCCGGCGTCGCGGGGCTGGTCCCACTTCGATCGCCGGAGCCGTGCGGAATTGTGCGGAGTTCGTCCCGACATCACGCGGGGCTCCGAAAATCTGACCATGTTAAAAAATTCCGCACGGCAACGGCTTGTCGGCTTGCAGTCGCCTCGACGCATTACACACCGCCTCGACGTCGTGCCTCCATGGCCCTCTCTGTAGGTGCCTCCGTGACCCTCTCTGTGTGTGGCTCCATGGCCCTCTCTGTGTGTGCCTCTGTACCCCTCTCTGTGTGTCCCTCTCTGTCCTGGCGAACTTACCTTTCAGACTTCGCTCCAAGTTCACCTCACTTCCCGCCGCGTTGCGCCACTCACCCCACCTCCGCGCGGCCCCCGTTGCCGGTTTGATCGCGCTCTTCGCATGCAGGCGCATGCTGTTGGGAACGGCCCTGTACAGGGATCACCCGACCTCCGCGCGGCCCCCGCTGCAGGTTAGGTCGCGCTCATTGCATGGAGTTGCATGCTGGTGGGACAGGCCCTTTAGTCAAGAGTTCACAGGGAACTAGTTTTCTCACATTTAAGGGGAACTGTGGTTCAGCTCTAGTCATTAGCTGCTGATTATATTATCAGCGATATGTATGAAGAGCTAGATATGCATCTTCCGCGGGTAGCAAAGCCTCACAAAAATTCCGTCCGTAGGATCTACGGAGGAACAGCGGTTCCAACTACATTCAGTGACAACTCATCTGAGGATGTGTGGTCTGAAAAAGGACTGGAGGGGTATATTTCTCAAGATTACAGAAATATGGTGCATATGGTGAAATATGGTAATCAAATTGTGGGTGCACTTACCCAGTTTAAGATGGATGATTGGGTATCTGCAATTTAACTAACTCAGAGAATCGATCTTGCAGTTGCATACTCTGTAATATCTATACGCATAGGAACAGTTTCCACTGTTTGTAACAAAGCTAGTGGTGAAAGCCTATGCTGCCCATCTCAGATTAAGGGCATTATCTCACTGAGTTGTGGGTATTATGCAAAATTGCAAATGATAAATCTTATGCATTGTCAGTAGATAGTTTGACTATATTACATTTAAGCAACATGGAATTTAACAGGGGTTACACAAAAAGCTGGAGAAACTCAGCGGGTGCAGCAGCATCTAAGGAGCGAAAGAGATAGGCGACGTTTCGGGTCGAGACCCTTCTTCAGACTGGTCAGGGATCAGGGAAACGAGAGATATAGGCAGTGATGTGGAGAGATAAAGAACAATGAATGAAAGATATGCAAAAAAGTATCGATGATAAAGGGAACAAGCCATTGTAAGCTGTTTGTGGTGTGAAAATTAGCTGGTGCGACTAGGGCGGGGGAGGGAGATAGAGAGAGAGGGAATGCCAGGGCCCGAGGGCTGAGGGAGAGGTGGGAAGGGGAGGAGACAGCAAGGGTTAACGGAATTGAGAGAATTCAATGTTCAAGCCCAAAGGATGCAGACTCCCCAAGCGGAATATGAGGTGCTGTTCCTCCAACTTGCGGTGTTGCTCACTCTGGCCGTGGAGCAGGCCCAGGTCCGAGAGGTCGGATACGGAATGGGAGGGGGAATTGAAGTGCTGAGCCACCGGGTTGGGTCAGCACTTCAATTCCCGGGTTGGTTTTTGTGGACCGAGCGGAGGTGTTCGGCGAAACAATCGCCAAGCCTCCGCTTGGTCTCACCGATATAGATCATCTGGCATCTGGAGCAGCGGATGCAGTAGATGAGGTTGGAGGAGGTGCAGGTGAACCTCTGTCGGACCTGGAAGGACTGCTTGGGTCCCTGAAAGGAGTGGAGGGGGGAAGTGAAGGGACAAGTGTTGCATTTCTTGTGGTTGCAAGGGAAAGTGCCCGGGGAAGGGGTAGAGCGGGAGGGGAGGGAAGAATTGACAAGGGAGTTGCGGAGGGAGCGGTCTTTGCGGAAGGCAGACAGGGGGGGAGATGGGAAGATGTGGCGGGTGGAGGGGTCACATTGGAGTATCAGTTTGCCTATTCAGTCACGCAATGGCAGGCGGCTGTGTGAGTCAATTCTTTACGGAATTAACAAGGTTGTGTGGCTTCCAGTTTGAGCCTGGAGAAACTTTATGGGACAGCATAATTGACAGTTTCCTGTGCTGCTTTATCATGTCTGCTATACCATAGTGGGACATAAGATTAGTTCTTCACCCACTATTCTCTCACGTTATGCAGGGTGTCCCTTATTTCACCACCCTAATAGCCTACACTCATTGTAGTGTGCGATGTATATCAGTATTTGTTGTGCAAATATTCATCAAAATTTCCCTTATGGGACCAGTATCTTAATATGATTATGCCTTCAGCAGCTGATCTCAGCATTAACAACATCCTTGCTCAATCTCTGGCCTGGTCTATGTCATACTGACATTAGGGTAGCTTGTTACAGAAATATCTCTTAAGCAAATGAGCAGGATTGTGTGCATTTGAGGTTGACAGCATACCCCCCACGGCAGAGATCAGGGAGGTCATTAGGCATACAAGTGCACTCAGTTGCTAGTGCCTATGATATGGAACATAATGCTTTCTTTCAATACTCTCAAGATATTGCTGATGGCACACTAGCAGCCAATACAATGGGTTTCACTTTCATCATGCAGCATGAGATTTACATAATGCAGCTTAACACATTTTAAATTTGGTGGAATATGTCTGGATGTTGCAGATATAATTATGCACTTTCTTGCATACGTTATTGTCTAACTCAGCAGTCTTTGGGACTACAGGCCAGTTTAGAACAATGGCCATGTATGCAAGTTAGCATCGTGATGTTAATACCTCATGTTTTTCCTGCCATTAATGACAATACAATACAATACAATACGGTTTTATTCGTCACATTGCACATAAAGTGCAAGTGAAATGAATTTGTCAGCAGCATACAATAATAAAGAACACACAAAACACAATAAAAATGTAACATAAGCATCCACCACAGCATACGTCACTGTGGTGGAAGGCACAAACATTTGCCAGTCCTCCTCCACTTTCCCCCGTGGTTGGGACCTCAACCCTCCGCTGCCATCGCTGCAGGCATCCAGATATGAAAACAAGGTAAGTCCAGAGTTGGCTCTTCCCCACTGGAGACCGCGGCTTCAGGTTGGTATAGGCTGCAGGCCGGCGATTGAAGATTTAAAGTTCCCACCGCAGCCAGAAGCACCGCAGACAGCAGGGCCGACAGTTGAAGCTCCCCTCCGGGGGTGATGGTAGGTCCACGCCGGACCCGCAGTAGATGTAGGCTGCGGGCTGGCAGTGGTGGTTACTTCTTCCCCCGGGTCCCCCATGAGGGATCCCGGGCTGCCGACGCCGCTCCGCGCTGGAGCCCTCAGGCTTCAGGCTGCCGACTGCCGCGGGCCAGCGAAAACGAAGGACTCCCCTCTGGCGAACCCCAGCGAAGGCTCGCCCGCTCCCCGCCGAGTGTCCATGCTGCGCCCGCCGCTGAAGCCCCGGGCGTGTCTCCGGGAAAGGCCGCGCTGATCCTTGTTGTTAGGCCACGGGGGAGGCGACATGGAAAAAGTCGCCTCTCCATGGAGGAGGCGGCCAAAACAGTTTTCCCCTTACCCCCCCACACCACCCCCCACACAAGACACACCAAGAAACATTTAAACAGTACACTAAAACATACTAAAAACAAAAAAAAGTAGAAAACAGACGGACAGCTGCTAACAGGGCTGCCGGCTTGCAGCGCCCCCACCGATGATAATCTGTTTTAGTGTTTTCACACACAGATTATGTCACAGTATGAAACCACAGAGCTTTGAAATCTTCACGTAGTCACTCACGTAACTTTGAAGTAAAATAGAGAGATTAAATGAGAACTTACCAGTTTGAAGTTTGATCTTTATTTTATGAGATGTTGCGATGAGGGATTACGTGCCCTCCACTCCCAATCCTCTTCTCATAAAGATCATTCGGTAGTTGTAGCCTTTCAATCTCTCTATAGCTTAGGTTCAGAAACTATTCTGTGGGTTCATACAGCTACTTTGAAGATTGACGTGCATGCGGTCTGGCGGGCTTCTTCACTTAATCCCTCATCGCAACTTCTCATAAAATAAAGATCAAACTTCAAACTGGTAAGTTCTCATTTAATCTCTCTATCATATCTATATTCTCTAGGTTTTAGAAGAATGAAAATAAATTTCATTGAAGCATGTAAAATTCAAGGACTTGACCAGGCAGATGCAAGGATAATGTTCATCTGGCTGGGGAGTCTAGAACTAGGGGTCGCATGAAGGAAGGGATTAATCATTCAGGACCGAGATGAGAAGGGATTTCTTCACCCAGCGGCTAGAGATTCTGTGAAATTCTCTAGCTAAAGGAGATGTGGAGACTGGGGATGTATGGGAAAGCATTTTTGAATAATAAGGGAATAGGAAATTCTAGGATTTGAAGTTAATACAGGAAAATAGTGCTGAGGTCAAAGATCAGCTGTGAACCTATTGAATGATAGACTAGATATAAGGTGCTGTGTGCCCTTTTCCTGCTTCTGTTTCTTATATACTTATGTTCTAACTCCCAAACCTTAACCACGAACCTCTCTAACCACTGACCATAAGTGAAACTCCTACATTAGCCACTAATATTAACCGCTGACTGGACCACAAACAATAAATTAAAATACTAACACCAACTTGACATCCTAATTAAAACTTTTACCTTGATTCTCAATCTAATCCCACCATTTAAATGTTAATCCCAAATCACTAATTTAAAATAATATGATGATATGTAAATAATCTCTTCAATAACTACTTGTAATAAAGTCGGATACCTGGGGATGTGATGAGAGCAGATAAATAGGATTAGCTTTGCCAATATACAAAGCTACATAATTACCCAAATACTTTCCCTTGCAGTGTAAGTTTCCACAGTTTTTCTTTTTTTTTTTGTTCCAAAATTGGTTTAATTATCGAATGAAATGTGTTTGTTAAACTGGCGATTAGCAAAGCTATTGACTCTGTGAATTACAAAAAAATGTTGGAAGCCAGACAAAACGTGCAATTTAGGGTTGTGAGAAGTGGTAGGTTGTGTGAGGATGTTTACATGTTTGGCTGAAGATGATACGATGTGAATGCATGAAATAGGGTGCATAATCAAGTTATTGCTTGCAATGTTGGAGGAAGATGAAAATTCCATAGTTTAAAGGATTATAATTGAGTTTGGGCTCCATAAAGAGCACACACAAAGTGCTAATTAACAAAATAGCAACTCAGGCAGCAGCTCTGGAATACGAGGATGGGTAATGTTTTGTGTTGGGACCCTTCTTCAGACTGGTTGTGCTGGGGTGGGTGAGAAAGCTGGAAATGAAGAGGGGTTGGCCAAGCCTGGTGAGTTATAAATGAAAGATTCAATGCTCATCCAGTTAGGTTGTAAAGTACTGAAGAAGAAAATTAGGTGCTATTCCTCAAGTTTGCATGTGAGCTCACTCTGGCAATGGTGGAGGCCCAGAACAGAAAGATGAGCATGGGAAGGAGAGTTAAAATGATTAGCAACCAGAAGATCCAGTAGGAGTTGGCAGATCGAGCGCAAGTCTTTAGTGCAGGGGTGGGGAACCTGCGGTCTTAAGGCCGCATGCGGCCTTTTGAATAAATCCAAATTTTGTAGAACAAATCCTATAATTTTTATTAGTATGTTTTTGTTTGACTTTTATTATTTTTATTTAAATCTTAAAATTAACGTTTTTAAAATACTAAAGAGTAAAAGAAGATACAAAATAATCTTCCCCGACTGACGGCCATAATAAAAAAAAGTAAGTCATGAGGGCTATTTTAACAAAATAATTTACATTTTGAAGTATATCTAATTGAAGTTTCTTGGATGCGGCCTTTAATAAGATTACAGCTAACTTAATACATCATTCCAACATGGAAAGGTTCCCCACCCCTTGTTTAGCGAAACAGTCGCTGAGTTTATGCTTGATCTCTCTGACGTACTGTATGGAGGCCACATTGGGATGCAGTAGATTAGGTTAGAGGATGTGCATTTTGAACCTCTGTCTCTTCTGGAAGGACAGCAGTTGGAACAGCACCCCATATTCCGCTTTGGAAGCTTACAGCCTAACAGTATGAACTTCAAATTCTCCAATTTTAGATAAATCACTCAAACCGTAACTCTGATTTCCCCCATTTCCTCTCCCCCTCTTTTCCCTGTGCTCCACCTGAATGCACACTCATATTTCAACAGCTCCCCCCCCCCCCCAGCTGACAGTCAAAATGTTCACATTTTCCATTGATGGAGAAGGAATACACCAGGTCGATCAGGCCTCTGCAATGTGTTGTAAGAGCTTCATGACCATGAATAAATGTTTCCACCCAACAACATATCAATATTGTCTGAACCAGGATCACGACCCGAAACGTCACCCATTCCTTCTGTCCAGATATGCTGCCTGTCCCACTGAGTTACTCCAGCCGTTGTGCCTACCTTCGGTTTAAACCAGCATATATATATGTTCCAGTGTCCATGGTATATCATCTCTCTTCAGATACGTCACGTGGATAGGATTGAGACAGATGCCACAAATGTTGCAGTTTTTATCTTTTTGTGAAATTTATATGGCTTTGAATCTGCTTTTGCTTGCTACAAGAATTGTCTGTATGGTTGTGAAAGAAATTTTTAGCCATAGAATCATACAGTGTGAAAACAGGACTTTTGGCCCAACTTGCCATCACCGACCAACATGTCCAATCTACACTAGACCCACCTGCCTGCATTTCGGCCATATCCCTCTAAACCTGTCCTATCCAGGTACCTGTTGAAATGTTCTTAAATGTTCATCACCCAGTGGCGCCAGCAATGGCTGCCTCTATCCATGTACCTGTCCAATTGCTTCTTAAATGTTGTGATAATCCCTGCCCCAACTACTTCCTCCAGCAGCTCGTTCCATACACCCACCACCCTTTGTGTGAAAAAGTCACCCTTCAAACTCCTATAAAATCTTTTCCCATGGTTTTTAGTTTAGTTTAGTTTATTATTAACACATGTACCAAGGTACAAGGAAAAGTTTTTTATTGCGTGCTATCCTGTCAATGAAAAGACCATGAAAGGTAATACCATCAATCTGTCCGCTGTGTAGAGATAAAGGATAAAGGGTATCATGTTTGGTGCAAGATAAAGTCTGTTAAAGATAGTCCAAAGGTCTCCAATGTGGTAGATGAGAGGTCAGAGCCATACTCTAGCTGGTGAGAGGACAGTTCAGTTGCCTGGAAACAGCTTGGAAGAAACTGCCTCTGAATCTGGATGTATGCATTTTCAAACTTTGGTGTAACTCTGCAATATCTTGCTGTCTTGGATGAAGCTGTTCCCAAACCATTCTGTGATGCATCCCGATAAAATGCTTTCCATGGCGCTTCTGCAGAGGTTTGTGAGGGTTTTCTGGGAAATGCCAAACTGATTTAGCCTTTTAAAGAAGTAGAGGTGTTGGCGTGCTTTGTAGGTCATTGCTTCAATGTGGCTGGTCCAGGACAAATTGCTGATGATACTTCTTCCTCAGAACTTGAAACGTACGACCACCTCTATTTTCGGCACCATCAAAGTATACCGGGACGTGCGTACTGCTTCACTTTGTGAAATCAATCACAATCTCCCTTGTCTGCCGACATTGAGCGAGAAGTTATTGGGAGAGTTTATTGTCTTGGCAACAAGTTACGAGATTCTTAATCTCCTTCCTGTACTCGGTCTCGTCATAACAGTGATGTCGTCTGCTAGCTTATAAATTGAGTGGATTGGTATTTGCTTGCACAGTCATGAGTGTATAAGGAGTAATGTAGGGGGCTGAGCACACATCCTTGTGGAGCACCAGTGTTGAGGATTATTGTAGAGGATGATTTGTCACTTATCCTCACTGATTTTGGTCGGTTGGTCAGGAAGTCAATGATCCATTTGCAGACCAGAGTGCTGACTCCAATTTCCATGAATTTGTAGACGTGCGTGGTTGGGGTAATGGTATTGAAAGCAGAGTCTGTAGATTTCCAGTTCTGTTTGAACTGTCATTGCGAGCTACCAACCAGTCTTCAGCTAGCTGGTATGGATTAGCATCGCTAAAGCAGCTGTCTTCATTACCCACATCAAACCCTATACCCTGATCATCAATTCCATCAATTCCATGGATCGCCGGAGGTTGTGTGGAAACCTGATGATTGTATATAAAATTACTAGAGGCATTGATAGGATAGACAGTCAGAACCTTTTTCCCAGGATGGAAAAATCAAATACTAGAGGGCATACGTTTAAGGTGAGAGGGGCACAATCTAAAGATGTTCGGGCATATCTTTTACACAGGGTGATGAGTGCCTGGGTGCGGGTGGTGGTTGAGGCAGATACGATAGTGGCATTTAAAAGTTTCTGGATAGGTGTACGGATATACAAGGAAAGAAGGGATATGGATTATGTTCAGGCAGATAAGAGTTGGTCTTGACATCATGTTCACACAGACATTGTGGACCAAGGGGCCTCTGTGTTTGTGTTTTACTGTTCTATGTTCCTTAATTTTGGTCTGAGGCTGAACAAGACTATTCACCACAATAGCATTCCGACTGACTCCACGACAAACACTGTCAATTTTCACCTTGATGATTTAATCAGTCTCAGCGACTACATCACAACATCAGCTACTGAAGTCTTCATCACGCTTTATTAATTTCACTCGGTCATTTAATTGCCCTCCTTGCTGGCCTCAAAGTTGAGCTATTTCAGCAATCTGTGTACAGATTCTGTATAAGCTCTTTAGTTCTATTTTGTTGTAGTTGCTCCATTTTGTCACGTCTTGCCTTAAAGGATGCCAGAGAAATGTATGAGGAAAGGATGATATTCTTTAATACAAGGTCTTAGTTTAACAATCCTTACACTGGTATCTTAATAGTCGATTAAGTGGTTAGCTGTCTGAATGGTGTTTGTAAAAACCTGCTCAATTTAGATGCTCGTATAAAACAAGAAATATTGATTCTTGAGTGCAGAGGGATGCCCTGAGGTTAAGAGCGAGGCAATATATGTTGCAACTTTTTAGTTTCTTTCATTGCTGTTTTTGGGTCCCTGCTGTGTGCATGATGGTTGCCACATTTCCACACCAAACAGCAGTAAGTACACTTCAAAAGTACTTCAGATTTGTTTTCTGTGTCAGATGTGGAGTTGAAGTGGAATGACTATGCAGAGTTTTCAATAGACTACACATTGCTATCATCACATGTTATTTGAAGTCTGTTGAATGAATTCTGATCAAATTTCTTGGTCTGACTGAGAGCCCCATTGTGAGGGTTGATGCGTGTAGGATTGGTTACTGCTGGAGCCTGTTAGTTTAAAAGCTTTGAATGTGCTCAGTGCAGTCCCTGCAGTTTTTGAATCTTGGTGCTCTAAAACTAAAATGATTCAGATGAAGCCAGTTCATATATTTTGTCTCCTTTCAACTTCAAACTTCTTGAAAGTTAAGAATATATCTTGAAAAAAATTACAGATGTGTCTACAGAACAGTTCATGGTTACTCTGTGATGTGCGAAAATAGCACCCAAAGGTGGAAAAATAAGACCATGAACCGTGGAAGTGATGTTTGAATTTAAGGTGGATATTCCAAGAAATTAATTTGTGGATTTGGAGCATTTCTGGTTTTGATCTGTAATATAAACTTCCAGGAATAAGAAGAATACCTAATATTAGATGGGATTGTTATTCTGTGTCCTTCATCTGAAGTGTAGTTACTGTTGTGTCGTAAGAATACACAGCTGCAACTTACACACTGCAAGGTTTTCACCAACATCAAATAAATAAATGAGCAGAAATACATCTGCTTTGGTGGTTTTGGTGGTGGACAAAGAGAAAACTCCCCAGTTTACATTTGGGATTTTGTTTTGCCTGCCCGAGTGGGCAGAATGTGCCATGGTTGGTGCTTCATCCAGAAGAAATATCTCTTGTAGCACAGCACTGCACTAGTGCCAGCTGGATTGTGTGCTCAAGTCTCTGGAGTAGGATATAAACTCCTGTCTTACCCTAGGGTTTCTGAATCAAAAGTGAGAGCCTTCCATCAACTTAAAGCTAACATTAAGAAGTGGCCTGTAGGGGCTATAAAATGGAAGCCTGGTCTATCGAAAGGCTCTCAATAAATAAACCAAGCTCCTTATGCCTGACACTTTGAGTGATAATAATCTTGGTCATCACCAATATTGAATGTACTGCATCTTTAAGAAACCAAGAATTTCTTGGCAGTAGACAAATCTGTTCAACACTGCTCATTTATGATCAGGCCTGATTTCAGACAGTCTGCTTTCAGGAAAATTTACCCTGGCAACCAGTGAAAGAGAGGCTGGGTGGGTTTTCACAGCTAAAGTAAAGAAACATATTTTGCCGTCTAATTTTTCCTGGGTTTAGACACCATTTCAGTCATAGTTTATTTGAACTGTATATCACTTTCATCCATGACAAAGTACACTTATGTACCAAGCTGCAGTTCTCACACAAACAGCAGGCGCATGGAGCTTAGTTCATACATTCAGGGCCTCTCGGTGTTATATATCAGTCTCTCATTTTACAACCTGTGAAGGCAAGCGCGAACCATCCTTGAGGCTGAAAGAGCCCATGACCTACTCACATAAAATATGTTTCATATTTCTTGCTTTTAACAATGAGTATTTCCCCAGATTTTTAGTGGAGCAGATTATGACTTGGAAATCTTGTCATATTTGGCACTTATCAGGGTGGTCAGTTGCTATTTGTCTAATGTCATGGATGTTTGCCGAAGAAAGCTCTCAAAATGTCATTGCAGATTGAATTATGTTACTTTTTAATGTTGAAAAGTATTGTGCAAATTTCATTCTGTCTGGAAAAAGGTTCAGAATGCTTCGTGTTTATTTGGAATTTGCACACCATCTGCGTGGCATGAGAAAATGTACTTTATCCAAGATACAGGAAGCTTTGTTGCTAAACTGATTTATGTTTAAAACTTAAGCAGTTCTGCGTTGTGTGTGAAAAGCAAATGCAACATTACTTTGCCTGTTATTCTAGGCAATCCAAAGGGAAGCTGGCACCTGGTTACCTCTTTAATGATCCCCCGTGAAAGATAAAATCTTGCAATGGCATCACTTTCTCTGACCCCCATGCCTACAGCTATTTATTTTTGTTTTTGAGATTTGGGTGTCTTTGGCAAGGCCGACATTTATTGTCTATCCTTAATTGCACTCAAGCAGGTGGGGATTGAGTGGCCATCTTGCACTGTAATAGACCGTCTCTTAAAGGTGAAGATTCAGCTGTCTGTTTGATGTAATCATGGATATTAAATTATATTTCCTCAATGAAGAAAGGGATTAATTGTCTGCTCTGATAAAGCAATCTAGACCCAACATTGTAGTGCCATTGAGCAAAACACAAAGTGCAGAGGAATAGTGGATCAGGCAGCATCCACGGAGGGAATAGACAGGCAATGTTGTGAGATAGGGCACTTCTGAAGAATTCCAGCATCTGCAATTCAGAGTACCTCCATTATAGTGCCATTGAGGTGTTCCAGGATTTAGACTCAGTAGTGATAGCTTGGCAATATATTTACTAGTCAGGATACTGATTGTGGATGATCAGCCATGATCATATTCGTGCTGGCTTGAAGGGCTGAATGGCCTACTCCTGCACCTATTGTCTACTGTGTATTTATGGAGTGCGACACGAAAAGAATCTGCTTGTGCTGGTGTTCACTTACACTCATTGCCCTTGTCTTTCTTGATGATGGAGGTGGTGGATTTGGGAGATGTTGTTAGGTGGCCTTGGTGCATGCTTTTTGGAGATGGTACCTGATAAAACAGCTGGTGGTGGAAGTAATACATGTTCAGCTCTGATATCAGATGAGTTCTTCAGTGGGAGTCTCTGGAAATCGTTAGTGTCCTTCTGCTTTATTTCAGGGTCCACCTCTCTGGTTAAGATTTTACTCCCTTGCACTTAATCTCTCTTTCAGAGGACAGGTTTGATGGTTTGGTGAAGTCTCACCCTAGAGCTGAGGTAACAAAATGATGGGCCAAAATTACCCCAAAATGGGTGCTGTGGTGAATCAGTGGAATTCTTTGCCACAGAGGTCTGTAGAGGCAAAGTCAAGGTTAGGAGGGAGAGATAGATCAGCCATGATTGAATGGCGGAGTAAACTTGATGGGCCAAATGGCCTAATTCTACTTCTATTCCTTATGACCTTATGATGAATCTCCCTCCTAACTTTCTTTCCCTTATTTGTGTCTTACAGGTGGCAGCTCCTGCAGGTGTGTTTGAAATCCTGGACAACTTGGGATTCTCGGAGTTTGAGGACCCAGGATGTACCCCGATGTGCAGGATGCGTAACCGATGGCAAAAGCGGCGAGGGTACAAGGTCCCCACCTTTGGTGATATGATTTAATAATTTGCAACAAAGCAAAGTAAAATTGCTTCCCACCTTGTCTCTCAATGTCAGAATATTTTTCAGCTGATTCATTTTGGACACTAAATTAAGTTCTGACAGGGTTCTAGTTCAAGTTCTGAGAGTGGGATTCATTGTTTACTTTAATAGAGTGAATTAGATCCAACACTGTAGTATTAGAATTTCCTCTGCAACCTAAATCTAGATATATCCAAATTAGTTATGTGACCTATGGGCTTGTGGGTTACATCATACCTTATGTACAAATGTATTTTGCCCATAATACTGAAAATACCTGTCTCTTAAATACTCTCTCCTCCTACTGCTCTTGTTCAGGAAGGTGTCTTCACATCCCAAGCAATTTTGGGTGCACTGGGGAAAGCTAATTATTTTTCTGGATCTATTATTTTGTAGCTGTAAATTGTGTTGAGCATTTTTTTCCTATCAATTGATCGTTAGAGATTCTGATCTATAGTTTGTTTCTTTAGCTGTATTTTTATAGCTTCATTCTAGATCAATTTAAAATTAATACAAAGATAGACACAAAAAGCTGGAGTAACTCAGCAGGCCAGGCAGCATCTCTGAAGAGAAGGAATGGGTGACGTTTCGGGTCGAGACCCTTACTCCAGCTTTTTGTGTCTATTTTTGGTTTAAATCAGCATCTGCAGTTCTTTCCTATACAAAATTAAACCAATTTCAGTTGCTGGATCTGTAACATACTGGCATGACGGTGAAATTAGTTGAAGCTTACATCTTAAGGTCAGAGATTTATTTACCATTCCTTTGCCCTGATTAGATTTTCTGATTATTTCTGTTATAAACTGAGGCATGGTTCAATGAGGTTGGGTAGATATTTGTGCGTGCTGGATGCATTTATTGTCCATGCTTGTAGAAAATGCGCAAAGATGGAATATGTTTGGATTTAGGCACGGATATATTGCTAGACTACTGATTTTAACTTATGCTTATCTTATATCTAATGTCAACAGCCTGTGTTTCATGGTATAGTTTGGCATCCATGTTGTACCATGCTTTTATATCTGTAAAAATTGAAATGAGATTGGTATGAAGTGACGTATAAATGAGCAACTTGTTTAGAATTCTATCAGCAAATAAATAAAAAATGGTAATATCTCTGCAAATTCATGGGGTCATTCCCAAAGAATGTTTATGCTGTATTATGGAATCTATATAATTAAACGTCTCATCTTGACCACTTCCTGTCTGCACTGTATATTGATTTTAGAAAAAACGCTACCCTGTATTGTTGTGATTTTTGGCCATCTTACTCACAGTCCTCCTCCGCTGAGTCAGCCCCGAGGATTCTTCCCATTGATGAAAAGTAAAAACATGAGTTGTTTGCCCTGCTTGTGCTTGAAACTGCAATGCTTTATTAGGTCCAACTGTGTTTGGAAGGAATAATGTGTGCGTGAGTGAGTGTATTTGTGAGTGTATGTGTATGTGTGAGTGTATGTGTGTATGTGTGTCTGTGAGTGTGTGTGTGTATGTGTGTGTGTGAATCTATGTGTGTGAGTCTGTGTGTGTGAGTCTGTGTGTGTGAGTATATGTGTGTGTGAGTGTGAGAGTGTATGTGTGTGTGTGAGTGTGTGTGTGAGTGTTTGTGTGTGTGAGTGTATGTGCGTGTGAGTGTGTGTGAGCGTATGTGTGTGTGACTGTATGTGTGACTGTATGTGTGAGTGTATGTGTGAGTGCATGTGAGTATGTGAGTCTGTGTGTGTGTGTGTGAGTGTGTGTGAGTGTGTGTGAGTGTGTGTGTGTGACTGTATGTGTGAGTGCATGTGAGATGTTAGTCTGTGTGTGAGTCTGTGAGTGAGTGTGTGTGTGTGAGTGTATGTGTGTCTGTGTGAGTGAGTGTATGTGTGTGAGTGTATGCGTGAGGTGGAGGGTGTGTGTGTGTATGAGTCTGTGTGTGTGTGTGAGTGTGTGTGTGTGTGAGTGTATGTGTGAGATGGAGGGTGTGTGTGTGAGTGTGTGTGTGTGTATATTGGAATTGGTGGAGTGGTGGAATATTGCGTTGTGGGTCCAGCCCTCCCGTGTGAACCTGGGATCCAACGGGTCCCATTTAGTCTAGTTGGCATTATTATTGTCATGCCTGCTGAGATACAGAGATACAGCTCATCTATCAAATCATACCACACATGAGTACAATCAAGCCATACACAAGCGCAAGTTAATTCAAAGAAAACAAATAACAAGAGTGCAGAATACAATGTTATACTTTTACAGCGGTCAGGAAAGAGCGAATAAAAAAACTATAAAAGCTGCAAAGAGGTAGGTTGGGAGATCAGGACAACACCCTTCAGCTTTTCACTGGTCTGTTTAATAGTCTGAAAAGCGCAGGGAATAAGCAGCTCCTGCTTCTGGTGGTATGTGCTTTAAGCTTTTGTATCTTATGCACAATGGGAGTAGGGCGAAGAGGGAATGGCTGGAGTGCAAGCGGTTCTTCATTATGTTGGCTGCATGAAGCGTGGATAGAGGCGATGGAGAGGAGGCTGGTTTGTGTCAGGGACCGAGACTGCATCCACAACTCTCCAATTTCTAGTGGTTTTAGGCAGAGTTGTGATGCATCACAATGGGATACTTTTTATGATGCATCTACAGACATTGCTAAGAGTTGTTGGAGACTTGCCGAATTTCCTTAGACTTATGAGGAAGTAAAGCATTGTTGTGCCTAGACATTAATATGGTTAGACTAGGACAAAGTAATAGTGACATTGAGGATCATGTAACTCCCAACCTTCTCCACTTCAGCACCATTGATGCTGACTGGGATACATCGTCACCTTTCCCGGTCACCGATTAGCTTTGTCATTTTGCTGATATTAATGGGGAGGTTGTTGTCTTACCACCGTGTTACTAAGCTCTTTATCCTTACTGCACTCCACGTTGTCATTGTTTGAGATCAAGCCCTCTACAGTGGTGTCATCTGCAATGTTGTCAATGTAGTTCGAGCAGAATTTGACTGCAGTTGACTGCAGGAGCTCAGCAAGGAGCTAACAAAATGCATCCTTGCAGGGCGCAGGTGTTGCGAATTATCGTGGAGGACCTTTTGGCATCTATCTTTACTGATTACCTTGTAGGGGTCAGGAAGTTGAGGATTCAGTTGCAGAGGAGTTTGGAGATGACCGTGGTAAGAATTATGATGTTGAAGGCACAGTAGTAGTAAATAAATAGGAGTCAGGAGTATGTGGCCTTGTTATCCAGATGGTTCAGATCGTAAGTGGTAGGAGTAGCATTAGGCCATTCGGCCCATTAAGTCTACTATGCCATTCAATCATGGCTGATCTATCTTTCCCTCCTAACCCCATTCTCCTGCCTTCTCCCCATAACTCTTCGGGGATGAGTGTAGGGCCATGGAGATGGAGTCTGCCATGGACCTGTTGTGATTGTAGGTGAATGGCAGTGGATCAAGGCTGTGTGGGAGGATGAAGTCAATGTGCACCATGACCAGCCTTTTGAAGCACATCATGAGGCTGGATGTCAAAGCAGGAAATAAAGAAAGACAGTTTGAAGGGAGGAAGATGGAAAGCAAACATTTACAGACTAGTTTATAGTTAATATCCATCATAGGAAAATTGTTAGAAGCTATGTTAGAAGTGTGCTAGAGTTGGAAATATCAAGGTGCTCCAGCAACGTCAACATAGTTTTGTGGTAGGGAAATCATGGTTAGCCAATTTAATGAAATTGTTTTAGAAGTAATATGCTCTGAGAATAATGGGAAATATTCTGAACTTATATTTCCAAAAGGAGTCAATGAGTAATTGTGGAGAATAAAAGCTAAAATAACAGCTGGTAACAGTCTGAGTAACGTGGAAAAGAGAGTATGCATAAATGGGTCTTTTTGAAAGGCAACATGTCACAAGTGATGTCCCACAGGGGCCGATATTGTCCTGCAGTTCTTACAATTTATATAAATGACTTGCATGAAGAGACTGAAGATATGGATGTTAAATTTGTTGGTGACATGAAAATATAAAGAGGAAATAAGGAGGCTACAGAGGGAAATAGGTAGGTTAATTAAGTGTAGAGATCTGATATTTGAATACATTATTGGAAAAATATTCAAAACCTTTGGTAAGTATATTGTATTCACTTTTGGTCAATATGCCATAGGAAAGATGCCATTAATCTGGAAAGAATGTAGAGATTTGTGATGATATTGCCAGGACAAGAGAATCTGAGGTGCAGAGAGAGGTTGGACAGGATAGGTCTTTATTCCTTGGACCCTAAAAGGCTGAGGGGTGACCTCAGTGGCTATTCCACTGGGTCTTCCCTATCCTCCCCATACCATGTAACCCCTGCTCTTCCCCACCCACACCACAGCCCCCATGCCCCCCCCACCACACAACGCACCGTCCTCAGTGCACTCACCTGCCTTCCTCCGATCACAACCCCCATCCTTGCCGCGTGTTCACCATCCCCCTGGACCTCCCCCTCTCAGACACTGAAAGGTCGGTCCTCAGCAGAGGTCTTACCTTTGTCACCCTCCGTCCCCACCTCAATGAGTTCCGCGCCCACCACGACTTGGAGCTCTTCTACCGTCGCCTCCGCCGCACAACGTTCTTCCACGGGAAGAAGTCCTCGCCCCCCACTGATGATCCCTTTTCCTGTCTTCAACGAACCCCATCCTCTTGGACCCCCCCTCGTAGCCTTCCGGCTTTAGAACTCTTTATCCAGAACTGCCGTCGGGACATCAACCGCCTCGACTTCTCTACTCCCCTGTCTCACTCCAATCTCTCCCCCCCCGAACGTACTGCCATCGACTCACTCCATAACAACCCAGACTGGGTTATCAAACCCGCTGACAAGGGAGGTGCCGTGGTAGTCTGGCGCGTCGATCTCTACAAAACGGAGGCCACGTGCCAACTCTCGGACACTTCCTCCTACTTACCCCTGGACCATGACTCCACTGACGAGCACCAGGCCACCATCTCGAGCACTATCACCGACTTCATCAGCTCCGGCTCCCTACCCCCCCAGCCTCCAACCTCATCATTTCCCAGCCCCGCACGGCCCGATTTTATCTTCTCCCCAAAATCCACAAACCCGACTGCCCTGGCAGACCCATAGTCTCTGCCTGTTCGTGCCCCACCGAACACATTTCCACATACCTCGACTCCATCCTATGCCCCTTTGTTAAATCCCTCCCCACCTATGTTCAAGACACCTCAGACACTCTCCGTCGGCTCCGTGCATTCCATTCTCCACGCCCATTTCTTCTCATCTTCACCATGGACGTCCAGTCACTCTACACCTCCATTCCCCACCAGGATGGTCTCAAAGCCCTCCGGTTCTTCCTCGACCAGAGGAGCAACCCATACCCGTCCACTGACACCCTCCTCCACCTAGCAGAGTTGGTCCTTGCCCTCAATAACTTCTCTTTTGACTCCTCCCATTTCCCCCAAACACAAGGCGTAGCTATGGGCACACGCATGGGCCCCAGCAACGCTTGCCTCTTTGTCGGGTACATCGAACAATCCTTGTTCTCGGCGTACCAGGGCCCCATCCCCGACCTCTACCTCCGTTACATTGACGACTGCTTTGGAGTCACCTCCTGTACCCACACACAACTGACTGACTTCATCCATTTCACCACCAACTTCCATCCGGCACTCAAATACACTTGGACATTTCCAACATTTCCCTACCATTCCTTGACCTCACCATCTCTATTGCAGGTGATACACTCCTGACCGACATCCACTACAAACCACCTGACTCTCACAGCTACCTGGACTACTCTTCCTCCCACCCTGCTTCCTGTAAGGACTCCATCCCCTATTCCCAATTCCTCCTATTCATATTCTGCCGCATCTGCTCCCAGGATGAGGTGTTCCACACTAGGTCATCACAAATGTCCCCATTCTTGAGAGAATGGGGATTCCCCTCCCCCACTATAGATGAGGCTCGCACCAGGGTCTCCTCCATACCCCGCAACACTGCCCTTTCTCCCCATTCCCCCACTCGCAACAAGGGCAGAGTCCCCCTGGTCCTCACCTTTCACCCCACCAGCCGGCACATACAACAGATAGTCCTCCACCAGTTTCGACACCTCCATCGTGACCCTTCCACTCACCACATCTTCCCATCTCCCCCCATCTGCCTTCCGCAAAGACCGCTCCCTCCGCAACTCCCTTGTCAATTCTTCCCTTCCCTCCCACTCCACCCCTTCTCCGGGTACTTTCCCTTGCAACCGCAAGAGATGCTACACTTGTCCCTTCACCTCCCCCCTCCACTCCTTTCAGGGACCCAAGCAGTCCATCCAGGTCCGACAGAGGTTCACCTGCACCTCCTCCAACCTCATCTACTGCATCCGCTGCTCCAGATACCAGCTGATCTATATCGGTGAGACCAAGTGGAGGCTTGGCGATCGTTTCGCCGAACACCTTCGCTCGGTCCGCAATAACCAAGCCGACCTCCCGGTGGCTCAGCACTTCAACTCCCCCTCCCATTCCGTATCCGACCTCTCGGCCCTGGGCCTCCTCCACGGCCAGAGTGAGCAACACCGCAAGTTGGAGGAACAGCACCTCATATTCCGCTTGGGGGGTCTGCATCCTCTGGGCTTGAACATTGAATTTTCTCAATTCTGTTAACCCTTGCTGTCTCCCCCCCTTTCCACCTCTCATTCAGCCCTCGGGCCCTGGCATTCCCTCTCTCTCTATGTCTCCCCCACCCAAGTCGCACTAGCTTCTCATTTTCACACTACAAACAGCTTACAATGGCCTGTTTCCTTTATCATCGTTACTTTTTTGCATATCTTTCATTCATTGTTCTTTATCTCTCCACATCACCGTCTATATCTCTCGTTTCCCTGATCCCTAACCAGTCTGAAGAAGGGTCTCGACCCGAAATGTCGCCTATCTCCTTCGCTCCTTAGATGCTGCTGCACCCGCTGAGATTCTCCAGCCTTTTGTGTACACCCAATATTTAAAAGACGTTTGGATCGGTATAAGGACTGGAAAAGTGGAGAGGAATATGGACCATACACAGGCAAATCGGACTAACTTACAAGGGGCTCCAGATCAGCACGGATGAGTTGGGCTGAAGAGCCAGTTTTCCGTGCTGTATGACTCTAAATGTTTTCATAAGTAGTATGATAAATCAGGCAATCTAACATATTTAACAATCAATAATGTCATTTATATTCTATCCCTTTGTGCATTTAAATGTTATAAACATTGTTTTTTTTTTCATTTTTTGTGGTCCATTTTTGCTTTTCTTGGAGTATGGTTGTTTGACGTACAAGGACCATGAGGAGAATTGCAAGCTTGTTTTATAATAGCCACTAGGTCTGCCACACCTTCTCAATTTTTAAAAATTTGGAAATATACTTTGCAGCTTTGATAAGCCTGAGGTCATAAATGCAATATAGTATACATTCTCAGATGGCCTGAAATAAGTGAGGTTATTTGTTAGTTATCAAAGTGAGGTTATTTGTTAGTTATCATAGAAACATAAGAGATTAGGAATAGATTTTTTGGTCAATGACGTCCATGCCGACTATCAACCAGATTTGTTGTATATTTTAAAATCCCATATTTTATTCTTGCCACGTTCTCAAATCGGGTTTATTGTCATTTTATGGTGCGGTACGGATACAATGAATATCTTGTTTGCAGCAGCATTACAGGCACATAGTTCTCATTAACACCTCCTCCAGATTCTACCATTTAGTTACACACTAGTGGAAATTTACAGTAGTCAATCAACCTACCGCCCACACATCTTTGGAACATGCAAAGAAACTGTGGCACACAAAATCGATGCAGTCATAGAGAGAGTGTGCAAACTCCATACAGTCAGAACTCAAGGTCAGTATGGAACCACTGTTCATCTTTAGCTGTGTCATTCTGCCAACTGAATGCAAAATGTTAAATTGAACTCGGGCGAGAACTAGTTTCAAATGATACATTAATATATTTCAAACATTAAAACGTTTGCAATCAAATTTGTAAGAAGTTTACAAGATGTAAATCCTCCACCTCTCGCATTTCGATCCACCACATTTTCTTAATATCTTGGAAAGTCTACCTAAGGATTGGTGTGAAATATCCCAACACCTGCCATTTAAATCCACATGCAAAATCCCATTTAAGGCATTCTGATAGAGTCACATCACCAGTGACTTGGGACACTGCAAATCTTCCTGCAATAGATCTCTAACTATCAGAGATGGTTGATGTGTCCCTGAATTACTGTCACCATGTTAGAGCCACTGGAATACCACTTGCCTTTTCTCCATAGGAATGGTCGCATGTTATATTATCAATGTGCAATATTCAGCAGCATTCGACGCATTTGACCAACACATTGTCTGTCCTACAACATCCCAAAGGTTCTGCCTTTTACTCTGTAAGCCCTGCCCTGGTTTAACTTCCCAAAGCGCAACACTTTGGACTTGTCGGAGTTAACTTCAATCTGCCATTTCTTTGTCCACTTTCCTAGATGAGTAAGATCCTGTTATAACCTTCAGCACCCTTCTTCACTGTCCACTGCACCACAACTTTTGCCGTCACCGCCAAACCACCGACGTTCTCCATCCAAATCATGACTCCACCTTTGTGCGCCTCAAGACTACCAATACCTCTTTCAGAACATCACTCTTCTCCTCCCTGAATGAACTTGCTTCTATTCCTTCTCCATGGTAAATACAGACAAGAGGTATTTATTTATAACCTCACCCATTTTACTGGCCCTCACACATAGATGACTACACAGATCCTAAAGGAACCTATTCTCTCTGATGTTACTCTTTTGCTCTTAATATATTTATAGAATCTCTTGGGATTCTAACTTACCTGCCAAGGGCATCTCATATTCCCACTTTGCCCTCCTAACTTCCTACAACTGTGCACTCGTCATGAGATTTGTATAATGCAGCTGCCTATATGTGATATATGTCTCCTTCTTTGCCTGCCTCAATATCTCCTGTAAATCAGGGTTCTTTAATCCTGCGAGCCTAGGGATTAACTTCACTCTAAAGGGCTTGTCCCACAGGCGACTTTTTAGGTGAGTGCAGGAGACTCTGTGCTGGTGAGTCTCCTTCATGGTCGCGAGGAGTTCCCACATTCTATGAACTAGTCGCGGCCTCTGTATGGTCGCCGCAAATTTTTGAACATGTTGAAAATTTTTCTGCAACCAAAAATTGGTCGCCATGGAGAAAATCGATAATCCTGTAGTCATAGGTGCAATGGTAGTGGGGTCAGCATGTAGTTATGGGTAGTTGAGGTAGTCGTAGGTAGTTTTAGTTAATCACCTGGCATTTTCATTGGCTTATTGGGGGAAAAAAACGTAAGCATGAGT
This sequence comes from Okamejei kenojei, assembly GCA_035221665.1. Taxonomy (NCBI): domain Eukaryota; kingdom Metazoa; phylum Chordata; class Chondrichthyes; order Rajiformes; family Rajidae; genus Okamejei; species Okamejei kenojei. The sequence continues at coordinate 82,158,496 of CM069133.1, forward strand.
TTTCAGAACCAAGGATAACTGACAGGTAATGTTAAATGCCCGCCGAACTTCACAGCTGTGTATCTCTGGCTTATTATAAGTTGTCTACTTCTTAAAAGTGTCTCCACTCCTTCTCCCCCCCCTTTTAAGGAACTTACCGTACACTGTGCTAGCCGTCTTAACCTTCCTGTTCATCGTGGTGTGTGTCTGTTTCACCATGGCTTTACACTGTGTGAATTTCACACAGCGCTCCCCCGCTTTCCCTGGACCCCGCCTTTGCATTGTGTTTGTGTGTGTTCCACTCTGACAGTCGCCGTTCCAGTTCCCAGTTTTTCATGCGAGTGCCGCGAACTTGACTGACGCCGGCAGTCCGCTGAAAAATCGCCTAAGTGGGACAGGCCCTTAACAGCAGCATGTTTGCACTGAACTCCTTTTTAAAAGCTCTGCATTTACCAATCAACCTGTTAACATCTTTGCACAATCAACTTTTGAAAGTTATTGTCTAATGCTATCAGAAATACATTTACCCCCATTTAGGACTTTAACTTGTGGACCAGTCCATTGTTTTACCATAACCATATAAAAATGAATAGGCTAGGATTAGGACCTTCTTCCTTGGAGCACAGGAGGACGAGGGCTGTATAACACCGTGAAGGGAATAGATAGGCCTTTTACCCAGAATAGGGGAATCAAGAACCAAACGACCCGTAGGTTTAAGGTGAAAGGGCAAAGATTTAATAGGAACCTAAGGAACAACTTTTTCACACAAAAGGTGGTGGGTATATGGAACAAGCTACCAGAGGAGATACTTGATGCAGGTACTATCACAACATTTAGAGACATTTGGACAGGATTATGATATCTAAAGGTTTAGAAGGACATGGGCCAAATGCAGGCAGGTTGGACTAGTGTAGGTGAGGCAACTTGGTCAGCATGGGCAAGTTGGGTCTGTTTCCATGCTCTATGATTCTATAATTATGATTATTGTTCCCAAAGTGCACCCCCATCAATACTTCAGCCACTTGACCAATGTGGTGCCCAGAACTCAGATCAGGTTCATTTATTGTCATACACCAGGGTGCTCGGACATTTATTGTTCACATGAAGCTAAGAAAGGAAACAAAATACATGGTAATGATAGAAACAACAATAAGTACATCGATTAATGCGAAACAGGAGAATGGTGGAAAGCAAAGATCATAGAGCGGAGCAAGATGGTCCACTCTGCGAAAAAGCCTTAGTAGCTGGTGGACAATCTTCAGTGGCATTTCCGTAACCGGCTTCTATCATGGCGGCGTCCACATCTATAAGCGGAGCGGACTGCTCGAATCGCCAATGTAGGCGACCCGACCAGTCTTTCTTCAGGTTCTTTGCTTTGAACTGCAGGCATATTTGATTGTGATCTCCTGGGTAATTTCACACTTGTTAATATGACAGTGAAGTGGTGATGCAGAAACTTGTTGTCACCTGCCCATAATCCCTTAGAAAACGGGAAATATTCCATAATTCACTTGCGATGTACAAGGTAAAATAGGTTAATTCCTTGGATTTCGTGGTGCAAGTGAAATTATCCATTAGAGTTGTTTATGTGGGTGAAAGTTCGGTAATATCCATTATACACTGGTTCGCATCGAACTGTAATTAGAACGAGGATCCAATCTAAACGCCACATCCATGCATTTTATTATGAAACTCATTTTACGAAAAATCAGTACCGTTATTACAATCTGCAAAAGGGCAGGAAAGTACATATTTTAGTCTTGACCCAGAAACAAATTTATACAATCATTCAAGCTATGGCAGGTTAACTCAGAGTTTCCAGAAATATATCAAATTGATTGATTAGTAGGACTGGATGTTACAAACCCTATGATTTCACTACAATTCACATTCTTGGGTATGACCACTAGGTGATTTTGTTACCAATGAGACACATCTTCGGTTGTGTACCTCAACGTCACTGGCTGTTTCGGCCTTTTATCACAAGACACCCTCAGTCAAGGCAGGCCCACCGCAGGTTGATCAGACCTGGGTGTGTGTCTTATTGTTAGCCTCTAGATGGTCACGTGGCAGCCCAGACAGCATCTTTCCTCTTCAGCCACAGCCAGGGACGGCTCAGTTCGGCGGCATTGGCAAGTTCTTTTATTGCCCTCCTTTGTGCCTGCCCTCTGACTCCTACTTCCCTCAGGAGCCTTGCGGTGGAACTGGCTACAAAGCCCCTGCACCCCACCTCCACTGGACACACCCTTACGCTCCGACCTCTCTCCTCTGCCTCTGCTGCAAGGTTTGAATATCAAAGCTTTTTCCTTTCATAAGTCTCGTCCACAGCCTCCTCCCATGGGACAGTCAGCTCAATGATGAAAACACACCAACAGGAGTTGGACCAGAGAACGAGGTCTGGTCACAGGTTGGTAACTGCAATTTCAACTGGGAATGAAATCCTCTGGCCGAGGTCAACACGCATTTCCCAGTCCCTGGCTGCATTCAGTGGGCATAAGTTGAAAGGCGAGGGGTTAGTCCTCTGTTTCTCTCCTCCCCGGATGAAGGATGGTTTTTCCGGGAATGTTATCTGGGCATTGATAGGCATTGTGTTGGTGGTAACTCTCTTGCGCTCGAGTTCAGCAGCCAAACACCTCAGCACCTGGGTGTCCAGGTGTATCTGCCTTGTGTTAGGCTGGTCTTACAACCGACCAGGATGTGCTTGAGATTTGCTGGAACTGCACACAGGGGGCAGGCTGGATCCTCCTCCCAGCCAAAGATTTAGGTTTGTGGGTGAGGTAAGGACGTCATATGTGGCTCTGATAATGAAGCGCAACTTATTTGACTCCATGGTCCACAGCTCTCTCCATGTGATCTTCCTCCTCTCAACGCCATCCCACCTCATCCAGCGGCCTTGTTTGGCTTGGGATATGACTTTGGCACACCTGGCTGCTTCTTCCTGGTGGCGCACCTCCTCCACCACCAGGTGCCAACGTTCAGCTGGAGTAACCTTTTGCCAGGTAGGTTTCATTGCTCCCAGGCCAAAGCCCCCTCGGCCCTGTTGGACATGGCCCACTATATCCCAGTGTTGGAGGGTGGATTTTGTGTCCAGTACCATGGCTGCTGGAGTCCATATTCTATTTCCAATCAATAACGCATGTTGGGTTGCCGCGATTTCTAATTCATCCTCATTTAATTTATTCTCTTCCAAACTTCCACCAATCGTCACCTCTGAATGTAACCTTATGTGAATCATGGCTGCAAAATTACTTAAAAATGTGTTAAAATTTTAACAAAAAAATCCATCTTATCTTATCTAAATTTATAACTATTAAAACTATTGTTCGTGGGTTTGTTTGTATGGGTTCTATTTCGCGAAAATTTGTTTAAGCTGTTTGTGAATTTATTCCTCCACCCTTTGCCTTAACGGATAAATTTTTACATATTCCTGTAGAGTTCTTCCTCCCCCACATATTGTTTTGAAAATTAGAACATATGGTTATTAATTTCCCTGCTTTTTTAGTAGAAAACATCAAAACAATTTAAAAATCAAGCTCCTGCATGAGTCACACGGCCATCTCCCAGATATCCAATCACAATGGATCTCATTTACCTATGATATGACATCACAATGGGACAGGGCTGGGAGATTGGAACCTGCACGTGGTCCCACTAAAATCAAGCAGCTGCATGAGCCACAGAGCCATCTCACAGATGTACAATCACAATGGATCTCATTTACATATGACCACAATGGGACGGGTGTTGGAGATTGGAACCTTCACAATCAAGATCAAATAGAGCAAGTTGTCCTACCCCACTCCATATCTACCCCCACTCGCCACACCCCTCTCTCCACCCCGTCTTTCACCATCCCCCTGCGCTCGCCCTCCCCATCCACCTCTACCCCACCTATCCTCCCCCCTCTCTACCCTTCCCTCTGCTCCCTCCCCTCCTCTTCTCCCCCCCTCCACTTCTCTCCTTCCTCTTCTCTCGCCCCTCCACCACACCCCCTCCACCTCCTCTTATCCCCTCCTCTTCTCTCCCCCCTCCAACTCCCCCGCTCCCTCCCCCTCCTCTCTCCCCCCTCCCCTCTACTCTCTCTCCTCTACTCTCTCTCCCCTCTACTCTCTCTCTCTCTCTCCCCTCCCTCCATTCCACCCCCTGCCTTTCCCTCTCTCCCCTTCTCTCTCCCCACTTCTCTTTCCCACCATTTCTCTTCCCCTTCTCTCTCCCCTTCTCTCTCCCCCCTCTCTACCCCTCCTCTCCCCCTCCTCTCTTCCCCCCTCCTCTCTCCCCCTCCTTTCTCTCTCCCCTTCTTCTCTCTCCCCTCCACTCCCTCCTTCTCCTCTATCCCCCTTCTCTCACTCCCCCTTCTCCCTCTCCCCTTCTCTCTCTCTTTTCCCCCTTCTCTCCCTCTCCCCCCTCCTCCCTCCCCCTCTCACATCCCTCACCCCTCCCAACCCCCACCCATCTCTCCCTCTCCCCCTCTCACTTCCCCCTATCCCTCTCTCCCCTTCCCCATCCCCCTCTCCACCCCTCCCCACCACTCACATCCCCTCCCCCATCCCCTACCCCACTCTCTCCCTTCCCCCTTCCCCACTCTCCTCCCCCTCCCCATCCACCGCTCTCTCCATTCTCACCTCTCCTCCCCTACCAATCTCTCCCCCATCTCCACCCTTCCTTGTCCCCCTCTCTCCTCACACCTCTCTCCTCACCCATCTCTCCTAGCCCCTCTCTCCTCACCCCTCTCTCCCCCCTCTACATCTTCCCATCCTCACTCACTCCTCTCCGCATCTCCTCCCCCTCCTCCCTCCCCTCTCCCCAACTCCTCCTCCTTCCTCCCTTTCTCCCGCTCCTCATTTCTCCCCACCCCCCTCCTCCTCCCTCCCCCTCTCTCTGCCCCTTCCCCTCCCCGCTCTCCTCCCCCTCCCTACCCCCTCTCTCCCTTCCCCCTCTCCCCCTCCCCCTTCCCCTCCCCCACTCTCCCTCGCTCTCCACCTCCCCCACTCCTCCTGCATCCCCTCCCCACCCTCTCCCCTCTCTCCACCACTCCCATCTCTCCTCCTCCACCCTCCTTCTCCCCTCCTTCAACTGTCCCTCTACTCCTCTACCCCCCCACCAATCCCACTCTCCCCCCCTCCCCCCTCTCCCCTCCTCCAACCCCCTCCCCTAATCCACCCCCCTCTCCCCTCCTCCAACCCCCTCTACCCTCCCCTCTACCCCCTCCCTTTCCCCCCTCGCTTCCCCCCCCACTCCCCCCACTCTCTCCACCTCTGCCCCGCCCCCCTCACTTCCCCCTCCCCCACCCCACTTTCCCCCTTCTCCCACCCCCTACCCCTCTTCCCCCTCCGCTCCCCATTCCCACCCCTCTACCCCCCACCCCCCTTCCCCCTACCTCTCCCTTTTGCATCACTCCCTGCTACCCCTCCCCCTCATTCCCCACTCCTCGCCTCTCTCCCCCTCCCCACTCCGTCTCCCTTCCCCCTACCCCTCTCCCCCCTCCCCTCATCCCTTCTCTCCACCTCAGCCCCACCCCTCTCACATCCCCCACCTCTTCAACCCCCCTACCCCTCTCTCCCCTCCTCGCTCTCCTCCGCCTCCCCATTCCCTCTCTCCACCCTTCCAACTCTCCTCTCCCTCGCCAATCTCTCCCATTTCCTTCTCCCCCTCCCCCCCTCCCTCCCCTCTCCCCACCCTCCCCTCTCCCCAACCCGTCTCCCCCTCCCTCCCTCTCCACCGCCTGTGTGTTTGGAGGGTGGTTAGTGTGTGTGTGACGGCACAACCCCCACCCCCCCGCAACCGCGTGTTGCGCGAACAGACCCAACATCCTCCTCCACATTTTGTTTTGAAAATTAGGAAATATGGTTATTAATTTCCCCACTTTTTGGGTAAAAAACATCAAAACGTTTTAAACTCAAGCTGCTGCATGAGTCTCAGCGCCATCTTACAGATGTCCAATCAAAATGGATCTCATTTACATATGATATGACATCACAATGCGACAAGGGTGGGAGATTGGAACCGTCACGTGGTCCCACGAATGCAATCAACCTGACGTGCACAATGAAATAAAATCAAATAGAGCAAGCTGTTCTACCCCCTCCCAATCTGCCCCCTCCTTCTCTACCCCTCCTCTCTGTTTCCCTCCCTCCCCCTCTCCCCTCTACTCTCTCTCCACTCTACTCACTCTCTCTCTCTCCCCCCTCTACTCTCTCCACCCCTCCCTCGCTCCCTTCCACCCATGCCTTTCCCCCTCTCCCCTTATCTCTCCCCCTTCTCTCTCCCCTTCTCTCTCCCCCCTCCTCTCTCTCTCCCTTCTCTGTCCCCCTCTTCTCTCTCCACTTCTCTCTCCACCTCTTCTCTGCCCCCCTCCACTCTCTCCCTCTCCTCTCTCCCTCTCTCTCCCCCCCTCCAATCTCTCTCCCCCTTCCCCCTCTCCCCTCCCCCCACCTCCATCACCCTCTCCCCTCCCTCCTCTCTCCCTCCTCTCTCTGCCCCCTCCCCCCTCTGCCCCCTCCTCCCCTCTGCCCCCCCCCCCCTTTGCCCCCCCCCCCCTCTGCCCCCCCCCTCTGCCCCCTTCCCCTCCCCCCTCCACCCTCTACCCGCCTTCCCCCCTCTACCCCCTCCCCTTCTGCCCTCTCAGCCCCCTTCACCTCTCTCCCCTCTCCCTCTCCCTCCTCACTCCCACCCTCTGCCCCCCTCCCCACTCTCCTACTCACCCCCCTATCCCCCTCCTCCAATCCCCCTCTCTCCTCCAATCCCCTCTCCCCTCCACCAACCCCCTTTTCCCTCCACCAACCCCCCTCTCCCCTCCTCAAAACCCCCTCTCCCATCCTCCAACCCCCTCTCCCTTCCACCACCTCACTTCCTCCCCTCTCTCCCCCTCCCATATAAAATGGAGTCAAGTCTTGTGCAAATCATCCCGTGTGATTATGATGTACCCAAATATAAAGCAAAGTTTTAAACAGAGGTGAAGACTGTAAATGATGTGCACACTTGCTGAATCTTCGAAAAATTAAAAATATGTTAATTTCAGGAATTGGAATTAGCCATAAGAGAAAAGTCAACGTATGATTGTTTTAACACATCGTTGACACGATAAATGCTAAATGCAATTGAAATACATTATTTAATCACGCAAGAATGTTAAGCATCTTGCATCCTGTAAAACAAACTCTCGTAAACATGATAAAGTTATCAATAATCTTCATTCTTGTTACTGTAATTGCAGATGATATGATTTTACCTAATTTTCCTTGGAATTGCTACTATTATGCTCATCAGGCGAGGCAATGTTGATAATTTGTGACAATTCTGTGTGACCCTTTATTATGTGCAACGTTTTCTAGATTTTTTTAATCATCACTATTGTATTGGAGCCGAGACCTAAATTACATGCGTAACCTAAAGAACTGAGAGATCTTGATGAATTGATACATCCATATCATTCGTCAAAGCGAGTGGCATAGTTTAGCGAAGATATAATAGATATATAAAATATAAAATAAAACAAAGTGTGTATATCATCGCGAGCGTATAATTCTTTTTATCGGGATTGCTGCGTTGTCTTGGCCTATGCTTCAGTCAGAAAGCTAATCGACTGTGCTGTTAATGTTCTTCATATATATATAAAAAACAAACACACACACACAACAAATATATATGTGTTTATATATATAATTTAAAAACACACAAACTGTTCCCCCACAGCACTGATTATAGCGGGTGGAGGATTGCAACCTTCACGTGGTGCGCCCTGTTTCGACTAATGCAATCAACTCGACGTGCACAAACTGAAGATCAAATAGAACAAGTTGTCCAACAAATTTAGGCTGTGCACATCACACGAAAGAAGAAGAAGAAGCTGATTACAGCAAGTTTAATTCAAAAATCAATTCAAACACAGGACATGAGCCATTAAAAGGAAAATGTAAAAAAACATTTAAAAACGCACAAACTGTTCCCCCGCAAAACTGATTACAGCAAGTTTAATACAAAAATCGATTCAAACACAGGACATGAGCCATTTAAAAAGAACATTTAATACATTTAAAAACACACAAACTGTTCCCCCTCAACGCTGATTACACTGTGAGAGGTATAACTGAAGTCGGGTTGGGTTTACTGAAATGGCGGAAGTTACGCTCCGTAGCGTACTACACGTCAGTCCATTGGATTTGGCAGGAGTGGTCAATTGCTCCACTCTACGATCTTTGGTGGAAACATAATCTGAAGTAGTGCAACAAAATGCAAAAGTGCAAGAACCGAATGAGATAAAGTTAAGAGAAAGAGAATGTGGCAGCAATTCTGCAAAGGCGGTGTGAAAGAGGTGATCGTTGGAAGGGTCTGACAGCAGTGGGGAAAACGTTTTCTTAAGTCTGGACATCTGAGCTTTCAAGCTCCTATATCTTTTCCCTGAAAGTGGAGGAGAGAAAAGGGAATGGCCGTGGTGGGAGGCATCCTTCCAGCCTTCCTGATGCAATGCACAGTGCAGATGGACTGGATGGAATGAAGTGATGAACCTGTTATGGGCATATTCACCACGCTGCAGGATTAGATGGTCAAGAGCATAGCAGTCATAGCAGGCTATGATGCTCCCGTCAGAATATGTTCTATAGTTCATCTGTAGATGTTCAATATAATCCTCATAGACATGATAAATCGTGTTAGACACCTACGAAAATAATTACGCTGATGCACTTTCTTGATAAGTACATCAGTGCCAAGGGATCGCGTTAGGTTGGTGGTGATATGGATGCCTAGGGAAGGGGTGGTTTGGGTGGGAAGGAGTGATTGAACCAAAGAGTTGCAGTCGCTGTGGAAGGCAGAGTGGGATGGGGATGAGAAGGAGTCTTTCAATTATGTATAATTAATGATGAAGAAGCACTTTAAAGTATAAATCAGAATCATAAACAGCCTTCCGGAAATCAACATTTCCTTTGAGATATGGATGGCACCAGCAAATACATCATTTCTAGACATCATTTGGAAGAAGTGGTAGTCCCCCACTGCAAGGGACATCAGGAACTCAGTTAGGATTTTGTGATATTACCTTTTGTGATCACTCTTTGGTCACGCTTACCATATTATTAATGCTTACAGTGTACCATAACCTTTCTGCAGATTTATTGAATTAATGTCACAGTGTCTCTGAAGTAATTTCAACTCACCATCTGTGGATTGCTGATGAGTGCCACTACCGTTAGGTTAATTGACTCTTGACGGGCCGCATGATGTCTTATTCATTCCATCTGAGTTACTTATTCCTAAGTGAGTAAAATGGTGAAATCTAACCAAGGGTTACACAAAAGGCTGGAGAAACTCAGCGGGTGCAGCAGCATCTAAGGAGCGAAGGAGATAGGCGACGTTTCGGGTCGAGACCCTTCTTCAGACTGGTTAAGGATCAGGGAAACGAGAGATATAGACGGTGATGTGGAGAGATAAAGAACAATGAATGAAAGATATGCAAAAAAGTATCGATGATAAAGGGAACAAGCCATTGTAAGCTGTTTGTGGTGTGAAAATGAGAAGCTAGTGCGATTAGGGTGGGGGAGGGAGATAGAGATAGAGGGAATGCCAGGGCCCGTGGGCTGAGGGAGAGGTGGGAAGGGGAGGAGACAGCAAGGGTTAACAGAATTGAGAAAATTCAATGTTCAAGCCCAGAGGATGCAGACTCCCCAAGCGGAATATGAGGTGCTGTTCCTCCAACTTGCGGTGTTGCTCACTCTGGCCGTGGAGGAGGCCCAGGACCGAGAGGTCGGATACGGAATGGGAGAGGGAGTTGAAGTGCTGAGCCACCGGGAGGTCGGGTTGGTTATTGCAGACCGAGCGGAGGTGTTCGGCGAAACGATCGCCAAGCCTCCGATTGGTCTCACTGATATAGATCATCTGGCATCTGGAGCAGCGGATGCAGTAGATGAGGTTGGAGGAGGTGCAGGTGAACCTCTGTCGGACCTGGAAGGACTGCTTGGGTCCCTGAAAGGAGTGGAGGGGGGAGGTGAAGGGACAAGTGTAGCATTTCTCGCGGTTGCAAGGGAATCTAACCAAGGCCTTTCTTCATCAATTGTTAACAATTGACTAGTGATCCAACTTCATGAAGAGATGAAGGGATAAATGAGTCACTGGAGAACTTATTCTTTCCACTTGGCTGCAGCTATACACCAACAGGCACAGACCTTTGCAAGGTTTCCTGTCAGCTGTTCACCAAGCACATCAACACATTTTCAAGGTTTTAAGGTTTGTTTGTTGTCACATGTACTAATTATACTGTGAAATTCAGATTGCCATACAGTCATACCAATAAAGAACAACAAGACACCCAAATAAATTTGTAACATGAACTTCCACCACAGTGACTCCCCCACATTCCTCACTGTGATGGAAGGCAAGAAAAGTTCAATCATCTTCCCTACTTTATTCTCCCGCGGCCGGACTGTTGTCCGGACGATCTTGGCTCCCTTAACCGGCGGTCAAGCCCTCCGCATCGGGCGATCAAGCTCCCGCATCGGGGGTATCTTTGGTTTAAACTAGCATCTGCAGTTCCTTCTTACACACTGTACTGTTCTATGGTTTATATTCTAAACTATTGGTGCAACTGCCAGTTAAAGTTCCCTGCAGACAGGCACGTGCCGTCAGGGTAGGCAAGGTAGGCACTGCCTACCCTGACTAAAATTATAACATGGTACTAACTAAATATAAATAGTAAAGGCATGGGAGAATTATGCCTATGTAAGAGATCGATCTCTTAGGTAGGCATAATTCTCCATGCCTTTCATCCGCCTTGCCTTGTAACACGGGAAGCTCTGTGCAACCCACGTGCCGTCAGCGCTGCCTGAAGCCGTCAATGATAATCGGGGCTGAAGGCAGCAGAAATTCTGCCTTTGCAGCACTGCGCATGCGCATCGGTCTACTGCGCATGCGCAGAGCAAGTTTCTTGGCGGGGTTTTCAAATATGGTTTGTCAATATTTTAAGTGTATGTTAGGTAACAAAGAGAGAAGAATGGAGCTTGTGTACCAATAATGTGGTAAGCACATTTTGTGTTTATGTTGTTAAATACTGTATTTCCCGGGGTGTGGGTGGGGGGGGGGGGGGAGAGCTCCTTTCACAGTGTTTGGGGAGTCTGGCCCGGGGTAAAGTTGCGAGGAGGGCACGAATGTTATGAATGAGGGGATTGAGATAATGCCACTCGCGACGCTCCTTGCACGGAGGCGTGGAATGCCACCACATTGAGGCCGGGGGGGGGGGGGGGGGGGGGAGAGAAGTAGCTCGGGTGGTTGAGCGGCCGCCGGGCCAGACAGCGGAACCAGCCGCCACCTTAGCTCCTTCTGCCGGTCCCTGCTCACCTCTGGCAGCTCTCCGTCTACAAACCACTCTCCTGCCTCACTCATGTCCTTAAATTCCGACAGCGCGATTGAGGTTACTCGGCTGTGGGAATTTAAGGATTTACAGGAAGCCGCTGACATGAGCGAAGTCGGCGAACGCCAGGTGACAGGTGTTCCAACGGAGAGCACTGCCAGACGTGAGCGGGCCGGCAGAAGGCGCTGAAGTGGCGGCCAGTTCTGCTGTCGGGTACCGGCGGCCGCTCGTAGCTATCCAAGCTGCTTCTATCTCCAGCTACAGTGCGGGGGTTTCGTGCCCGGAGAGCTGCGGCAGCGGTGAGTAAGTTACTGGCATTATCCCCGACATCCTTCTTCTCAACACTCGTGCCCTCCCCAGAACTTTACCCTTGACACAGACTCTCCACATGCTGTGAAAGGAACTGTTCCCCCAATTGGTCTAGGACTAGGAAGCCTTGGGCAAATTGAAATGTCACAGTTTTATTTATTTATTTATTTAACGGAGTGAACAATCTGCGCATGCGCGGTTTTTAATTTTTTTTTTAGCAGACTGAGTGCCTACCCTGAGTAATTACTCGTGTCACGTGCCTGCCTGCAGATAAGATAGCACCTCCCTTGTTTTTCTACTGGTTGGTGATATCCACCACCATCATCATCTCCCACCATTTTGCATGTGGCCTCACTGTGGCAATGGACTTGCCCCAGAACAGAAAGGTTGTTATGGGAATGGGAGCTTAAATTATACCCTAGTCCCAACTACATCTCTGGTCTTTGTCCACCATCTGCCAATCTGCCCCCCTCACCTGTATCCATCTACTTGCCTGGGTTTGCCCTGCTCCTACTACTCTTCCAGCTTTACCCCTTTACTACAATCACATCCCAACCCAAAATATCGCCTATCCATGTTCTCCAGGAATGCTGCCTGACCTGCTGAGTTATAGTACTCCAGCATGTTCTGTTTTTTTTTTGCACAAGATTCCAGCATCTGCAATTTCTTCTGTTTACATTTATGCCCGTCATTTACATCTATCTGTACATCTCGATACCTATAAAAGTCACATCTTGTTTGCGTGTGTCTGTGTTTGTTTTGTATCTTCCTCAACACGCTACGTGATATTCTAACTGACATTTTTCCTGTCCATGCCCTATTCAGGATCACTTAAGATTTCATCCTATATTTCACAAGTTATCGACGATTCAAGTTTTAAAAAAAGGGGAAAAAAAACGGATCTCACACACAGCCACAGTGCCACAATGACATTACAATGGGGCGTTGCCAAAGGTAACCACAGCATGAGGTTGCTGCCCCTGTACCAATATCTGAAGGGGCTGCTCCTCAAGTTCTGGTTGCATTTTAGTCCCATGATCCTGGTGTTTGGACACAAGGCACGGAGTGGGGAGTGCCGATCGGAGGCGGGGATCTCCCTGTTGGTTTGCTCCAGGGCCTGGCCGAGATGCCCATACACAGGTCCAGGCATCGGGCGGTCGAAGGTCACACCAGAGTCGGCTGCCTGCCCCTCGTCCATGCTCGCATGTACCTGTAGAGGGAACACTGGAGACTTCCGTCAACGCTGGTCGCCGCGGGGCGAGGAGAATGCTGCGCGCTGTCATCGAGGGAGAGAGGGTGAGGGAGAGAGAGACAGTGAGAGAGAGTGCCTGCAACATCCCAACACTGCCCACCCATCCTGCCCCCGCCCCCACAAACCCCCACACCCCCCCAACCACCCCCCTTGGCCCCCCAACCCGCCCGCCCTCAACCCCACCCTCGCCCATTGGGGACCATTGATTGCCAGAATAAATTCCATAATTTTCCTTGTGGGGAGTGATGGGGGTGATTGGCTACGGGGGGGGGGGGGGGGGGACACACACGCCTGTCTCTGGGGTGAGCGTCAATTAGGGAGAGAGGGGTGATGTGGCTATTAGTTACTTTGTCTAGAACATAAACTAGTTGTATTTATGTACTAGACCAAGTGGGGCCCGTTGGGCCCCGCGTTGGGTGATGAGGCCCACTTGGACTAGGACATAACTAAAACTCTGATCTTGTGTTCTCCCAGTTTGCGTGGTTTTTCTATTTGCTCAAAAAAGGTACACGATAGCACTACAATTTTTCGCCACCTTACTCAACATTCTTTGCTGATGCAAGTGCAACAAATTTTATTCTGCCCGATGGTATATTTGAAAAGTTATTAAGGTTTAAATATCTTAAAAACCGCACATGTGCAGATTGGTCTCTTCTCGTGTCAGTCAGCACCACGCAGAATGGTCTCCTCTGCTCTGTCATTCAATTTCCAGCAGGATTGCTGTGCCATCTCTTTCTACCATTTTGTCTGTATTTGGCCTCATCAGGTTCCATCAGCTGCTCATCATAAAATTTTCCATCCTTTCCACTCATTTTCCACATTTCCTTCTCCTGACCATCCATCCAGCTACCTAACTACTGGGAATGAGAGCTCACTTACTCTAAATGAAATGGGAAAATATGATCAAGGCACAAAAACAGCATGAAAGTCATCTTATTTTGTCATTGTTAACATGATGGGATGTGAGAACTAATCTCCCATCATTAGTAACTTGCAGACATGATGTTTCTATTTTTATCTCAGTTTACTGATATTTTGCTCTTTTTGTTTACATATCTTCAGCATCGCTAAGAGTGAAATAATAAGTGCTCGCAAGAATTTATGAACATTATTTTTCAAGCATATCAGAGCATACAAATTAATAGAGTTTTAGGATATTATCTAATTGTATGTTTATTTGCTTTGTTGTGGTTCGATTTAAAGCAGAGCCAAATGGAGGAATGCTAACCATAGCTTATAAATCGGTACAAATATTATTTAGACTGATAGTATCAAGGGAGGATTGTAAAATGTCCTGACATATTCCCAACAGACTAATTTTTCTCCACCACAAACACATTAGAGGAAGATTAATGAAATTTAATGCAGATAAATGAGAATTGTGGCAATTTGGGAAGTCCAACCAGGGCAGGATCTTCTCTGTAAATAGTTGAGTTCTGGGGTGTGTTGTGGAGCAGAGCGAACTAGGAGTGCAGGTAGTTCATTGAAAGTGGCGTGACAGGTAGATAAAGTGGTCAAGAAGGCTTTTGGCACACTGGCCTTCATCAGTTAGGGGTTTGAGTGTAGAAGTTGGGATTTAATGTTACAGCTGTACAAGGCACTGGTGAGACCACAGTTGGAGTATTGTGTCCAGTTTTGGTCACCTTGTTATAGGAAAGATGTGAAGCCAGAAAGCATGCAGTGAAGATTTATGAGGATGTTGCCAGGACTTGAGGGTCTGAGCTATAGGGAGTGGTTGGGCAGGCGAGGACTGTATTCCCCGGAGCATAGGAGGATGAAACATGATCTAATAGAGGTGCATAAGATCATGAGGGGAATAGATAGGGTAGATGTACCGAGTTTTTTACCCAGAGTTGGGGAATCACAAACCAGAGGACATAGATTTAAGGTGAGATTTAATAGGAGGAGAAACTTTTTCATACATAGTTATATGGAATGAGCTGCCAGAGGAGGTAGTATAACGACCTTTAAAAGGCATTTGGACAGGTACGTAGATAGGAAAGGGTTAGAGAGATAGGAAGATGGGACCAGCGTTGGAGGTAAAGGGTCTGCATCATCCCTCAATTCTATCAAGGGACCACAACAGTCCTTTCAGGTGAGACAGAGGTTTGCTTGCACCTCCTCCAACCTCATCTACTGTATCATAGTTCTCGGTGTGGACCCCTATATTTTGTCATGACCAAGCACAGACTGGGCCATCGTTTAGCTGAACACCCACACTCAGTCCGTCTTGGCCTATGTGATCTCCCAGTTTCACACTTTAACTCCCCCTCTCATTCCCACACTGACCTTGCTATCCTGGGCCTCCTCCACTGTCAGAGTGAGGCCATTCGCAAACTGGAGAAACAGTACCTCATATTTCATTGTATAAGAAAGAACTGTAGATGCTAGCTCTTAGGGGCTAGTGGAGTCAAGGGATATGGAGAGAAGGCAGGCACGGGTTATTGATAGCGGACGATCAGCCATGATCATATTGAATAGCGGTGCTGGCTCGAAGGGCCAAATGGCCTCCTCCTGCACCTATTTTCCATGTTTCTATGTTTCTATGCTGGAAAAATCAAAGGTAGATTTTTACAGGTAGATTTAGAAGGTAAATCGCTGGAGAAACTTAGCAGGTGAGGCAGCATCTATGGAGCAAAGGAATAGGTGACGTTTCAGGTCGAGACCCTTCTTCAGATTCTCAGTGTGAAGAAGGATTTCGACCTGGAACTTCACCTATTCCTTTTCTCCGGAGATGCTGCCTGGCCCGCTGAGTTACTCCAGCATTTTGTGTCTGACTGCATGGGCAAACTGGACCGAGGGGCCTATTTCCATGCTCTATGACTATGACTTTAACCGCAATTGCTTCATCTCAGGGATAGTTTGGATGGTGAGCAGAAATGAAATTAAAGGGCAGTGTGGCATCTCTGATAGTTGCATGGGAAAGTTCCTTGAGAAGTTGAGTGTTTGACCGGGATGGAAGAGCAGCCCTTGGAGTCACAAAGGGAACCAAACTATGTAATGCTGAAAAGGATGAGAATGATGTGTCCGGTGATGGAACCTGATTTAATTTGACATAAATTGCTAAGGGTGATTTGTTGAATGCTGAGGCTTGTGGTTTAGGTGAAAATCAGGGGAACAATCCCTCCAGCAGTAGGTGAGCGGGTAGGAGCATATGTGTGTGTGTGAGGTGCTTTACTAATCAGGAAAAATGCCATGCTGGCACTTATAGAGATTGGAAATACCGGGGCAATATGGGTAGAGTTCAAATAAAAGAAAAAGATGCAATCACTCCAATGGGATTATACTACAAGCCCCACAAAAACAAATGGGAGATAGAGGAACAGATATGTGGCCAGATTATGGAAAGATGCAAAAGCAGCAGGGTTGTCATAGTGGGTGGCTTTAATTTCCTCAATATTGACTGGGACTTGCGTGGTGCAAAAGGATCAGACAGGGCAACATTTATTCAGTGTATCCAAGAGGGTTTCCTGAGACAGTATGTGGATAGACCAACTCAAGAATTGACCATACTGGACCTTGTACTAGGAAACAAAACTGTTTTGGTGACTGGTATTTCAGCACAAGAGTATTAAAATGTCTGGATCTTGGTGGAAGGTAGTAAATTAGGGTAAAGCAGATTACAGCATCTGCGTTATAATATAGTAGCTAGAGAGAGTAAATTGGGAGCAATTGTTATTGAGTAAATTCAGATCTGACATGTGGGAATTGTTTAATAGCCAGCTGATTTGGCATATTCCAAAAAGGAGGAAGAATAAGGATGGCTAGGTAAGGGAACCTTAGATTACTAAAGAGATTGTAAATGTTGTTATTGAGATAGGGCCTTTGAGGAATATAAAGAAGACAGGAAATAACTCAAGTGGGCAATTAGAAGGGCCAGAAGGGTCCATGAAATTTCATTAAGTCAGATTAAAGAAAATCCCAAGGGTTTATACAAGAACATTAAATACAAGAATAGCCATGGAGAAGGTATGGCTGCTCAAGGGTAAAGAAGAGAATTTTGCTTAGGTTCAGAGGGTGTAGGTGAATTGCTAACAAGTATTTTGCATCTATATCTGCTAGGGTAATTTGAGTTTAAGCAGGGGGTAGTGTTGAGGCTCTTGAACAACATTAACTAGGCCTGAGGGCATCTATCCCAGTTTATTGAGAGAGGCAAGAGAGGAGATTGCAGGGGCCTCGATAAAGATCTTTGTATATTCTCCAGCCACAGGCAAGGTCCCAGAGGACTACAGAGCAGATAATGTTCTTTGTCTATGAAGGGTAGTGGTGATAATCCAAGAAATTAAAGGCTGATAAGCCTTACATTAGTAGTATGGAAGCTATTGGATAGAACACTGGAATAAGATTTCTTTGCATTTGGAAGGGATCGGGCTAATTAACAACAGTCAGCATGGCTATGGACTTGATTGAGTTTTTTTGCAGAGGATACTGAGTTCTATGTGCATTTGGCCTATATTCCTCTCTGGCAGGTGATTTAATTGTTTGTCTAGATTCTTAAATATTGTCAGTGATTCTTCTTCCACCACTTTCTTTGCAGTGCGTTCCCGGAAATTTGCTCCTCTTGGATCCCCTCTATATCTTTTACCCTAACTCTTAAGTTCTCTATTACCTGCTGTCTACCCTTTCTATACCCTCAATAATTTGTACCACAGTTAAGTCCCCTCTTAACCTCATCTGCTCCAGGGAAAACAGATTGGTCTCTTCTCACAATTCCTTCCCAAGCAACATACAGGTGAATCTTCTCTATACTCTGTCCAGTGTCATTACATCTTTCCTGCAGTTTGATGACCAGAACTGCATGCAGTGCTTCAGCTGTGGTCCGACCGTTGTTTTATAAAGCTGAAGCATAACCTCCCTGCTCTGGCGTTCAGTATTCTGACAAATGAAGGTGATTATCCCATCTTCCTTCTTAACCATGTTATCTACCTGCGTTGCCACCTTCAAGAACATCAAGGTCTCTCTGTTCCTCAATACTCCCTGGACATTTCCATTCATGGTACTGTATATGTCCTAGCTTCATTTGTATTCCCATAATGTATCACCTCACAATTATCAGGATGAAACTACATCTGCTGTTTCACAGTCCATTTCATGATCACCCTGTGGCCTAAGACAACAGGTTAATCTTGCTTTTTTATTCTGTTGCTACAGTTTATTCAGCTGCAATAGCTGTGCTTCAATTTGAGTTAGCATCAGAAAGTTGTGGGATCGTTCAATTCCACAGCCTTGAGTATAAAGGCCTAGTCCAGGGGTGAGGAACCTTTTCATGTTGGAATGCCGTATTAAGTACGCTGTAATCTAATAAGGCCACGTCCAAGAAGCTTCAATTAGATATACTTCAAAATGTACATTCTTTTGTAAAAATGTAACTACTACGTACTTCAAGACAATGAAAATATTTTGTTAATTCTAAAGTTAACTAACCTTTTTGTGGGAAAGCATTTGAATATTTGGTTGCAACATGGAGGTATGCAGTTTCAGCTGATCTTCTAAATGAGTATCCGTCATTTGTGACCTTAAGGGCGTCTTGATTTAGGTAGGCGAATGTAGATTTGCAGTAATAAGTGGTTGAAAAGCAAGAAAGCATTTTTCGTGCATGTTGCCAAGGACGTGGGTATTCTATTGCATTTTTCCTAGACCTTTCTTAGCGTCAAATAAGGACCTTAAAATGTCATCTTCTGAGAGCTCAATCAATTTCATCTGTAGTTCTTTAGGAGCCTTGAAGACATCAACTAGGTGAAGTTGAAATGCTAATTTGAGTGTGATGCATGATTCTCAAAGTCAGTAAACCTTTCATTGTATTCTTTAATTAATAAGTCTATAACAGCTGCATATTCTTCAAATGATTCGCATGAATCCTCCTGCTCATCAATGACCTTTGCTAATTGGGGAAAATGTTCATCCGAAATTTCATTTTGAAGAAGAAGAAGAGTTTTGAAAAAAGATAGCTTTTTTCAAAATGCTTGAATTTTTTGCCACAGATCATATATAGACTTAGTTTTACCTTGCAAAGAAACATTCAAGTCATTTTGCTTTGACATGATATCACACAGAAATGCAGTATTTCTATAGAAATCTTCTTTCAATAATTCACATTGCTGATTCTGTTTTTCATGAAATTTAACTATCTGTTCTCGCCAAAATAAAAATGTTGCTAACACCTGTACCTGCGATATCCAATGTACTTTACAATGATATGGCAAATCCACACTGAATGCCTGATCGTCCAACTTTAGCCTATTACGAAACTGACGATGCCTTTTTGCATTTGCACGAATATAGTTAACAATACTTATAACTTATTGCAATGTGTCACTTAAAATAGTAGATTTAGCACAGAGATGTTGCTGATGTAAGATACAATGAAAAGAAATGAGCTCATCTGGATCTGATAATACCTTTTTTATCTGTACAATAAACTCTTCACGCTTTCCTGTCATGGAAGGTGCACCGTCTGTGCATACACTCACTAAATTAACCAAATCCAGCCCAACTTCACAACATTTATCTTGAAAGTTGTTGAAGAAATCTATTCCTCGTGTTCTACCCGTAGGAGTGTCCAAAGCGAGTAACTCTTCGTAGCAAAGAAAATCTTCTGTTATGGCCCGAATGAAGTATAAAACCTGCGCCGAGTCAGTAGTATCAGTTGATTCATCCAAAGCAATTGAATAATATATATTTTCCTTTTAGAGTATTGCATGAAGTTGTTCTGTTACGTAGAGGGCTAATTCATCCTAATCAAGCATTTGCAAACCTGCTCAGCTCTTCTGCAAAACCCTCATACATATTAACAAAAGGAAGGACATCTGGACCTCACCTTATCCTCAACTTCCATCTGGGGTCCAGACTCACAGCTTGCAACTTTCACAGAAAGAGCCCAAGCAGGCTTTACAAATACAGAGATTCTCCATATTGTGGCATCTTTTATTTGGCCTATTACAAAATTTGGATTCATTCAAAAGGCTGCACTTAATGGCCTAGAAGGCCACAGGTTCCCTACCCCTGGCCTAGTCTGATGTAACAGTGCAGCCCAGAGGAAGTGCTACTCTTATGGGCGAAACATTAAGTTGTGTCCTTGTTTATTCATAGTTGGATGGAAATGTTTCCTTGCATTTTTTTTGAAGAAGAGCATATGGTGGGTATCATGGTAAATATTGATCTCTCAATCAGTATCACAAAAACTGCTCTTTAGTTCATTATTTCACTGTTCTTTATAAGAGATTACTCTTTAGAGCAAATTCACTGCTCCATTGTCCCTATTGCAATAGCAGCTACACTTAATTGCATTGGGAGATACTAACACTGCAAAGTGTGCTATATCCTGCACATACAGTACTTCCATCAGATGAAATGCATAGTTCCATATGATATAACAAAATGTGTTCCAATAACCAATGAACACTTGAAACTATAGGGTATTTGATGCTGTTAATGGACATTTCATTAAGCAGTAACTTATTCTGCTAACCTTGATCCTATTCAAGGTTCTTATTCTGCTTAACCAAGATCTTATTCTGTTTAACTTTGAAAGTTGGCATTGAAATTTAAACCTGTCATTTCGAACCATTTGCAAAGATACTAAAATGAGCGTAAAGTAATTAAGTTCATTGAAGAATAATAATAAACCTTATATCTGCAATGTTTAGTCAATCTTCTATATGGACCACCTGCAATGCTAAATTATTACTTTCAATAAAAATCCAATCCTAACATTTAACAGTGGTGCAAGAGATTATACTATATCTAAATCATGTCCTTTATCCCCTATGAATATAATTGCAACTTCGGCTGACTATTTTCCAAATTAATATAATTATTTTATATAAAATTATGCGAACTCCGAGCTTTGAGAAAAACTATTCAGCTTTTGCACATATACAGTCAAATTTTCCTTTACTCATGTGTATACATCAGCCCCATTTTTCCAAGTTTCTGTTTTAATTAAATTTAATCTTTTCCTTATTTTGTTCTTTTTTTGGTCATGAGTTCGTCTCATCATGAACACAGCAAGAAAAATAATTATTATTTATGGAAAGCGATGAAAGGATTGCACTGCCAGAGAAACACTGTATCTTGTAAAATCTACAACGTAAAAGGAGGACACTGTTTCCTCTCCATCAGTAGACAGAGAGCTGCCTAGCCTAATCCCATCTTGCTGCACACTTATGGGGGCCTGTCCCACTTAGGCGACTTTTTAGGCGACTGCAGGAGACTATGTTCGTGAATTTTTCAACATGTTGAAAAATTAGCAGCGACTAGAATGAAGCCGCCATGGAGAGTAGCGAGAATTCTCCAGCCGTAGGTGGGTCGCCAGGAGGTCGAAGGTTCTCGGAGATTCACGTAGGTTGTAGCCGGTGCTGACTGGTGAAAAAAAAAGGTAAGCAGCAGTTTTCTGAACCAAGGATAACCGGCTGGTAATGTTAATGTCCGCCGGGCTTCACAGCCGTGTATCTCTGGCTTCTAAAGATGGAGTTGTAACTGTGTCTGGCGACGTAGTCATAGGTATAGTTTGAGTAGAACAGGGAGCTGAGCACACAGCTTTGAGGTGTCCCTGTGCTGATGGTTATCACGGAGGACGTGTTGCTGCCAATTTGTACTGATTACAGTATGTTCTGTTGGTGAGGATGTTGAGGATCTAGTTCCAATGTTCAGAGACCCAGTTCCCTGAACGTAGTAACAAGTTTGGAGGGGACAATGGTGTTGAATGCTGAGTCTATGAACAACAGCCTGATGCATGTGGTTTTATTGTCCAAGTGGTTCAGTGGAGAGTGGTGAGCCAGTGAGATTGCATTCCCCGTTGATCTAATGTGGTGGCCGGCAAATTGCAGTGAGTCCAGGTTCTTGCCAAAGTTGAAGTTAATATCCAACATAACCAGCATTTCAAAGCACAGTAGGTGACATCTTCTCCACAATAATTCACAACACTGGTGCTCAACAAAGATACATTCTCTGTTCCTACTACATTCTCTATATACCAGTGACGTGCGGTGAGGTAAATGGCCGGGGATGCACTGGCTTCTACCCCATCCTGCGTGTTAGTTGTGTGTGTGTTAGTTGCCTGTGCGCGATGTGTGTGTGTTAGTTGCCTGTGCGCGATGTGTGTGTGTTAGTTGCCTGTGCGCGATGTGTGTGTGTTAGTTGCCTGTGCGTGATGTGTGTAGGTTAGTTGTCCGTGCGTGATGTGTCTGGGAGGAAAGGAGGGAGGGAGAGAAGGGGGGAAGGAGAGAAGGGATGGAGGGAAGTAGAGAAAGAAGGGAGGGAGGGAAGGAGAGAAAGAAGGAAGGAGAGAAGGGAAAAGAGAGAGGAAGGAGGGAGGGATGGAGAGAAGGGAGGGAAGGAAGAAGGGAAGGGAGGGAGGTAAGGGAAGGAGAGAAGGGAGGGAGAGAGCCGGTGGCGGGAGTGGATGCCAGGGTCCCGAGCCGAGAGTAGATTACTGCAGCGTGGGGCCCAATTGGGAGCTCTCAGAGGCCCAGAGCCTCAGAATCTGCCGCTCTAAATCAACGAATCAACCTACCAGTCAGTGCCGCCCGCGGTGGAACACAGTGCTGCTGAAGCTAGCTAACGTGGAGGGAGAGCGAGGCAGCGTCGATTACGTGAGCCTACGTAATTTACGCTTGCTCTCCCTCTACTGGGCTCAAGACACGCCCCCTCAGTGAGGCAGTCGTGATAGCTGCCTCCCCTGCTGCTTTTTCATTGCAGTTTTATGAAGAGACCAGCGAGCCTAAATTTAATATATTTATATGTGAAATAGGTTACCTGGACTATGGCAGGTGAGGACATGTAATGAAGGGGTTTACACACATTACATTGGTGACCTACCGAGAGATAGTAAAAGGCACATGCTTATTGCCTGCGCTCCATCCAGTTTCTGAGAGGTTGCGCAATCAGAGGTAGGCTCAGCTCGCCACTGCATCACCTCTCATCTCTCCCTGTATTTGCACCTCTCATCTCTCCCCGTATTTTGACTATAAAAAATGATTGGATTCATATTAAAATTACATTTATAACAGATCAGTGGAAAAATCTTTATATTTATTTTATTTTATTATTATCTTTCTTTACTTTTCTTAACAGCTATTTTCATTGGGAGTATGACAGGTGAGGCTCTGCATCCCCTGCCTCCCCTGACTGCACGTCCCTGCTATACACTCACAACTGTGCGGCCAAATTTGGCTCTGACTTCATCCACAAGTTTTCAGATGATACCACTATGGGGGGCTAGATCATTAACAATTATGAGAATGAGTACAGGAAGGAGATAGAGAACTTAGAAATAATGCTGCCAGGAGTTCAGTTCAGTTTTAGTTTATTGTCACGTGCACTGAGGTATAGTTAAAAGCTTTTGTTGCGTCTTAATCAGTCAGTGGAAAGTCAATACATTATTACAATTGAGACATTCGCAGTACACAGTCTTCTTCTTGCGTATGGCGTGCACAGCCTAAAGTGTAGGTCAACTTGTTCTATTTGTTTGTGTACGTGGGTTGATTGCATTAGTCGAAACAGGGTGGACCACATGAAGGTTGTAATCTCCCACCCCGCAGTATATAGGTAAAAGTGTGGAGTGATTGTAATGCGTGGATTACAGATCCACTTCTGTGACTAGCACACAAACAGTCGTCTGGGTTGGGCGCCATCTTGGAAGCTTGTCCATAAACCTCTCCCTTAATGTCAGCAAGATGAAGGAGCTAGTTATTGAATTCAGGAAGCAAGGTGGAGTACGTGCCCCATCAGCATCAGTAGTGCCAAAGTGGAAATGGTTGAGAGCTTCAAATTCCTTCACTTAATATTACCAATGAGCAGCACCCATGAAGGCACACCAACACCTTTACTTATTGAGGAGACCAAGAAACTTCAGCATTTCCTCAATGAGTCTGGTCTGAATGATGCTACATCTAGAATTCTCTGGAAAGTGTTAGAGGCACCATATAAACACATCTATAGTGGCACCATAGAAAGTGTAGTTGGGTTGCATCATAGCTCAGTTTTGGAATAGCCCTGCTCAAGACAATAAATTGCAGAGAATTCCAGATGTAGCTCAGTCCATCACTCAGACCAGATTTCCCATCATTGATTCTATCTACATTTCATGCTGCTTCAAAAGGCAGCCTGTATTCAAAGACTTGAACACCCTGGTCATTTCTCCATCTCCCACTCCCATCCGGCAGAAGGTACAGAAGCTTGAAAGCACACATAACCAGTCTCAGGACAGCTTCTATCCCTCTGTGTCAGAGTTATTAGCTCGGGTACTGTCTGAGACGTCTTTCACATTGTGAACACTGAACTTTATCTATGGAACTGATGCGTCACAATGCTGAGGACTATATTCTTTACTCTGTATCTTCCCCTTGCCGTATCTATTGGACTTGAGTTTGAGTTTGACTTGATTGTATTTATCTATCTGATCTGTTTGGATAGCATGCAAAATAAAGCTTTACATTTTACCTTGATACACGTGTCAATAATAAACCTATTCTGTAACCTTAACACTGCTTACTGCATCTCCAACAAATTCACGTAGGTGAGGTACTGTCTTTTGAATAGGACATTAGCCTTAGGACTATTCTCCCAATGGGAGGTAAACCAAAAGTTCAGAGAAGTTCTCCTTGGAATTTTGTTTAATTTATATCCTCAAAGAACATTATCATTATTTGATCATCTTCACACCTCACGGTCCTGTTCTGCTTCTAATAGTTCTTATTTGCATAATTTTCCATGGCTGCCTAATGCTTTGGATCATCATAGATTCGTGAATGGAAGGTCTGTAAATTCAACATTCCCCACAGAAGACGGCAGCTGGTGGATCTGCTGATCGTCTGGGTTCGACCCTGACCATGGGTGCCATTTGTGTGGAGTTTGCATGTTCTTCGTGTGACCAACTGAGTTTTTTCCGTGAGCTCCGGTTTCGTACTACATCCCAAAGGTGAGTGTTTTCTGGCTTAATTGGTCCATTGGAGTGGATGTGAATGTGGGATAACATTAGGGTTGCCAACTTTCTCACTCCCAAATAAGGGACAACAGGTCAAAATAAGGGACAAATTCCCGATGCATAAAGTTCAGAAGGCCTTCATCGAGTCAACGCTGACGGGCTTAACCCTCGTCTTTTGTGCTTTCCATTGCTTGTTATAGCTGCAGTCTTTTCTTTTTTGCAGGATTATCCATATTTGCGCATGACAAACCGACCGAACAACACTAGACGTTACAGAAACGTTTTTGTTTTGGCAGGATTTGGCAAAATATAGTGTACAACTGATGCGCCTAAGGGGGCTTGTGATTGGATGACAGGTGAATCGCACATGCGTGGCATCTACAGCACATGCAACACGCACGCCTGCTGTTGTATCAAATGTAGGATCTGTGTAAGCGTGCTCTCTTGTGATTACAGAGTACAGATGCTCCTCGACTTACGATGCTTCGACTTACGATATTTCTACTTTACGATGGTGCGAAAGCGATACCCATTCAGCAGAAACTGTACTTTGAAATTTGATCATTTCGATGAACCAGGCGTGCAACTGAGGCATGGAAAGTGATAGGACGTCAACCAAGTCACCAAGTCACCAAGTCCGGGGCAATTCGTTGACCGACTCGGCTGTGGCTGGGTGAATGATGAGTTGGCCTGGGTGCTGGACTGCACACAAAGCCCAGTCGGCGGGCCAGCCGAGGCGTTTTGGCCCGGCCGCCGAACTTTGCGTGGACGTCACACATGTAAAAGCCCTGGTGCCTCGACCAAAACCCCTCAAGCTGGCCCGCAGGCTAGACTTTGTGTGTTCTGCTGTATGCAAAGTCCAGCACCCCATCCAACTCATGAACCGATGATCGGCCATGAGAAGGAGGGGTGGTGCAGTCGGCGGTAAGTGAAAGTTCGAAGGTTGGACAGCTGGCCGGGCTGCCGACTAATGGGGCCATGGGCGAGGCACTGCTGCTGCACTCCATGGCCTGCACTATGTTGGGACGGGTGAGGCGGGATCGGACGCAGCGCTTCGACCCGACAGTCCCCTCGACCTGACTAGTAGCAGTCAAATACAGGACAAGGGCAGTCCCGTATGGGACAAACCAATTTGGTCCAATATACAGGATGTCCTGGCTAATATGGGACAATTTGCAACCCTACTTACTAATCAAGACCCGGGCAATCTCCGCTGTAGAAAAAGACTTCGCCTCCACAGCCATGTGTGGCAAATGCTAAATCTTTGATGTCTTATTTTCACACTTTAATGTTCCTTATCTATGTGTCTTCCTCTCCCCTGACTCAGTCTGAAGAAGGGTCTCGACCCGAAATGTCGCCCATTCCTTTTCTCCAGAGATGCTGCCTGTCCCGTTGAGTTACTCCAGCATTTTGTGCCTATCTTCTGCGCAGCAAGAGTTACAGTCCCTATGATACCCACATCCTTACTACATTACCCACAGTGCAGCCGGCACGCAGCGCTGCTTCGGTTGCCGAGGCCGCGGTCGGGACAGCAGCCCAGGGTAGGCCATGGCCATCAGTCAGCTGGAGCCTGGCGCCACTGCCATGCGGCCATTGCACAGCTCCCTGGTCACCTCCAACCTGTGTGTCCCGCTTGGCACCGTTGGCGGTCCCCGCAGCTGCGAGAATGGTGCCCTGATGGGCAACTTTGGCATGTTCTAATACGGGACAAGGGCAGTCCCGTATGAGACAAACAAATTTAGCCCTATATATGGGATGTCCCGGCTAATATGGGACAGTTGGCAACCCTAGATAACATAGAACTAGTGTGAATGGGTTATCGATTGTCAATGTGGACTCGCTGGGCGGAAGGGTTTGTTTCGCAGCCGAACGCAAGACCTGGCATACCGTGGCCAATAATGGGTAGCTGCCGAGAAGGCCCATGCTCGAAGGCCCCGGTGGACAGTGGCCTGGAAGGAAGAGCCCGCCGAGCTGCCGCTCCTCGCCCCCTGAAGACCAAAGACTGAGAGGATGGAGCCGGCAGCGACAATGGTTGTGACGGGATTGGAACTAGGCCGTTAGGTAGAGGAGAGGCAGCTGGGATCTGGTCTACTGCACCCTCAAGGTCGGCTGCAGGAGGCAAGCCCGGGGAACAAAGGTGGACAGGTGAGGAGGAGAAGACGTCGATTGCTAGTCGACCAAGGAAGGCGCCGGCTGATGGCCCACAGCAATCTGAGGCTTGCTTGAATCAGGCACCCCTGATAACAACTAGAGCAGGGACTGTACTTGGAAAATGGCACCAAAACATGGCATGCCTCTTGCATGCAGGCTCAGTAGACTATTTCTGTACAATTGCTAATTGGGGATGGTATTGTGATATCAGTTACTCCAACTTTTTTAGTCTATCTTCGGTTATGGATGGGAAAGGAATGGAGGGTTATGGTCTGAGTGCAGGTAGATGGGACTAGGTGAGAGTAAGTTTTAAAGAAGGAACTGCAGATGCTGGAGAATCGAGGGTATACACAAAAACTGAGAAACTCAGCGGGTGCAGCAGCATCTAATAGCGAAGGGAGATAGGCGACGTTTTCGGTCGAGACCCTTCTTCATACTGGTCAGGATCAGGGGAAAAACGAGAGATATAGACGGTGATGTGTTCGGCACGGACTAGAAGGGCCGAGATGGCCTGTTTCCGTGCTGTAATTGTTATATGGTTATATGGTTAAACCCAGCATCTGCAGTTCCTTCCTACATTGTATTTCGTGTCTGGTGTGTGCAAGAATTTCACTGTGCGTTTGCACTTCGCACATGTGACAATAAAACACCATTGAACTATACTATGTCTTCCAATATAAACACCTTCGTTGTTGCTGCGGTCTGCTTTGTTGAGGTTCGCTGAACATTCAGAAGAAACGTTTGCAGTTGCCAAGGGTGGAGGCGTGGTTTTCCCAAATTCATCGTGCAGAACAGTCAGCAGCAATTGCTATCCGTGGTCTCTGTGAACCAAGTCTGTCTTCTTGGCAGCTCGGTGTCAGCATGTGTTTGCACTCTAGGCGCTGACGTCAAGCTAGCGCTGGCGCTGTGCAGTTTATTACCCGGGGAAGGAGGGCAGGAATCAGAGTCGGCGCTGCATACTGTCTTTACACGACTGAGCTCCTTTCACCGTCCTCAGCTCCTTCACTCACCAACCCGGGACCCGCACGGTCATACAATCCCCTTGGGTTCGCTTTCTCTCCCTGATTTTTCATATTAAAGGTTATTCGACGAGGTGATGCTTCTCCTGTCAGTGTGGCTCGTAGCTGGGACATTATTGCAGAGTTTGACTACTACAATACGTGTAAGTTAATCGCATCTTTCAGGGTCTTTGCGTTCTAGGGCATTTCATGAAGTGTTATATTTGGGTTTTCTGACACACGCGGTGCCAATGTGACCAACTACGATCGCCACTTACTTTTTATATTTTACTGCTTTTTATCCTTTTGAACTTTGGAACAGTTAACACGGTGGCTTAAATGTTCAGACAGCGGTAAACGTGTTGGGAGTGTTTAACGTACCAGTTTAGAAGTTGCACCGTTTTTTGTGGAAACCGTAACAAGCTTTGAAGTGCTAATATCGGTTAAAGATTTATGTTGCAAAAGTGTTTTAGCAACGGCCCACGCAATAGACTGTTGCATTTTCCTACATGTATTTGATTTTACTTTGGTTGTGGTTTGAGTTTTAAACGCAGACGTAAAGATGTGATCAAGTGGTGTTCCTCGCGGGTCCTTGGCTTTTCATTGTATTTAGAAATGACGGGTGAATTGCGGAAAATTAGTCGAGGAAACCAAAGTTAGACGGCCCAGGAAGCACTGTTGCTGGGGGTGGGAGTGCTAGCGGTTGCTGAAAGTTGCAAAAGTACTGTGGTGGAGTTTCTATGTCTACACACCGCCCACCTACAGCTCATTGGTTGGTGTGGTGTTGTCAGTAAATACTTTCCGCAGCTAAAATCAGTTGGAAGAAGTGGTGTAAAGATAAGTTTTTTGTTTTCCCCAATGAAAGGGAATTCTTGGGGTCATTCACAGTGGAACTATAAAAGAAAAATCAGTAGGGTTTATTTGGTAAGCAAATATGTCATAGTTTGGATCTTTGACTACAGTTAACCTACTGTAAGTTTTTTCGGTAATTACCCATGAACAATGGACAACACAAGAGGATTGGAAAGGAAAGTGTGTTTGATATTGTTGCAACTAAATAAAGACTCTTTTGACCATATTTAGAAATTGGAGTTCAGTTTCTGGACACTGCAACCAGGGAAAAATATATTGTGACAATGAGCTGCAGACATGTCAATGGATGCAGAACATAAAATGATAAAATTAGGCATGGAAGACAAATTTACATTCTAATTGAAGGTTTTTTTTAAGATGATTTAATTTAACCAGTTGATAGGTTAGGGAGATGGATGCTAGCAACTGCGAAAGTCAAGAACAAAGGACATAAAAAAGTACACACAGAGTGAAATCTGGAAACAGTTTGACAATATAGTTCACATTACAGAAAGTTGCTGAGCTAGAACTGCAATTAAGAAGTGGAACTATAATCTGGTGTGCTTCAAATGAAGGTGGAACACTGAGATGTTCGTTTTCCGAATATGATTCCACTCACAGTTTTAAGTCAATAGACTTTATGCCCGGAGTATTAGGGGCAAAACAGATGCTAATACTAGGTAAGGTTCCAATCCCCTTTAACCTCCCCAAGATTTTGGTTCCGTGCATTGAGGACAAATGGCTGAGGTCTTATGTTAACAAACTTAATCTAGATTCAGAGTTAGTAATATGTTTTGATAGCATAAATCAACCAGCTGGTAGTGCTTTTGTCAGACGGATAGTACTTTCCTTCCAATTAATCTCTTGAATCACAAGCCTGCATATTGTTATTTGTGACTTGTGGTATATTGTGTGCCTTGTCTCTCTGTGTGGTTTGCATACACATCCAGAGCAGTTATGTGGCAGTGAGAAATTAGTAAATGCATTTGTTAATCTTAGAAGGAAGCTTACTGTTGAAATGCTGCCAGCTGTCCCTTGTCCCTACATCTTGTGTGGTTAATGTATGTTATTCAACTGAACTGCAAATGTTTGAAAGAAAGATGTTAAATCTTTGCAAGAGGAGAAAAATGCTGCAGAAAATATTTTGCTGGTGGCCATTTGGATCTTCTCGTGATACTTGTGGTTGCTGCTGTTTGTTATTTTCTTTCTTTCACCATGGAATTGCCTGAAAATCATTGAATTGTTGGCCCCCCCCAAAGCTCCAAATCTTTAATGAACACCCACTATTAGCCCGCAAATAAGTGCTTCTGTGTCTACCTTGATGAAGTGCATATTTCCAGTCCTCCCCTGTGATGTTGTCCAACAAGTTTGGAGCAGGTTCCACCATTGCCCTTCTCCCCCTCTTCCCGACTCTATCCAATCATCCTGGATATCCTTGTTGGATTTCAGTAGGCCCATCACCGTCCAGCATGTCCAATAACCTTCAGTGAAGCAGTGTTGCAGGTGGATTTACACACGCCACCATCCTTGACCATGTTTTCATCATGAACATCATGAACATGTGTGAGGCCAATATCAACATTTTTAAGCATTGCTGCCATTTTATTTATTTTCAAGATTGGGCATTGTAGATAATGAGAACATTAATTGGCCATCTCTCGCTGCTCCTTGGGAGATGATGTGATTACTATAGCATTTCCTGTCGATGATATTCCACTGTTGTTAGTCAGAAGAGCTCCATCATTTTACAACATTGTGCCAATATATATTACCTACCAGGATCTGCTTTACCTGATGATTCTTCTTTTTTTGGTGGTATATAATGAGATTTAGGAGTGCCATTCGAATAGATTTGTGAGCAAATTTTATGGCACATCCTCTTTGCATAAATATTGAACGTGACCCTCGTCCCACTGCCACTTTGAATGCATCTGGTGAAAGGCTGGGTCCTGAGCAGCGTCTGTCTGTCTGTCTCCTCTCAGCCCCTCTCGAGCCCCACTCTTCAGCCCCTCTCAGTCTCTCTCTTCCCTCTGTCTCTCTCTGTCTCTCTCTGTCTCTCTCTGTCTCTCTCTGTCTCTCTCTGTCTCTCTCTGTCTCTCTCTGTCTCTCTCTGTCTCTCTCTGTCTCTCTCTGGTCAAGGTAGAATGAGCCACATAATGCCCGGTTTTTGTCCCATTCTGCCCTAATGCCGAGGCTCACCTGATATGTGGAATCACAATTTTTGCATTCACAAATGCTGCTTGATCTACTGAGTTTTTCCAGAAGTTTTCTTGTTCCGGATTCCATCATCTGCACTCTCTTCTGTACCGGTTCCATTCTGCCAAGCTTTGTTCAAATCTGTGGAATAATTTCCACTCATTCTTAAATGAAAAGCAGGTATGGCTTCAGTCAGACTAGCCAGCTTCAGTCCACAGCCCCCATACCCCCCCACAACCCCTGACCACACCTCCACACCCCCCATCCACAACCACCCCACAGCCCCCATACCCCCCCACCCCTGACCACACCTTCACCCCCCACCACACCACAGCCCCCATACCCCCCCACCCCATGATCACCCTCCACCCCCCCACCACACCACAGTCCCATAGCCCCCCACCCCCTGACCACCCCACCCCCCACCTACACAACGCTCTGCCCTCGCCCACGGTGTACTCACCTGCCCTTCCTCCGGCCACAACGCCCATCCTTGCCGCGTGTTCACCATACCCCCGGACCTCCCCTCTCTGACACTGAAAGGTCGGTCCTCAGCAGAGGTCTTACCTTTGTCCCCCTCCTCCCCACCTCAATGAGTTCCGCGCCCACCACGACTCTGGAGCTCTTTCTACCATAGCCTCCGCCTCACAGCGTTCTTCCACGGGAAGAAGTCCTCGCCCCCCACTGATGATCCCTTTTCCTGTCTCCCACGTAACCCTCCACTTGGGACCCCCCTCGTAGCCTGGCCTTCCGGCTCTAGAACAATTTATCCAGAACGCCGTCGGAACATCAACCGCCTCGACTTCTCCACTCCCCTGTCTCACTCCAATGTCCCCACCCCCGAAAGTACTGCCAACGACTCACTCCGTACAACCCAGACTGGGTTATCAAACCCGCCGACAAGGGAGGTGGCAGTGGTAGTCTGGCGCGTCGATCTCTACAAAGCTGAGGCCCGTGCGCCAACTCTCGACACCTCCTCCTACTTACCCCCTGGACCTTGACCCCACTGACAAACACCAGGCCACCATCTCGAGCACCATAACCGACTTCATCAGCTCCGGCTCCCTACCCCCCCCGAGCCTCCGACCTCATCGTTTTCCAGCCACCCGCACGTCCCGATTTTACCTTCTCCCCAAAATCCACAAACCCGACTGCCCTGGCAGGGACCCATTGTCTCTGCCTGTTCGTGCCCCATCCAGAACACATTTCCACATACCTTGACGCCATCCTATCCCCCTTGATAAATCCCTCCCCACCTATGTTCAAGACACCTCAGACACTCCTCCGTCGGCTCCATGCATTCCATTCTCCAGGCCCCCATCCTCTCATCTTTACCATGGACGACCAGTCACTTTACACCTCCATCCCCCACCAGGACGGTCTCAAAGCCCTCCGGTTCTTCCTCGACCAGAGGAGCAAAACCCATACCCGTCCACTGACACCCTCCTCCGCCTAGAGTTTAGTTGGTCCTTACCCCAATAACTTCTCTTTTGAATTCCTCCCATTTCCTCCAAACACAAGGCGAGCTAGTGGGCACACGCATGGGCCCCAGCTACGCTTGCCTCTTTGTTGGGTACGTCGAACATCCTTGTTCTCGGCGTACCAGGGCCCCATCCCCGACCTCTACCTCCGTTACATCGACGACTGCTTTGGTGTCACCTCCTGCACCCACACACAACTGACTGACTTCATTCATTTCACCACCAACTTCCATCCGGCACTCAAATACACTTGGACCATTTCCAAAATTTCCCCACCATTCTTTGACCTCACCATCTCTATTGCAGGTGATACACTCCTGACCGACATCCACTACAAACCAACTGACTCCCACAGCTACCTGGACTACTCTTCCTCCCACCCTGCTTCCTGTAAGGACCATCCGCTATTCCCAAAACCTCCGTCTACGCCGCATCTGCTCCCAAGATGAGGTGTTCCACACCAGGTCATCACAAATGGCCTAATTCTTCAGAGAACGGGGATTCCCCTCCCCCACTATAGATGAGGCTCGCACCGGGGTCTCCTCCATACCCCGCAACACTGCCCCCACTCCCCATTCCCCCACTTGCGACAAGGGCAGAGTCCCCCTGGTCCTCACCTTTCACCCCACCAGCCAGCAAATACAACACATAGTCCTCCTCCAGTTTTGCCACCTCCAACGTGACCCCTCCACCCGCCACATCTTCCCATCTCCCCCCTGTCTGCCTTCTGCAAAGACCGCTCCCTCCGCAACTTCCTTGTCAATTCTTCCCTTCCCTCCTGCTCTACCACTTCCCCGGGCACTTTCCCTTGCAACCGCAAGAGATGCTACACTTGTCCCTTCACCTCCCCCCTCCACTCTTTTCTGGGACCCAAGCAGTCCTTCCAGGTCCGACAGAGGTTCACCTGCACCTCCTCCAACCTCATCTACTGCATCCCGCTGCTCCAGGATTGCCAGATGATCTATGTCGGTGAGACCAAGCGGAGGCTTGCCGATCGTTTCGCCGAACACCTCCGCTCGGTCCGCATTAACCAACCCGACCTCCCAGTGGCTCAGCACTTCAACTCCCCCTCCCATTCCGTATCTGACCTCTTGGTCCTGGGCCTCCTCCACGGCCAGAGTGAGCAACACCGCAAGTTGGAGGAACAGCACCTCATATTCCGCTTGGGGAGTCTGCATCCTCTGGGCTTGAACATTGAATTTTCTCAATTCTGTTAACGCTTGCTGTCTCCTCCCCTTCCCATCTCTCCCTCAGCCCTCGGCCCTGGCATTCTCTCTCTCTCTATCTCTCTTCCCCCCCCCCCCCAGTCACACTAGCTTCTCATTTTCACACCACAAACAGCTTACAATGGCTTGTTCCCTTTATCATCGATACTTTTTTGCATATCTTTCATTCATTGTTCTTTATCTCTCCACATCACCGTCTATATCTCTCGTTTCCCTGATCCCTGACCAGTCTGAAGAAGGGTCTCGACCCGAAACGTCGCCTATCTCCTTCGCTCCTTAGATGCTGCTGCACCCACTGAGTTCTCCAGCCTTTTGTGTAACCCAGCTTCAGTCAATGCTGGTCACCCGTGGAATGGCACTGTTTTGTGATAATCTGTTGCATTAAATGAACCTTGCGTGTGTTTTGTAATGCATGAAGCACATGCATTAATTGCACTACTTAAATTCAGCGCGCATTTTTCAGACATCCAATTTCCTTTCCACATGCACCTCTGCCTTGGTTGACGTCACAGCAAAGGTTAATGTGAATGTTTAATAACATTAAAGCCAAAGTCTCTTTTTAAAAATCAGATGCCTGATATTAATTTTGATGTTTTTATTTCTGCAGGCTGAATCCAAAGTAACTGACAACAGAGGTGGGTGTGTTGCCATTTCACTACACTTTCTCTTGGATGATAAAGAATGCATGGATTAATAGAGGATCATTTCAAAGCACCATTTAATGAGAGACCATGGATAATTGCGGACGACACTAATTTAACGGGAGGGACAGGTGGGAAGGCACAGTGGCGCAGGAACAGAGTTGCTGCCTTACCGCGCCAGTAACCTGGGTTCGATCCTGACTACGGGTGCTGTCAGTATGGAGTTTATACGTTCTCTCTGCGATCGTGTGAGATTTCTCCGGGTGCTCCGGTTTCCTCCCACATTCCAAAGACGTGCAGGTTTGTAGGTTAATTGGATTCTGTAAATTGTCCCTAGTGTGTAAGATAGAACTAGTCCCACTGATCACCAGTCAGCGTGGACTCAGGCGGCCTAACCTAAACTAAACTGAGTGGTGACGGATAGGATGAAATCAATGATGGACAGAAAGGAGGCAGTGATGGATAGATGTTGTCAGTTAGTAAAGATTAAATATAAACAGAAAATACTGGAAATATTGAACAGGTCCGGCGGCATCTGAGGAGGAGAAACAGAACCAACAAGTCAGGTTGAAAACCCTTCCTTAAAACTGGGCAGAAGACTGGGAAGCTTGTAAGGCTGCAGGGAGGGTGGTGGATGGGATGTCTCTGATAGAATAAATCTATTGTGATCTTGGGGATAAACTGTAAACCAGGTTATCTGATGAATGAGTCAATGGGAGCAGTTAGAGAGTGAAAGAATGTAGCAGTACAAAATGCAGAGCAGGAAGACGTGTGTGACAATAGGATGGGCATGTCCTCCACTCGCAGGGAGAAAGAAAAGCAGCAACTAGAGCGACACAATGGCGCAGCTGGTAGAGCTGTTGCTTCGGTGTCAGTAACCCGGGTTCGATCCTCGCTTTGGGTGCAGTCTGTACATTCTCCCGGTGACCACATGCGTTTCCTCCGGGTGCTCCGACTTCCTCCCACATCCCAAAGATGGGTGGGTGTACAGGTTAATTGGCTTTTAAATCGCCCCCAATGTGTAGGGAGAGGATGAGAAAGTAGAACTAATGTGAACTGTTCAGTGTACACACGTTGGGCCAAAAGTCCTGTTTTCATGCTATGTCTCTAAACTCACATAAAATCACCAACAGGGAAACAAAGTAGAGAGTGATTAATAGAGTGTTTTGTGGAGCAGAATGATTGGGCAGTTTGTTTAATGGATTGTTTTGTCTATCAGAGTTTGTTAATTGATGTTGTTTGGTTTTCTTTGCAGAGTTTTTGGAAAGATTAGCTTCTCTGGGTCAGGAGTACGGACTGGTGACTCCGCTCAGAACGGATGCCCGGGGCCGCTTCGTGTCTCACTTGGTGTCGGGCACTGCGGCTCGGAGGAAACGGCAGAGTGGCCCTGAGTCTTGGTCCGTGGATCCAGGGGAGGCACACGGCAAGCTTCACCCTCTCTTCTTCAATGTCACAGTCTTTGGTCAGAACTGGCAGCTGAGACTGAAGCCCAGCAACCGGCTGCTGGTCCCAGGAGCTGTGGTGGAATGGCAGGAGGATGAGCAGAACCACACAGAGCCACTGAACAGGGACTGCATCTACACTGGGGGCATCAGCCATATTGCAGGAGCCACAGTGGCCATTAGCAACTGTGATGGACTGGTAAGGACTCGGTAACTTCACTATCAACGATATCCCTGGGCGGTGGGTGGGAGTGGGGGAATATGAGATTTTGAATGATGTCCCAAGTGATGTATACTCTGGTCTCTTGTGTCATTGAGTACTGAGGGAGTGACTGATTGTCCGTTGTTGGAGGTCATCTTGAGGGGGTTTATTGGGGTCTTGGGGCTTGGGTGCGGTATAGGAGCATTGGATAAAAATTGTAGTTCGGTGAGTGTTGAGTCAAGGTGTCTAGGAGTCGATTTTTAGAAAGGCACTGTGGGGAAGATTATTGGAAGGTGCCTTGATGTGACAGGGCTGTTGCCATAGTTTTGGATTAGGGGTCTTGGGGCAGAGGATGCTGCAGGAAATTGTCGTGGTGGAGTGCAGTAGTTTGGGGAAGATTCAAGAAAAGAAGCACTGAGAGGAATAACAAATTGTTGAGAATTAGTGGGATCTCAGTAAGATTTAATCACAGCAGGTGAAGTAGCATGGGAAGAGAAATGGGAGAGAGTCAGATCAAATGAACCGAGGTTAATTGTGATGAGGGGGCAGATTCTTAAGTAGCACGGCACTGTGGAGAGGAGCCAAGCAAGGAATAACGGAGATACTCTTGAGGTACGAGTGTATCCACCTAATGCAATAGTAATTCAATTGTGGGAGAAAGGTAAAGAATTAGTGGCTTAAAGGATGAAATGGCAAGGATGCATCATTTAATTTTGGATTAGAGGTATACTAAATCATGAGAGGCATAGATAAGGTGAATGGTTACAGTCTTTTTCCCAGAACTGGAGGGCATAGGTGTGAGAGGAAAGATTTAAATGACCTGAGGGGCAATTTGTTCACACTGAGGAAATTGTAGAGGTGGGTAAAATGGCAATGTCTAAAAGACCTTTGACAAGTACAGGAATAGGAAATGTTTAAAGCGATAGGGGGCAGGCACGGGCAAATGGCAGTAGCTCGGGTATTAAACTGTGTCGGCATGGATGAGTTGCACTGAGTGACCTGTTTCCATGCTGCATGAATGTCAGTGACTCTGGAGATGCTATAGTCTAACAATGAGAGTTGAAGGTAAGAAAATTAAAAAAAAAAAAGATTTATAAGATAATGGGAAAAATCTGCAGTGAGTTAACAGTTTGTATTTAAGAACGTACTTGTGGAGGAATGGCTAATACAAATGTGACTGTAACTTTGCAAAAGTTACTTTGCATAGCACTGGAGGATGTGGGTGCAAAAAAACAGTATTGAGTTGTTTATGACTGGCCTATTCAGGAGAAAGGGTGGCACAGTGGCGCGGCAGTAGAGCTGCTGCCTTATAGCGCCATAGACCCAGTTCAATTATGACTGCGGGTGCTGTCTGTGCGGAGTTTGAACATTCTCCCTTTGACCATGTGGGTTTTCTCCAGCTGCTTCTGCTTCCTCCCACACTCCAGACGTACTGGTTTGTAGAATAATTGGCTTTGGTAAAATTATAAATTGTCCCTAGTGCATAGGATGGTGTTCGTGAACAGGATGATCGCTAGTCGGTGTGACCTCGGTGGGCCGAATGGCCTGTTACTACGCTGTATAATTAAAGCAGGGGTTCCCAACCTTTTTCGTCCCGTTTACCCCAGGCAACTTTAACAGCACATAACAATGTTATTTCACATATATATGAAGAACTAATGATGAACAGATAACAGTATACCAGAACCAAACACAGTCAGTCAATGAAAAAAAAAAAGTACAAAACCAGAATCAACAAATTTACCCCCGGGATCGGCGTAATTTTACCCTGGGAACGCTTGCCCTAATGTCAAAAGGAACATAAAGGACATTTCTGGGTGCCTTGGCCTCTGAAAATTCAATACCTGATTTTTCAGGGGGAATTTTGCATCCAATCAATGTTCTTTTATTCTGGCATAAAAATTCCCCAAATTAAATTTAAATTAGCATCCAGTGTATTTTTCAACCCGTGAATGGCAACCTGTATTCTTTGATCTCTGAATTTGCCACGCTAAGGAGTCGTGAAATCATATAGTAGAGAAAAGGGTCTTTCCGACCAACTGATACTGGATGATTGTGATGCTCATCTTCATTTGTTTCATTTGCAAGCACTAGGCCCATATCCCTTTTTCTTCCTTTCCAAGTTCCTGTCCAAATTCCTTTTAAACTTTGACATTAAATCTGGCTTTGCCATCTCCCCTGGCAGCACATGCCATAAAACCACCACCCTTTATGTGAAATGTTTCCCCTTCAAATGGATTTACGATAGGTAAATCATATCTGACGAATCTTATAGAATTTTTCAAGGATGTAACTAGTAGAGTGGATAAGGGAGAACCAGTGGATGTGTTATATCTGCACTTTCTGAAGGCTTTCGACAAGGTCCCACATAAGAGATTAGCATACAAACTTAAAGCACACGGTATTGGGGGTTCAGTATTGATGTGGCTAGAGAACTAGCTGGCAGACAGGAAGCAAAGGGTAGGAGTAAACGGCTCCTTTTCAGAATGGCAGACAGTGACTAACTATTTACAATATATATTAATGATTTGGACGAGGGAATTGAATGCAACATCTCTAAGTTTGTGGATGACATGAAGCTGGGGGGCAGAGTTAGGTGTGAGGAGGATGCTAGGAGGCTGCAAGGTGACTTGGATAGGCTGGGTGAGTGGGCAAATACATGGCAGATGCAGTATAATGTGGATAAATGTGAGATTATCCACTTTGGTGGCAAAACAGGAGGGTAGACTATTATCTGAATGGTGGCCGATTAGGAAAAGGGGAGATGCAAAGAGACCTGGGTGTCATGGTACACCAGTCATTGAAAGTAGGCATGCAGGTGCAGCAGGCAGTGAAGAAAGCAAATGGTATGTTTAGTATTCATAGCAAAAGGATTTGAGTATAGGAGCAGGGGAGGTTCTACTGCAGTTATACAGGGTTTTGGTGAGACTACACCTGGAGTATTGCTGTACAGTTTTGTTCTCCAAATCTGAGGAAAGACATTCAGGGACAGAGAGGGGGTAGAGAGAAAGGTTCACCAGACTGATTCCTGGGATGTCAGGACTTTCATATGAGGAAAGACTGGATAGACTCGGCATTGTACTCGCTAGAATTTAGAAGACTGAGGGGGGATCTCTTATAGAACTTAACAAATTTCTTAAGGGTTGGACAGGCTTGATGCAGAAATTGTTTCCGATGTTGGGGAGTTCCAGAAACAAGGGGTCCAGTTTAAGGATAGGGGAATTCCTTTAGGACCAAGATGAGGAAAACATTTTTCACACAGAGAGTGGTGAGTCTCTGGAATTCTCTGCCACAGAAGGTAATTGAGGCCAGTTCATTGGCTATATTTAAGAGGGAGTTAGATGTGGCCCTTGTGGCTAAAGGGATCAGGGGGCATGGAGAGAAGGCGGTACAGGATACTGAGTTGAATGATCAGCCATAATCATATTGAATGGCGGTGCAGGCTCGAAGGGCCGAATGGCCTACCCCTGCACCTATTTTCTATGTTTCTATGTTTCAAATCGTCTTTAAATTTCTCTCCTATCATCTTATCCCATGCTCACAAGTTCTACGCTCCCCTGCTTCTGAAATAAAGATTGTGACAATCTATTTAGATTTAATAGGAGCCTGAGGGGTAACCATTTTCACCCAGAGGATGATGCTGCCAGAGGACATAGTTGAGGCAAGTACCATAATGGCATTTACAAGACACTTGGATAGGTCCATAGATAGGAAAGGTTTCAAGGGATATAGGTCAAAGATGGTCCAGCTTAGATGGGGCATTGGCATGGGCAAGTTGGGCCAAAGGCCCCGTTTGTGTGCCTCATGACTCTATGACTCTGATAGCAGTTGATCCCAGTCTACCCTCACAGCTCCTGCCTAAGACTGTTGCAAATAGATTTTCTCCAATTTTCATTCTTCTCCACGATCCAGTCTTGTTCTTATCCATCACCAACTGAAAACGTAAGGAGTTGTGATCACTGTTGTCAATATGCTCACCCATTGATACTCCAGTCACCTGGGCAAACTCATTTCTCAACACAAGGTCCAGAATGGCCTCTTTACTAGTTGGACTATCTGTATACTATGTTGGACCACCAACATGCTGTGTTGAAAAGCCCTTTTGGATGCACAAAACAAATTCTGCCAGATGTAAAGCACTAATGGAGTCACTTCAATATTTGGGAAATTGACGTCATATGCTATGTTGCTTTCACATATTTCCATAATCTTCCTACAAATCTGTTCCTCTATTTCCAGCTGTTGGGAAGCCTGTACCGTAACACCATAACTGATCGCTTCTTTATTATACCTGCAATATAGTTCCATGCATTAATATAGGCCCTCATTTAATCAGGTTTTCTCCGTACAATTAAATAAATGCACTTAAATCCATCAGCCCCACTGTATTAATTAATTTAGCCCTGACTGACACGACTTTCAGATTTACTTGATCTAACCCCTACCTTCCCCTCTGATCCCTCCAGTTGCTGACCTGCTCTGGTCCCCATCCACTACCATGCTAGTTTAAACCTGCCTGAATTGCACTAGCAAACCTTCCTGCAAGGTTATCTATGCCCCTTCAGTTTAGGTGTCTTTCTTGACGCCCCTATTCTTTACTCCTTATACACCCACGACTGTGCACCAAATCCAAATCCAAATTTAAATGGTTGAATCCAATCCAAATCAATTTACAAATTTGAGGACGACACAACCGTAGTGGGCCGGATATCGAATAATGATGAGATGGAGTACAGGAAGGAGATTGAGAACCTCATAACTTGGTGTCAAGACAACAACCTCTCTCTCACTATCAGCAAGACAAGGGAGATTGTGATCATCTTTAGGATGCGAAGTGTACATTGATAGTACCGAAGTATAGATGTGTGCTGGACCAGTCATATCAAAAAGCTCTGGTCAAGAAAGCATATCGATTACTCTACTTGCTTAGAAGGCTTCGGAAGTTCAGCATGTGCGTAGAAAGCATTTTATCGGGATGCATCACTACCTGGTTTGGGAACAACTCCATCCAAGACCATAAGAATTCGCAGAGAATTGAGAATGTAGTCTAGACCATCACACAAACCGACTTTCCTTCCATTGACTGCATCCACACTTCACCCTGCCTCAGCAAGGACACCAGAATAATCAAGGGCCAGTCTCACCCCTCTTTTTCTCTTTTTCTCTTTTTCCCCTTTTCCCCTTTTCCCCTTTTCCCCTTTTCCCCCCTTTTCCCCTTTTTTTCCCCTTTTCCCCCCCCTTTTCCCTTTTCCCCTTGTCCCCTTTTTCCCCTTTTCCCCTTTTCCCCTTTTCCCCTTTTCCCCTTTTCCCCTTTTCCCCTTTTCCCCTTTTCCCCTTTTCCCCTTTTCCCCTTTTCCCCTTTTCCCATATTCCCCCTTTTCCGCCTTTTCCCCCTTTTCCCCTTTTCCCCCCTCTTTTCCCTTTTCCCCTTTTCCTCCCCTTTTCCTCTTTTCCTCTTTGTTGCCTTTTCCTCTTTTCCTCTTTTTCCTCTTTTCCTCTTTTCCTCTTTTCCTCTTTTCCTCTTTTCCTCTTTTCCTCTTTTCCTCTTTTCCTCTTTTCCTCTTTTCCTCTTTTCCTCTTTTCCTCTTTTCCTCTTTTCCCCTTGCCCTTCAAGCAAGAGGTACTGAAGTCTGAAAACTCATACCTGCAGATTCAGGAACAGTTTTTTCCAGCTGTTATCAGACAACTGAACTGTCCTCTCATTTGCTAGAGTGCGATTCTGACCTCCTATCTACCTCGTTGGAGACCTTTGAACTATCTTTAATCGGACTTTATCTTGTACTATATGTTGTACCCTTTATCTTTTATCTGTGCACTGTGGATGGATTGATCGTATGTGTATAGTCTTCTTTGACTGGATAGCAAGCACACAAAATATTTTCACTGTACCTCAGTACACATGACAGTTATAAACTAAAACAAAATAAGATACATATAAACTTAACAGATAGCACAGAAGCCTAGAAATTGATTTGCTGCATTTTAGCACTTTTACAAAAGCATTTTTGCCACTGTCATGCTGTTTTTAAAATCCCACAGTATCTGATTATGAGGTTTCCAGAGCAGTATCATAGTTTTCTTCCACTTTGCAAGTCGTGCCAACATGGCAACCACTTATAAAGTGATATAAAGGATAGGTTCTCCTCCAGTTGCAGATGGAATGGTTGGGCCTGATGAATCGATGCTGCAATGATTAAACGGTAGTGGAAGAGTATTCCCAGAGTCAGGAAGACTTGCACAGATCGACAAACTAGACAAAGCATTTTAGTTATGCAACAGCCAGGGATGAGGTATGAAAGCCGAAGACGATGGGTATTGTTGTCCTCTTGTTCAAAACAGACAGTAGAGAAAAGCCTCCAGCACATATAGCACATAATGCTCCGACATTTTCACCACCTCCAATGGGATCCCAATAGTCACTTCTTCCCCACCCCTTTCTGCACAGACAGTTCCCTCCGCAACTGCCTAGTTCACTCATCCCTTCTCACCCAAACCATCCCCTCCCCACGTACCTTCCCCTTCAACCGCAGGAGATGCAACATTTGTCCTTATACCACATCCCCCGACTATCCAGGAACCTCGACAGCCCTTTCAGGTGAGGAAGATGTTCACTTGCACCTCCTCCTACCTGTATCCATTACTCTTGGTGTGGACTAAGAGCAGACTGGGCGATTGTTTCGCTAAACACCTTCGCTCAGTCCACCTTGGCTGGCACGATCTCACGGATGCCAAACCTTTTAACTTCCCTCCCATTCTCATACAGACCTTTCTGGCCTGGATCTCCTCCACTGTCAGAGTGAGGCCACACGCAAATTGGAGAAACAGCACCTCATATTTTGTTTGGGCAGCTTACAACTCAACGTATGTTTATTGATTTCTTTAATTTGTAACCCTTGCATTCCCTCTCTCTGCATCTCTCTCCCCGCCTTGTCGTCTGTTAACTGTTAATTTCACTGTTAGTATTGCTTCAATAACACCTCCTCCACAGCCAACAATGGACCATTGTGGGCTCCTTGGCCATCAGTGCTGGCTTTGATTTGTTCTGTACCTTTTCATACCTCTAGTTTCCCTGTCTCCTGGCTCTTGGTCTGAAGAAGGGTCTTGACCTGAATCATCACCTACGCCTTTTCTCCAATGATGCTGCCCGACCTGCTAAGTTATTCCAGAATTTTCTGTCTATCTTCCCTGGAAACTACTAGTCAGTATGCCTTGCATCATGTTAGGGAAGTAATTGGGGAATATTTTGAAGGACAGTATTGATCACTTGCAAAGGCAGTGATTGATGCAGAGTTTTGTCAGAGGCGATGTCTCACAAAGATTTTCTTAATGTAAGGCCAAGAAAGGAGCAGGTGCTGCACTGATAGTTTAAGTAGCTTATATCAAGCGAGGAGCTGCTTACCCTCAAGCCCAGCGGTAAATAAAAGGAAGGCGAGACCTAGTGGAGATATTTTGAGAAGGCAGCCCTGAGGTGGAAGTGATTCGTCACTTATGTGCAAGTGACAAATAAAACTTGATTGGTTGATTGAAGTGCTGCTGTTGAGGTCAAAGTGTGAGCTTTAGTGAACACCAGGTGTTGGTAACGAGGATTAGCAGCAACAAGGTTAAGGCATTGAAAGATTTTTCCTTTTCCTGTTGTCGCATCCCACTATTTGTAAAAATGGCAGTATTAGTGGTCAGTGAGTTGTATGATCCCACTGTGAGATGTGTGAGTCCAGGGAGCATTTAAGTGTTACTGATGATTCTGCCGGAAGGATGTTTATCCAACTACAGCCCCTCTCAGATTGCATGGGTCGTATGCAGAGGTGCCAAGTGTCCCGGATTCGCCGTATTTTGTCCCGGCGAAATAACCATATTACGGTGTTCCGGCAGCCAAACATGTTGTTACGGAACACCGCCGCGCCGGTGTTCCTCCCGTGGTGAACGCCGGCGCCATGTGCCCCCGGTTTGCCAGCCCGGCAGCTCGCAGCCACGCCCGGCCCAGAGCCCGGGCGGCGCCGGCCCGCGCGATCAGCGACACGGCGACGTTTCTTGCCGCCAGCCGGTCGCTCGCGGCAGCCCCATCACCGGGCCTCCCCCCCACCCACCCCCACCCAGTGCGCAGGCGCAGACCCGCTGGCAACCTTGCCAAGTGCGCATGTGCCGCACCCGCCCGCCGGCAGCCCGCTGATCTGCACCAGTGCGCAGGCGCATAGCCGCCGGCAACAACCCCAAGTGAGTAGTATGTTACTGAGAGAAATGC
This sequence comes from Okamejei kenojei, assembly GCA_035221665.1. Taxonomy (NCBI): domain Eukaryota; kingdom Metazoa; phylum Chordata; class Chondrichthyes; order Rajiformes; family Rajidae; genus Okamejei; species Okamejei kenojei. Next base: position 82,202,728 of record CM069133.1, read on the forward strand.
ATTTACCCCCATTTGTTACGGACAAATGGGTTGAATGTTACTGTGAACTAAATTTAGGGTTGGCATCTCTGGTCGTATGGAGCGGCAGTTGGACTCACTAGGTATTATAGCTAGTAGTTTCACAGAGGTAGGTGGTCACACTGTTCAGCTGTCAGACCACAGCGGAAAGACTATACATAATTACAAGTAAGCCGTCCTGAATCGATCAGGGCGAGACTCATCCTTGATTATGCTGGTGGCTTTGCCAAGGCAGCGTGAAGTGCAGATGGAGTCAATGGAAGGCAGGTTTCTTTGTGTAATGGACTGGGCTGCATCTACAATTCTCTCCGATTTCTTGCAGTGTTGGATGGAGCTTGTTCTCAATTCTCCTGCTCTCGGCAAAAGACTTTGCGGATTTACTTGATCTACTCCTCTCGGAATTTTGAAACACCTCTATAAGATCACCCTCATTATCCTCCTCTCCAAAGAATAAAGTCGGTGCCAGCTCAACCTCTCCTTTTAGCTCAGGCCCTCTAGACCTGGCAACATCCTTATTAATCTTCTCTGCACCCTTTCTAACTTGACACCTTCTTTCTTATAACCTGGTGGCCAAAACAACGCAATACTCTAAATAAAGCCTCACGAACATCTTATATAACTGTAACATGACCTTCCAACTTCTATACTCAATAATCTGACTGATGAAGGTCAATGTGCTGAAATCTATCTTGAAAATCCTATCTACTGTGATGCCACTTTCAAGGAATTTTGTACCTGCACTCCTAGATCTCTCTGCTCTACAGTGCTCTCCAGAGCCCTACCATTCAAGGCGTGGTCCTTGTTCTTGTTAGACTTCTCAAAATGCAACACCTCACATTTCCCTGTATTAAACTCCATCAACTATTCATCGGCACACCTGACTAACCGATCAAAATTTTGCTGCATTTTTTGACAACCATCTTTTCTATAATAATTTTGTGTCATCTGCAAACGTGCTAATCATGTCGTGTACGTTCTCATCCAAATAATTTATATAGATGACAAATAGCAATGGGCCCAGCACGGAACTTTGAGGCACACCACTAGTCACAGGCCCCCAGTCTGAAAATCCTTTCACCATCACCCTCTGCTTCCTTCCATGGATCACATTTTCTATCCCTTCAGCTATCTCTCCTAGGATCCCATGCGATTCAACCTTCCAGAGCAGCCTACCATGCGAAACTTTGAATGTTCTTGACTCTTGATTCGCGGCTTGACTCATGAGCTCAGGAGGGATAGGCTCCTCAGCTGTATATCTGGCAATGAGTCACACTGGGCTATGCTGGTGGGAGAAGGGTTTGCAACTTTCCAAGATTCATGTGAAGCAGTCTCCACAATTCCAATTTCTTCTATTTCTCCAATTCCTGCTATTTCTTTAAGTACATCAGACAAAAGGTCGGCGCAGTGGTAGACTCGATGGGCCAAAGGGCCTGTTTCCTTGCTGTATCTCTAAACTTAAAAAAATAGCAGTGCTGCCTACAGTCACTGTTCTGAAAGTCTTTGTAGAGGAGGCAATCACGTGAATACAATTTCAGCTGTCAGACCATATTTAAATGTGAAAGCAATCAACAGTGGTCTGACTCAGTGAATTACATCCTCAATGTTTTGAAATGCTTTCAGTTTCCTTTTGTGCTAACTCATCGTAAAATAAAGTAACAACAGTTTGCAGAACACTTGGCTGTGGCTTTTAGAAATAAATAAAAATCTTAATTCAAAATAGTCTCCATCGGCACAAAGGTTAAACTTCTGCATTTTTATTCTGGGGTGTCAAATGGACACCCCAGCATAGAATTAAGGATAGAAGTCTCGGCCCACTTGCTGAAAATGTAACCTGTTTCTGTGACCCATAAACTTCACTATTTGAAAGCATTGCTGAATTTTGCAAGACCCATCTGATGAGGCAAAATGGAGGAAGACATAAAGAACATTTCTCCCCCGTGTAGTGAGAATGCATCCATCGCCACTGATATGCCACATATTTTTTGCAACTGGTGATTGAGCCCGGATGTAAACATCTCGATCTTTTGGTGTTCCATCGAGCCCACATTGTCATTAAATACTTGTGATCCAACCTCCATTATGTGTTGTCATTGATTTTACATGATGATACATCATTGCCAAATGAAGTTAGGTAAACTATCACCGGATACTTTGACTCGATTGCACCCATGTGATTAACATACAACAGCACCAGAGTGTATCAAGTTAGACTTGAGCATGCAGATTATGCATATTCGCACAAAACCTTTCATCCACAGAATGCACCTAATGTGTATAGGTAGTTGATACCATATAACTGAACAATTGGTAACTCATGCAAACCCATCCCCCTCCGTAACTAGAGATGGTATTAGTAATTTTCCATCTTTGAGCAATAGCATCAGTTAGTAATTAACTGAAGATTTACTGATGAAGGTTAGTGGAGCAATGCTGAATACTATTTGTCCACCATGGTGACTTTGATAGTTTCAGCTGGGAATAGCATAGATCTGGTAGCAATGACATCCATGGTACTTTAGAGCTTACAGGGCTCTCGCTTAACTTTTTTTCCCTGTTGCCAGCCGGGCAACCTTGGCTGCTTTTTAGGTTGCCAAATGACAGTTTAGGTGGTCATTGAAGACGGTTTGCATGACGCGTGCGATAATGTGCTCGGACGAAGTGCGTTGTTATCAGTCGGAATTATGCTCAATGAAGCATTCACATATTATGTTCAAGAAGGAACTGCAGATGCTGGAAAATCGAAGGTAGACAAAAGTGCTGGAGAAACTCAGCGGGTGCAGCAGCATCTATGGAGCGAAGGAAATGGGCAACGTTTCAGGCTGAAACCCATCTGTCTGAAGAATGGTTTTGGCCCGAAACGTTGCCTCTTTCCTCGGCTCCATAGATGCTGCCGCATCCGCTGAGTTTCTCCAGCACTTTTATCTACATTCACATATTATTTCTGCTTCAAATAACTCACAAACTAAACATATTCACCAATCAAGACATGATATATACCACAATGACATGCAGCAAAATTATAATACAATATCTCAACTCTTTTTACACATTGCAATTAATGCAATTTCCATTAGTTCTTTCCACTTCCAAACAAAAATGTGGTTGGATTATTCAGCGTATGATCAACCTGTGTCAATAAATCCTGGACTGTGGTAACATATATGCTTAACCATGCACACTACTGATTGATGCAAGCATGTTTTCTGTGAAGGACCGGAAATTACCATGACAAGGCCATAGCTTGGGTCGTTATTGCTATTGGCACAGAAACACTTTGGCTTCGCACATAATTTATCCATAACAAAATATACAGATAGCAAGGAAATTTCTAAAGGCATTTTATGATAATAGCTGTTAAAACCGATTATACCCATCTGACAGGTTAAACATTACACCAACTGACAAGAGATGGCCAAAGGACATAACTGCAGCAAATGTTCTTTTGGTAATACGTTTAAAGGTGTCAAAACAAATAATAACATTGGGAATTAAAACACATTTGATTACATTCCGTTATCAAACATAGTCAATGTTCGCTCTGAAGACCATGAAGCACAATAGGGTCAGGGGGTGTGTGAATCAGTGTGGGGTGGATAGATGCCCGGGGGGGGGGGGGGGGGGGGGGGGGTTGGGTTGAGTAGGCAATCGGTGCGGAATGGATGGATTGAGGCAAGTGAATTAGTACGTGTTGGTTGGAGTATGTAAAATTGTGAGGGGAGAGCTTGGGGGATGTCAGTGGTGTTGAGTGGGGGGTTCAGTACAGGATGGATTGGGGGATCAGTATAGGATGAATGGGGGTTCAGTACAGGATGAATGGGGATAGACAGAAATGCTGGAGAAATTCAGTGGTTGAGGCAGCATCTGTGGAGCTAAGGAAATAGGCAACGTTTTGGGTCGAGACCCTTCTTTAGACAGTTCCTCCCTTTCTTCTTGAATGGGGGGTTCAGTACAGGATGGATGAGGGGGGGGGGGTCCAGCACAGGATGAATGGGGGGCGATCAGTGTAGGATGAATTGGGGGGGGGGTCAGGACAGTGTGGATCGGAGGGTCTATGCAGGATGAATGGGGGTTCACTACGGGATGAATGAGGGGATCAGTATAGGATGAATGGGGGATCATTTCGCAATGAATGAGGGATCAGTACGGGATGAATGAGGGGATCAGTACAGGATGAATGGAAATCATTAAAGATGATGAATGGGGAGATCACTAAAGGATGGATGGGGGGATTGGTGCAGGGTAAATGGAGGGTGGATCAGTGCAGGAATAATGGAGGGATCAGTGCAGTATGAATGGGGGGAGAAGTGCAGGATGGATGGGAAGAGGGGGTCAGTACATGGATGAATTGGGAGGATGTAGGATGGATGGATGAGGGGGGGCAGGAGAATCAATGTGAGGTGGGTAGGGTGATGAATAGATTGGGGGGGGGTGGAGCACAGGGGATGTCAGTAAGGACTGAATAGCGGAGGGAATGGGGATCAGTGCAGGATGGAGAGGAGGGGTCCCAGGATAAGAGGGGTGGAGGGGGGCGTACAAGAGAGAGGGGGTGGGGGAAGGGGCAGAGGAGGTGGGGAGGAAGGACGGTCCGCGCTCCTCAGACAACATCGCCGCGCTGCCTTGGCCGTCCCTGTCCAATGCCAAAGTGCCGCCGACTCCTCGCCATCGCCTCCTCCAGCCAATAGCAAGGTGCGGGGCCGAGCGGTGCCGTTCAAAGATCCTATAGGATCTGTCGTGCAGCTGCTTCAGACGGCGGAAGGAGACCTCCCGGCCTCGGCGCACGACACGGGTTGATTTGAAAGTGTTGTTCACGGAGTTGCAAGCAGCGATCAGGGCGATAGCAGTCGCTGATGGCAAATCCGCAAAAAGGCGCTTTCAAACAACCCATCTTATACGCCGACACCCGGAGGAGGGAGGGGGGCGGGCGAGGGAGGAGGAGGCGGTGGAGCCGCTGTCGTGGCCCGTCATTCGCTCCGACCCTTCTTCACCCCGCTCCTAGCAAAGATATCTTTGGCTCCTAGTATCTTTGCCTCGCAATTAAATATACTGGAGGAATGCAGCCGCCGCACACACGAAACATCAGTTCCTATTCTCCAGAGATGCTGCCTGACCGCGGAGTTACTCCAGTTTTTTGTGTCAATCGGTATAAACCAGTATTTGGGTGCCAAGCCGGGCAAAATGAGTCGGTGTTTAGGTTGCCCGGGGACACTTTGGGTGGTCAATGGCACCCGGGCAACCGCTAATTTCGAGCACTGGCTTAATCCTTTGCACGCTGTATAGCTCTGATAATGCAAAGGCCCAAATAGCACAGCTGAAAGCCAATATATTGCCAATTCCCAGACAATTTAATGGAGTTAAAAGGTAAATCCCAATATTCAATAATTTCAGTTGGTACCAACTTAAATTTAACTGGATGGATGAGAACCCAATTTCTGAAATATAGTTTTGTGGCTGATACCGCTAATTTGGCAATTTAACAATAGCTTTTTTAGCTCTGAGCAGCCGAAGCACTGGTTTTAGTAATTTGGTAAATAACCTGGGAGCTGAAGTTAGCCCATTTGCAACACTTTTTAACTGTTGCCCCATCATTGCCCCATCCAGCAAAATTTAATATACCTCCAGTGAGCCCTGTGAGTGGAAACTGTTCCTCAGTTGTTAGACAGTAATGAAGTTTCCTATTCAGAAATGTCTATACTGCACATGCGAGTTGAACCGGTATCTTCCATTGTAACTGCGGGCCTGTCTTGAAAGACAACTCTGTCTCGCTTGTACACTGTGCAGTATTTAACTGATTTCATGTTTCTTTTAGTTTATAAATAGATCATATGCACAAAACATGTGTAAATGTTACCAACTTGTAAATGGTCCACATACCTCATATTTCGGAGAGAACCAGACCCACCTACCTTCATAGTTATTGGTGGTCTTGTGGTAAGCCCAGAGGCCCCTGAAGCGGGTTCTATTTCCGTCCCAGATTTGGAGAGTAGGATTGCTGGGGTGCGTGGATCCCATATTTTCCCTGCGGACCGGTTTGGGCCTTGGCCTGAAAGACTTGTGCCCAGCTTTGAAGCTGCCACCAGTTTCAGTGAAACGCTTGCTGTCGAATAGAGGTGTGGGGTGTGTTGTTGCCAGTGATACCTTGATAAGCCGGACAGCTATGATTCTTCATCCGGGTCTTACCTGTTTGGACAGGTTTCCTGAAGAGAGGATTCGGTGGCTGGACATTGCTGGCCTTACTTGAGCCTGCAAATTTGGAATTTAAGGCAGGTCCGATGGGGTTCTTTGGGAAGCAGTTCATTTTGAAGTGTGCATTGTACCCCCACGTAGTGCTGTTCACTGCTGGTCCTTTCAGGAACAATTTTAGAGGTGCATGGTATCTCACAGCCGGCACATGTTCCTGTAATGATGTGACATGGCTGTTGCTTCACGAGGGAACTCTGGCCCTTCCAGGTTTCTTCGTTAGCGAAGATCTTGATGCCATGCCAGAAATTTCTGGAACCTCACGCCTTTACTCCAGTATGTCCCTGGACATATTTCTGAGTTTGGAGTCAGCTACCCACTGACCCCTCGCACTCCACTTCACAGAGAGGGAGATTTGTATGCAGCCCTGAGATAGGTGCTGCCGCAGGCCCCTAGGGGTCCTGCGCTGATATGGCCTTGCATGGACCATATCAGGATGGAGCACCTCAGTGGGATGAGCGCTCTGCGGACGCTATCCATGTTCCACATGGGTAAAAAACATCCAAGGACGTACCCATGTCGGAGGGGAACCCTCCTGGCCTGACTCGTCCAGGTCTTTCAGACTCCGTTGAACCTCTGTCTGGGCTGCCGGAATCTGAAAAAATGCCACCGGCTATCTGCACTTCTGTGGTCCGCAGCCGTGTCTTCCACACAGTCCCCGTGGCCGGGTTTCCCCGAACCGGGTTCACCCCACAGCTTGTGTCTTCCCGCGGTCCCTGCGGCCGGGTTTCCCCGAGCCGGGTTCATCCCGCGGCTTATATCTTCCCGCGGTCCCCGCGGCCGGGTTTCCCCAAGCCGGGTCATCCCGCGGCTTGACTCTTCCTGCTGTCCCGGGTTCCCCGCGGATTCCGATCTCCACGGTTTCCACAGCGGAATTTCCTCGCGGTCCCTGAGGACGGGATTCCCCGCGAAGTCTGTGGTCGGGTTTCTCCCCCCCCCCGGAGCCAGGTATCCCGCGATTTTTGCAGCCGGGATTTCCCCGCGGTGTAGGTGGGATTCCGCGACGTCCCCAGCAGGAATTCTGTAAGGAGAAACAGACCTGGAATTAAGTTGAAAAAACTTACCTTCAGGTTTGAAACTTACCGCTGTCACTCACCTGTCGATGCGCACGCGATATGTCGCGCATGCGTGCTTGCTAGTAGTCTTGTCACTCACGTGACTCCGAAGTAAAATCTACAATTTGAGAGGGAGAAGGGAAAATCGGAAGTGTCAGTTTTACAGTTGAGAAAAGGGGACTATGGAGGCATGAAGGAGGGGCTGGCTAAAGTCGACTGGAAAGAGACCATAGCAGGGATGACAGTGGAACAACAATGGCTGGTATTTCTGGGAATAATACAGAAGGTGCAGGATCAGTTCATTCCAAAAAGGAACAACAATTCCAAGGGACAACAATGGCTGACAAGGGAAATCAAGAAGTATAACATAGCAAAGATGAGCGGGAAGCCATAGGATTGGGAAACTTTTAAAGAGCAACAGACATTAACTAAAAAGGCAATACAGGGAGAAATGATGAGGTACGAAGGTAAGCTAGCCAAGAATATAAAGGAGGATAGTAAAAGCTTCTTTAGGTATATGAAGAGGAAAAAAATACTTAAGACAAATGTGGGTCCCTTGAAGACAGAAATAGGTGAATTTATTATGGGGAACAAGGAAATGGTAGACGACTTGAACAAGTACTTTGGATCTGCCTTCACTAAGGATGACACAAACAATCTTCCAGGTGTACTAGTGACCAAAGGACCTAGGGTGAAGGAGGAACAGAAGGAAATTCACATTTGTCAGGAAATGATGTTGGGTACACTGATGGGACTGAAGGCTGAAAAATCCCCGGAGCCTGATGGTCTGCACCCCAGGGTACTTAAGGAGGTGGGTCTAGAAATCGTGGACGCATTGGTGATCATTTTCCAATGTTCTACAGATTCAAGGCCAGTTTCTGTGGATTGGAGGGCAGCTACTTTTTAAGAAAGGAGGGAGAGGGAGAACAGGGAACGAAAGATCAGTTAGCCTGACATCGGTGGTGGAAAAGCTGCAGTCAATTATAAAAGATGAAATAGCGGCACATTTGGATAGCAGTAACATGATCGGATCAAAAGCATGGATTTTCGAAGGGGCAATCATGCTTGACCAGTCTTCTGGAATTTTTTTAGGATGTAACAAGGAAAATGGACAAGGGAGAGCCAGTGGATGTAGTGTACCTGGACTTTCAGAAAGCCTTTGATAAGGTCCCACATAGGAGATTAGTGGGCAAAATTAGAGCACGTGGTATTGGGGTAGGATACTGACATGGATAGAAAATTGGTTGGCAGACAGAAAACAAAGAGTTGGGATTAACGGGTCCCTTTCATAATGGAGGACAGTGGGATAGCTCAAGGCTCGTTGCTGGGACCACAGCTATTTACAATATACATTAACGATTTAGATGAAACGATTAAAAGTACTATTAGCAAATTTGCAGATGACACAAAGCTGGGAGGGTGGCAGTGTGAAATGTGAGGAGGATGCTATGAGGACGCAGGGGTGACTTGGACAGGTTGGGTGACTGGGCAGATGCATGGCAGATGCAGTTTAATGTGGATAAATGTGAGGGTATCCATTTTGGAGGCAAGAACAGGAAGGCAGATTATTATCTGAATGGTGTTGAGTTCGGAAAACGGGATCTGTGGGTCCTTGTTCATCAGTCAATGAAAGTAAGCATGCAGGTACAGGAATAGACAATAGGTGCAGGAGTAGGCCATTTGGCCCTTCGAGCCCGCACCGCCATTCAATGTGATCATGGCTGATCATCCCCAATCAGTACCCAGTTCCTGCCTTCTCCCCATATCCACTGACTCTGCTATTTTTAAGAGCCCTATCTAGCTCTCTCTTGAAAGCATCCAGAGAACGTGCCTCCACCACCCTCTGAGGCAGAGAAGCAAGCAGTGAAGAAAGCGAATGGCATGTTGGCCTTCATAAAAAGAGGAGTTGAGTGTAGGAGCAAAGAGGTCCTTCTGCAGTTGTACTGTGAGATCAGGGCCCTGTACAACTTGAGAAAGGCCATTTTTCCTATTGAGTGCAGCGTATGTTCACGAGGTTAATTCCCGGGATGGTGGGACTGTCATATGTTGAAAGAATGGAGCTAGTGGGCTTCTATGCACTGGAATTTAGAAGGATGAGGGGTTCTTATTGAACCATATAAAATTATTAAGGGATTGGACATGCTAGAGGCAGGAAACATGGTCCCGATATTGGGGAAGTCCAGAAACACGGGCCACAGTTTAAGAATATGAGGTAGGTCATTTAGTACGGAGATGAGGAAATTCTTTTTCACCCAGAGAGTTGTGAATTTGTGGAATTCCTTGCCTCAGAAGGCAGTGGAGGCCGATCCTCTGGATGCTTTCAAGAGAGAGTTACAGTGCCTTCCATAATGTTTGGGACAAAGACCCAGCATTTATTTATTTGCCTCTGTAACCTACAATTTGAGATTTGTAATAAAAATCACATGTGGTTAAAGTGCAGTGTCAGATTTTAATGAAGGCCATTTTTACACATTTTGGCTTCACCATGAAGAAATGACAGCAGTGTTTATACATAGTCCTCCCATTTCAGTGCACCATAATGTTTGGGACACAGCAATGTCACGTAGATGAAAGTCATCATGTTTAGTATTTTGTTGCATATCCTTTTCATGCAATGACTGTTTGAAATTCGGCAATTCATGGACATCACCAGTTGCTGGGTGTCTTCTCTGGTGATGCTCTGCCTGGCCTGTATTGCAGCCATCTTTAGCTTATGCTTGTTTATTTTTTTTTAGATTAGATTAGATTATCCTTTATTGTCGTTCAGACCTTTCGGTCTGAACGAAATTTTGTTACCTTGCAGTCATAACATATAATAAAAAAACAAAACACACAATAAGCACATTTAACATCCACCACAGTGAGTTCACCAGGCACCTCCTCACTGTGGTGGAGGGCAAAAGCCTTAGAGTCTCTGTCTTCTTTCCTCCTTGTTCTCCTTCTGCGCTGAGGAGATCCAGGCCTCCGATGTTGCCGTCCACCAGGCCCGCGGCCAAGCCTCCGAAGCCGGGCTGCTGCCACCGCCGTCGCCGGAATGCCGGAACACCGCCACAGGGCCTGCAGCTGGAACGCTGGAGCACCGCAGCCCCGAAAGCCAGGTCGCCGCTGGAGCATCGCAGCTCCGAAGCCAGGTTGCCGCTGGAACGTCGCTGGAGCACCGCAGCCCCGAAAGCCAGGTTGCCGCTGGAGCACCACAGCCCCGAAAGCCAGGTCGCCATTGGAGCACCGATGGAGCACCGCAGTCCCAAAAGCCAGGTCGCCGCTGGAGCACCGCAGCCCCGAAAGCCAGGTTGCCGCTGGAGCACCGCAGCCCCGAAGCCAGGTCGCCGCTGGAGCACTGCAGCTCCGAAAGCCAGGTCGCCGCTGGAGCTCCGAAGTTTTGGGGGCTAGTCCCCTTCAGTTTCCTCTTCAGCATATAAAAGGCATGCTCAATTGGGTCTTCATCGGGTGAGTGACGACCACTAAACAATTGACCATACTTTAGCTTTGAAAACCTCCTCTGTTGCTTTAGCAGTATGTCTGGGATCATTGTCTTGCTGTTGAATGAACCGCCGGCCAATGATTTTTGAGGCATTTGTTTGAACTTGAGCAGATCGGATGTGTCCATAGACTTCAGAATTCATTATGCTGTTACCATCAGCAATTGTATCATCAATTAATTTAAGTAAGCTAGTACCTTCAGCAGCCATACATGCTCAGGACATAACATCCCCACCACCGTGTTTCACAGATCAGGTGGTATGCTTTGGATCTTGGGCAGTTCCTTACTTTGCTCTTGCCATCACTCTGATATAAGTTTAAAGTTTCATCTGTGCACAAGCACTTTTCTCAGAACTGTGGTTGTTCTTTTAAGTACTTGGCAAACTGTTGTTAATTCAGGCCAAATTGGAGAGGCCAGGACACTAAAATTGAATAAAGGCTTCTGGGCTGCTAGGCCATTTGGTCAATTTAAATGTGCCTTCTGCAGAAATGGGATAAGCTTGTTTGTCTAGAGCCTAGATAAGAGTTGCAGGAAGAGAATGGATCATCTGCAGATACTGTCAATTAGGTGTAAATTGCATGGAATGGATTGGATGAATGCAAACCAGACATATACATTGTAAATAATGTTGCAAATCTTTACTTTGGTAGATGTTGATTGGGTTAAGTATTGAGCCTTGTCTGGGCTTCCTGACTATCAAGGCACATGTTGCATAATTCATCTCTTTTAAGTTGCATCTAGAAACTTTGTCAGATACATTGTATTAGTCACGGTATTATTGAGTTAGGGAAATGTCTATCATGTACTGTGTTAATCGATATCTGTTATTGGACTGTATAGAGTCCACCCCCATGTGGTTCTGCCCCTCAATGTTCGGGAAGACCGCTCCCACGAGGTCCTGTTTCGATCTTCTGGGAGAATGCTTAGGACTGCGTGACCTTCTGGAGTGTCTCTGCTTGATCGAGGCTTGGAGTGCTTTCCAAAGTAAAGTGCTTGACCCAGTATTTTATTGTCCGAAACTTGACTGGGGGGGGGGGGGGGGGGGGGGGGGGGAAGCTTAGAACGAGCTATTTACATTGGAGGCACGTCCGGGATCTCAACGGACCCCCAAACACAAGTTTGCTGTCAAGGGTGTTGAGCTGTTTCGATCGCGAGTGCACTGTTTTTGCATTGATTTTCGGCACTTCGCTAGTCGGAGTGGATCGATCATTCGTGGGCTTGGGAAAGGGTCCCAACGAGATTGCTAGAACAGAGTCTAGCAAGCACGGGGTTGGGGGGGGGGGGGTTGGATAGCACTCCTTTGGGTTAGGGGCCCATAAAACAGGGCGAGGTGTGGCCTAAAAACTTGTTCATAGTTGGCAGGCTGCAGCTGCTTAACGAGAGCCTGAGGTGCTTCGAGGGCGAGGGGTGGCCCACTGATCCAGATTTGGTATCCAATTAGTGCGGAAATGAAATACAAGTCTGGTTTATGTGTTAAGCGGTGAAACATTTGACTTTTCATTGCTGGGAAATCGGCATTGACTGCCAGCGTGAAGAGGCAAGGCACTGAACCCCCCATGCCCAGCAAAGAGGGGTGTCTGTGTGAAGATATCTGAGTTCCTCCCTGAAGTGACGGAGGAGGAATCTTGTAAAGGCACTGGGCTCATTGGCTAGAGTGTAGATTGGCTGGGAATACTCTAATCCATTTGAGATTTCATTGGGGAATTTAATTTGGAGCCCGTGTATGTGGAGGGATATGCACCAAAACTAGTTGGTCCGAGAACAAGTCTAGATTTGCAGAATCAAATTTTCAAATACAGAATTTCACATTGAAGTTCTGCCCGTACAGTAGAATTCGAATTCTGTGTAGATAGAACTTCTGAGTTTGGGCATGTTTGAGATCGATTCCGAATAGCGGCTGATAGTAAGATTAAACGAGAACTTACCAGTTTGAAGTTTGATCTTGATTTTATGAGGCGTTACGATGAGCGATTATGTGAAGAAGGCCGTTAGCTCGCATGCGCGTCAATCTTCAAAGCAGCGGTGTGAAACCACAGATAATAATGGTTGAACTGAACATAGTAAGATTAGAGAAGAGTAGAACTAATTTTTATAAGGGTTGGGAGCGGTGGGCACGTAATCGCTCATCGTAACTCCTCATAAAATCAAGATCAGACTTCTGGTGGCGCTATGGAGGACTAGAATGCAACGCCAGCCAGCTCTGTGAAAAAAACGAGGAAAAACCCGGGGAGAAAAGGCCTACCTGCTGCCTGCTGTTTTTGCACCGGCTGCCGTGAGTGACGTCATCAGGCGCGCAACTCGTAATGGCAACACAGCGCAGCCCACCCGCAGATAAAACAAAACTCCGGTATACAAGGAAAACGGCAGAACAAGAACAAGGCCCGACTGAAGCCTCGGCCTCAGGTAGGACACTATCCCTAGAAGATGTGTCGAAAAAACTGAAGAAAAAAATCGGAAATTGAAGAACTTAAAATTTTTTTTGTACAAGAAATGGCTGAGTTAAAGTTGGAATTAAAGACTGAATTGGCAAAAATGAATATTAAGGAAGAAATAGAAAAAATTAAGGATGAGATGAAGAAGTTAAAGTCTGAAATTAATACCTCGGCCACGGAATTATCTGACAAACTCCGAAAGGAAATTGCAGAAATATTGACGGATCAACCTGCAAGTATAGTGGAAGAGATGAATGAAAAAATCGAAAATAAGGTGGAAATAGAAATGGAACCTGTGGTGGAAGAAATCAAGGAACAGTCGACAGCCATAAAGATCCTTGAAGAACTAGTCGAAACAAGTACTCAGACTACGAAAACACTTCTCAAAGAAAATCAACGTTTATCTGACTTACTGGGCAAAATTACTGATAAGTGTACTGAGTTGGAAGGACACCAGAGAAGACAAAACCTAAGGATCGTGGGTATTCGAGAAGGGAGAGAAAAGAATCAAGATACCCGAGAGTTTACTGCAAACTTACTGCAAAAGGTTTTATCTCTGGAACAAAAGTCTTTACTAGCCCGAGCACACAGAGTAATGAGACGTTATACAAAGCAAGACGCCCCTCCAAGACAAATGATAGTAAAAGTCCAGTATGATCATGTCCTGGAGGAGATGATGAAGAAACTTATAAAAAGTAGAAATCTTACATGTGAAGAAGATTCGATCAGCGTCTACCGAGACTATCCAGCAGAGGTCTCCAAGAAACGAAATGCGTTCAAGGAGACCAAAAGAATTTTGAGGGAAGTGAAGAATCTGAAGTACAGTCTGAGGTACCCAGCCACCCTGAGAATTACCTACAACCAGGAAGAACATTATTTCAAAAACCCAGCGGATGCAATGAGCTTTGCCCAAGGGATTAAGGAGCGAGAGGTAGACTGAATGAAAGCTTCAAAGATGAACTATAACAACAATTAAATTGTATTTTCAAGATTGGAATGGACTATGGACTTGTTTCATTTAAAGAAGATGGAGAAGGATGCGGATGGGAGATTCGGGGAGATACGGATTGGAGACGCTCCTATGGATACTAATAATTAGAATAGTAACACTACTAAAATTAATAACTAACACATACTAAAATTAATACTCTGGTATTATTATTAATTAAAGCTAATAACTACCAATTGATGATTAACAACTAACTATAGCTGATTTACTTAGGATTAAGTAAATAGTAAATATAAATACACAAAATATAAACTTTGACTTTATTTATCCCCCCCTGGTACTTTTTATTATTATTTTTTACTTTTTCTATATTTTTCTTCCCTTTTTCTTATTTTTTATTATTACTTTATTTTTTATAATTTCTTATTATTATTGCTTTTAATAAGTATTAAGTATAGATATTATCAAATACTTGACTGATGGATTTTGTACACATCAGAGTTTAATACTCCCGGTTAAATATTTGTATGGAATCACAATTTTAATGAATCATGGAATTGGATAAGTTAGTAACATCGACTACGGAAGTCTATAGATTGCTAGCCATGGTGGTATGGCTAACACTAACTACACCGATATTAGATGTAGTTTTTTCTTTCTTTGTGCAACCTATTAATCTCTTAATCTATCCTTTTTTTAATATTATCTCTTGTTATTATTATTTTACTTTTGAATGGAGTTATAAATTAATGCAAAGGAGGTATATACATGAGAGATACTCAAGGGTCTTGAAATTCATCTATTCGGAGTTCGGGTGTAAAGTCGGGTATGTCGAGCTGAACCATTTGCCCTATTATACATTCCTTTAGATAAAAGATGCAAGACTTACAAATGAATATGGGGAATGGAGGAATAATGTTTTGTAACTGGAATGTTAAAGGTATTAACGAACCAATTAAGAGAGGTAAAGTATTAGCACACTTAAAAGCACTTAAAGCAGATGTGGTATTCATCCAAGAGACACATCTAAAAAAAGAGGCAGAACATAGATTAAAAGCTAAATGGATTGACAAAGTGTATCATTCTTCTTTCACACACAAATCTAGAGGTGTAGCAATATTAATTTGTAAAGGCACTTCATTTAAACACACTTCAACAATAACCGATAATGATGGTAGATATATTATTGTAATAGGAGAATTATACACACAAAAAATGATTTTTGTCAATGTATACGGCCCAAATTTTGACAGCCCACTGTTTTTAAAAAAAATATTTAATACTATTCCGGAATTATCACAACACAACTTAATAATTGGAGGAGATTTAAATTGTACACTAGATCCTTATTTGGACAGATCATCAAAACAACGGAAACTTAAATCGCATTCCAGTGATCTAATAAATACATATATAGATACTAGTAATATTAAAGATGTTTGGAGAATGCAAAACCCAGCTGGACGGGAATACTCATTTTACTCAGCTGTGCATAAAACTTATTCAAGAATAGATTATTTTTTGGTAGATTCAAAACGTATCCCATTCACTTATAATTCAAAATATCATAATATTATAATTTCAGATCACACACCTTTATTTCAATGCTAGGTAGAATTAATGCGATAAAAATGATTTTTCTTCCGCAATTATTATACCTGTTTCAACTGATCTCGATATATCTTCATAAATTTTTTTTTAAGAAAGTGGACTCTATAGTTTCCAACTTTATTTGGGATTATAAGAGCCATAGAATAAATAAAAAATATCTATGTAAATCAAAAATGAATGGAGGTTTTGCATTGCTTAATTTTATGTTTTATTATTGGGCAGTTAATATTAAAAATATGAATTTTTGGTTGGAAGAAGTAGATAAACAACCAAACTGGTTAAAAATGGAAAAGGAAGATTGTTCACCTTTTGAAATTAGCTCGATTTTATTTGCTAATACTAAAATACATTAAAGAAGTTATAGTGGCAATCCAATAATAGAAAGTGGTATACGTATTTGGAAACAATTAAAGAAAATATTAAAATTAGAAAGTATACCACTGGCTCTTCCCATTGCAAATAACATCACTTTTAAACCTTCAATGATGGATAAAGTTTTTTTTAAATGGAAGAACTATGGAATAAATAAGATGGGTGATCTCTACAGGGAAAGATTATTCCTTTCATTTCAGGAATTACACCAAAATTATGGATTACACTCAAAAGAATACTTTAGATATTTACAAATTAGAGACTATGTTAAATCAAACACACAGGATTTTAGAAATAGAAAGAAATTTTAGATGAATGTCTAAATAAAGATCCGAATACAGAAAAAATAATATCATATATTTATAATATTTTACTGGAAAATGATTTACCAAACTCGGAAATATATAGGCAAGCATGGGAAACGAATTAGGACAAACAATTAGTGTAGAAGTATGGAATGAAAGTTTACAACTTATACACCACTTCTCATTAAATGCCAGACACTCGCTGATACAATTTAAAGTTTTACATAGATTACACTTTTCGAAATCCAAATTAAACAGAATTTTTTCAAATGTTTCTGCTATATGTGATAAATGTCAGCATTTAGAAGCTAATCTAACGCATTAATTCACAAAATGTATAAAAATTACTAATTTTTGGATAGAAATTTTTAACATAATCTCGAAAGTAGTTAATGCAAATCTGACTCCAGACTCAAAATTAATCATATGAGGAATAATAGAAACGGATCATCTACTAACACAGCAAATATTTTTTATTGGTTATAGTTTAATAATTGGTAAAAAACTAATACTAAGATTTTGGAAAGGTCCTACATCCCCCACAATCAAAATGTGGATTACAGAAATGTCGGAGACACTTCACCTGGAAAGACTAAGACTTGTCCTTTTGGACAAGTTAGATCAATTCAGAGGAATATGGTCTCCATTTATTGAATACTTAAAGGGTCAAGGAGGGCCTGACTGAAGCCTGAATGAAGGAATAGATGAAGAACTATACACAATAGACCACGCATATATCTCCAATGATGAATATCTTGCTTTATACTCCACTCATTTTATTGATTTTCTACTTCTATTTTATTTCTTTTTATTATTTCTCTTTACTATTTTCTTTCTGTTATAAAATAATAAAAAATATAGAAGTATAAATAAGAACGACTGTAAACTTTAAAAATATTAAGAATGTATGTGACGAATAATATATTTTTTTCTTTTTTGATTTTATGTTATTCCTTCTTAATATGTATTTACTTCTAATAAAAATATTTTACAAAAAAAAAAATCAAGATCAAACTTCAAACTGGTAAGTTCTCGTTTAATCTTACTATTTTACTTCGGAGTCAGGTGAATGACTACGTGAAGATTTCAAAGCTCTGTGATTTCATGCCGGAAACGAGTCCGTGCATTACACACTGCATGAAGTGACCATGGATGAGTGAAAAAGATTAATGCATTCAGACATGACTTAATTTGTTAAAATGCTGTTGCTTTAATCATCAAAAGAAAAATAATAGTGACCCCTTTCATCCAGGGGGAAACTATAATGCAGTATCTAAAATGGAGTTGGCAAATACCCCCGGTTTGGCAATGGGTTATATAAAATGTTGGCAAAGTATGTTCGTTTGACCATCCTGCAGTTGCGAGGATGTGCTCTAGTGGAATGTACATAACTCTTGGGGCTGATGTAGTAGCAGTCCTGGTGGAGTGAGTATTGTAAATATTAGTAGCGACTCATGCATTAGCCAAAACCTCGTTTTATCCACCTGGAGATGGTAGAACTAATGCTTTTTATGAAGTTTTTTGTAACTAACAAACATTGCTAGTTTGGAGCCTTTGAGGCTCGAGGTGACCTAGACGTACAGTTGTAAATGTGTAACCACACATTACCGAAGATCCATAGGGTATGCCATGAAACTAGTTTGTGACCTAACACCCTGGTTAGTTCTGTTTAATTAAATCAAAAACATAAAATATTATGTTATTAGCAGATGTAACCATCCTGTCCAGTCGTAATGTATGTAGTGACTGGACCCGTTGCACTGTGGCCAGTGCCATGAGGATAAGTACCTTATGAGAGCTGGCTAAAGATAAGGATGTAGCAGTAGCCCCCTGGTGAAATAATGTTAACATTACGTCTACGTCCCATACTTCTGTGTAACCGGGCTGGGGAGAACTTGTGTTAAGGATATCCTATATAATTCTGCATATCAGAGGGTGAGACCCGACAGTGTGAGTCCCATTGCTGCAGCAAATATGATGAGAAGGCACGTTGGCACAGTTAATGGCACTTTAACTTAATTATTGTCAAAGACCCATTTGAAAGTGAACTGTAAGACGTCAGTTATCCGTGCTGTATAGTATGGAACACGTGTATTTAAACACAACACTTCCCATCTGCTGAAGTGGAAATGTGCTGCCTTTTGGTGCTTTCCCTACTCTCTGCAGTGAGCACTTCATGGGCCGGTCTGACAACCCGAGCCGCAGGCATAGTCGTCTCAGAGTCTGCAAGTCAATGAATTGATTTTCTTGCAGAGTCTGGTTTCCCGTGTCACAGGCTGAACCAGCAAGTTTTATGTTTTGAATAACCATATTAGGTTCTATATTATTCCCAACATTAGCGAGAACTATGGCTGCTTATGCCAGTCAAGCATTTTGAAACGCCTGAAGCGGTGTCTTGCTGGATTTATTGCAAGACCCGACTGATGTGGCAGTATAGAGGAAAGACATGCAAGTAACATTCCTCCCCAGTGTGGCGATAGTGTATCTCCCGCCACTGTATGCCACATATTTACAACTGGTAAATGAGCCTGGATGTAAACATATCGATATTCGGTGTTCTATCGAGCCATGATGACATTAAATACTTTGTGATCCAACATCCATTCTGTGTTGTCATTGATTCACTTGATGATACAATAGCCTCAAACGAGGTTAGGTAAATATCATGGGATACTTTAACTTGATTGCACCCATGTGACTAACATTTGTCACCACCATAGTGTATCAACTTGGAGTTGAGCATGCAGATTATGCATATTCTCACAATAACCTTTAACCTATAGGATGCACCTAGTGTTTATAGGTAGTTGATACCAATAACTGAAAAATTGGTGACTCATGCAAACCGCATCTGCCTCCGTAACTGGAGATGGCAGTCGTAATTTCTCATCTTTGTGGACTAGCATCAGTTTGTAATTACTGAAGATTACTGACCAAAATTACTCGAGCAATGCTGAATACTGCCACCATTGTGACTTTGGTAGCTTCAGCTGGGAAAGGCATAGGTCTATTAACAATGACCTACATGGTACTCAAGGGGTTAATTCTTTGCACGTTGTAAGTTCTGATAATGCAAAGGCCCAATTTGCGCCGCTGAAACACAGCTGCTATATTGCCAATTACACTTGATGAATAGAAGGCTGCTTAATTACAACAAGGTCGTTACAGGCTTGTGTTAATTCCACCTCTTGCCCCAGGGCGCAGTCCCTGTTAAGTTGATAGTTAAATGTAAATTCCAAGAGGTCAATTGTTCTGATTGGTATCAACTTAAATTTAACTGGATGGATTAAAGGACCCCAATTCCTCAAATATAGTTTGGGCTGCAACAGTTAATTTTAGTAAAATACAGCATTTAAAGCATCATCCAGATAGGTGATAACAAATGTTCCAGAGCTCTGAGCAGCCCAAGCACCGGTTTAAGTAATTTGGTAAATAAACCTGGGAGCTGAAGTTAGCCCATTTTGCAACTCTTTAACTGTTAGCATTGACCCATCCAGATACATTTCAAATATCTCCGGTGATCCCTGTGAATGGGAACTGAATAGCATGCACCTTTGAGATCGATGCTTGCCATATAGCTCCTATAGAATCAATGATTAGACAATAACAAAGTTTCCCATTTTGAAAGTCTATACTGCACATACGAGTTAAATCTGGATGAAGTGACATCCTCCATCTTTCACCCTGCCCTGAAAGACAATCCTGCCCATAATACTGGGCCTGCCTCGAAAGACAACTCCGGCCCCAATTCCAAGCCTGCTTAGAACCTATGTATGTTGTGCAGTATAAAGTAATCACATGTTATCATCAGTTTATTAAACCCAGATCTGAATCTCATGTTATCATTGTCACTTGTACAAAAAAAACAAATGTAAATATTACCAACATGTAAATGTTCTGCACCCCCATGTTTTGGAAGAACCAGACCTACCTACCTCCATGGCTACCGGTGGTCTTATGGTAAGCCCAAAGGCCACTGATGCAGGTTCTTTTTCCCCTCCTTGATTGGAGAGTAGGACTTGTAGGGTGCGTATATTCCATATTTCCCCTGAGACCGGCTTGGGCCTTGGTCTGAAAACCTCATCATACTGAGCCTCCCACGAAGACAGCTCTGGCCACAATTCTGAACCTGCCTCGAAAGACAACTCTGGCCATATTTCCGTGCCCAGCTTTCAAGCTGCCACCGGCTTCAGTGAACTGCTTACCCTGATGGAGGCGTGGGGTGTGTCGTCGCCTACCGATGAAGCTTTGCTCATCGTCGGTACCTTGATTAGTCCGACAGCTTTTTGCTTCCTCATCCTGGTCTTACCTGTGGGAAAAGTCTTACCTGAAGAGAGGTTCCGGCGGTGGTTTTCATTTCCTGGATTTCATGCCCTCCAATGTCACCCTGATAGCGCTGTTCACTGCCGGCCACTTGTAGCATTTGCGAGTATCTCTTGAAGCCATATGCATGTGCTCCAGTATGTTCCACGGACAAACTTTGAATTTGAAGTCAGTTACATACTGACCACTCGCACTCCCCTCCACAGAGAGGGAGATTTGTAGGCAGCCCTGAAAACAGGTGCTGCCGCAAGCCCTCCAGCGGCCCTATATCAGGTTTTTTCTCTGGGTCAGACTGAAACTGACCCTGAATGCTCCCCTCCTCAGAGAGGGAGACATTGTGCAGCCCTGAAACAGGTGCCGCTGCCTGCGGGTTCTCCATAATACCCGGGCTGATAACTCCCTCCTTTGGAGTATATCATTGTGGAGCACCTCTCCATCAGGTGCTGTATGTGGGTTTGAACGTTTAAAGACGTTGCCCATGTAGGAGGGGATCCTCTCCATCAGGAAACCTCCTGGCCTGACTCCCCTAGTCCACAGGCCTGACCGTCTAACCTTTGGTTTTACCCCCTTTCTGGGGACCCACAGCGGTCTGGAAGTGGCCGACCGCTATATGTTGATGCGGTCCCTCCTGGCCTGACTTCCACAGGCCTGCCCCACTGCTGTTGGTTTGTCCCCTACCTGGGGAACCACAGCGGTATTGAAATAGCTGTCCCTTTTATGTCGGGTGGGGGGACCCTCCTGGCCTGGCTTACAGACCTTACCGGCTTGTGGTTAGTTTTACCCCCTTCCGCGGAGCCACAGCTGGTCTGTAAGCCACTGACTGTGTTGTCAGTGACTTTAGGGTGGCGGATCCGATGGCCGCCGGCTACCCGCACATCCACGGTATTGTAACCAGTTTCCCCTCGGTCCCGGTATCTGTAGCCGAGACCGGGATTCCCCACCGTCCATGATCGGTTTTGCGGCCCGTCCAGACTTTGCCCCAATTATGTCGAGCAGGTATATCTCTGAACAGAGATTCCTGCAAAAGAGAAAACTCAAGAACCTGGAAATAAGGTACAACTTACCATCAGGTTGAACTTACCGCTGGACAGAGCAACGCTGCCGCCAGTCGGCTCGTTTGCGCAGAGCAAGTGGACATAATGACGCGCATGCGAGCTAACGGCCTTCTTCACGTAGTCACTCACGTGACTCCGAAGTAAAATCAACAGTGAATAGTAACCCTCTGATCGATTGTTGATTAGTACCTGATAGTGAAGAGTAACTGAGACGGGAATCTGGTTTACTTTGTGAAAATACCCGGATGCGAGAGGTACCCCAAATTCTGTAGAACTTAGTGAGGAGGGATAGAGGTCTCCTATAGAAGTCTTTTTTAATAATATTTTTATTAGAAGCATATACATATCATAATCAAAACACATTTTGTTTATCAGTTACATATTGTTAATAGATGGTATTCCAGCTATCAAAGTAGTAAGGGTCCTCATGTATTAATTGCATATTATCTCTGCTTCTATTTGTTTATTTTTTTATAGATAGGAAAAAAGGAGAAATGAAACGATAAAAAAGAATAGAATAAGTTACCAATAATACACCTTTGGAGATAGGTCCGTAGATTATAAAACATAATTATTCATCTAATCCTGGGTTCAAGCTTCAGTCAGGCTTCTGTGCCGGACCAATTTACCCTTTCAAAAATTCAATAAATGGAGACCATATTCTAGCAAATAATTCTTGTTTGTCAATTAAGACAAGTCTGGTTCTTTCCAAATGTAAGGTCTCCGACATCTCCATAACCCACATTTTAATTGTGGGGGTTGTGGGATTTTTCCAAAATTTTAATATTAATTTTTTCCCAGTTTTATACTATAATCAAGGAAGTTTCTTTGGCTTGTTGTAAGTTTTAGGCTTTGTTCCGTTATTCCTAATATTACTAGTTTTGAGCCGGGATCCAATTGGGTATTAACAACTTCAGAAATTATTCTAAAAATATCCGTCTAAATGTTTTCGATTTTTATACAATTTACATAAATATGAGTTAAATTGTTGAGTGTTGACATTTATCACAGATAGGGGTGATATGTGGGAAAATTCTATTTAATTTTGTTTTAGAGTAATGCAGCCTATGTAGTACTTTAAATTGTATTAAAGAGTGTTTGGCATTTAGCGAGCATTGATGTATATGTTGTAGACATTCATTCCAAATATCTTTCATTATAGGTTGGTCTAATTCATTTTCCCATGCTTGTCTATATAATTCCGTTGACGGGACCTCACTATCTAGAAGGAGTATTATAAGCTTGAGAAATTAATTTATCTGTATTTGGATGTTTATTCAAACAGTCTCTAGCTCTCTAGTTCTGTAATCTTGTGCATGTGATTTAACATAATCTCTAAGTTGTAGATATCTAAAAAAGTTATTTGAGTGTAGTCCATAATTCTGTGTAACTCCTGAAATGAAAGAAAAATACTTTTCCTATAAAGATGTCCCACCTTTTTAATTCCATATTTTTTCCATTGTATAAAACCTTCATCCAACAGAGGGTTTAAATGAAGGGTTATTTACATTAGGGAGAGAGAGTGATAAATTATCCAATTTTAAATTATTTTTAAATTATTTCCAAATTCGTATACCACTATATATTATGGAGTTTTCGCTATAGGTTTTTTAATTCAGTTTTGTAGGAGCCTAACAGAATCGAGCCAATTTCAAAAGGCAAACAATCTTCCTTTTCCATCTTTAACCAGTCTGGTTGCTGATCCATATCTTCCAACCAAAAGTTCATATTTTTAATATTAACTGCCCAGAAGTAAAACAAAAGTCTTAACAGGGGAAAGTAACATTTAGGAGGAAAAGTAGTCCATTTAAAAGTAGTCCCTCAGCAAAGAGTATCCTAGGAAGGGAAAAATCTTCGGTATCAGAGGGAGAGGTTCACTGATTGATAACAGCATGACGCGGCATTGAGATCGAGTGTTTGTAAACTGTGCGCTAGCGTGTTAAATTATTATTGTAAATTGTAAAAATCCAGCATCGTCTTTTTTAGCATCGTTATTGGATTCAAATTGTATAAATACTTTGTGTATGTAAAAAGATCTAGAGTGTATTAAGATTCAGAAAGTTAGGATTTAGAGTGTGATAAGTTTGCGGACTGCTATTTGTATTGTCTGTATGAGTGCTTAAGGATTTTTGGGTGTTAGATAATTGAAGTAAAAGTGTGTTTGAATTGAATATTTGTATTTGTTTAAATCGGGCGTGTAGTATTGTTAGAGTCCGATACGTGGTGGTTCGATCAGGGTTCGTATTCTTTCGATTGCTGTGTCAGGGGAGGAGTTGTTCCGTTGAGTCCTCCATGAGGAGAATTTATTAGAGTGTGATTTATTGGAATAATAAGTGGATGCTTGTAGTTTATATTGGGGTGTGTCTGGGGTTGTAATCGGGGGGTTACTTTCTGGTTTGATTATAGTCTTACTGGTGTGGTTCGGATTTGTTTGTGCGAACTTAAAGTGGTTTGAGTGGGAGAGATTGCTGCTTGAGAGAGATTGTGATTAAAGAGTTGGAGTCTTAGTTTGGGAAAACAGAGATTCTTTGTTTGAAGGCTGAGAGTTGAATGAAGTGATTGTGATCTAGCTGATAAGAAAGTTGGGAGAGCAATTGAATACTAGCAATTGATTTGAATAATTGAATAGGAGCGATTGATTGGGTGATTGAATAACGATTGGAAGGGAACAATTGTGTGAAAAGTGTGAATCTGGGAGACAATTAACCATTGTGTGGGAGCGATTCCAGTGACCTTGGAGTCTGAAAAGAAGCAGCGAGTATTGAATAGGTGAGAGTATCTGTAATTTTATTTTTTATTGTGTCTATTGTGCAGGAAAATGGGGAATGTCTCAGAGACCTATCAAATATTCCTGAAAGTTCGATAAGAATAATTTGTGAGAAACTTCCGCATGAAGCAGAAAGATTAAGAGGATTATCTGGGAAATTAAATAGTTTTGAAGAATGAACTTTGGCTGATGGATGGACTAAAATCTGTAGTAAGAGTAACCTACATAGAGACAATTGTGAGACAATATGGTGAGACAGTGAAGAAGGGAACGAGCTTATTGAAATATGGAGAATGTTCTTCACTGAAAGAAAAGCAAATAAAGAGATGCTTTCTACTTTAAGAATGGCAGCGTTCAAATTAGGGATTAGAATGCAAAAAGAATGGTCCTTCTCTAGACATTCAGGAACAGGGGAATGAAGATAGTGGGAGCCGACAGCAGGAGGAGCAGGAGAGAACATCAGCTTTTAAAAGAGAAATTTAGTAAGATGCCGCGGTATCTGTGGACCTCGAAGGGAGCGAAGCCCAATTTATGCAAGGGTGGGCAGAATTTTTCGGAGTGGAGTCATAGCATTCCTCACAGCACTCTCATGTTCTCAGTTCAGAGACACCATGCGCAGCTTGCAAGCAGGGCACTCGGGAGGAGTCAGCAGTATCTTCGCCTCCACCCACTAAATTCAAATCCAAAGTGGGAAAGGAAAGGAAAGGACTCTCTAGCTCCTCTGATTGCTCCACCAGCGGAGGATAGTATGGGTGATCAAGGAGCTAGAGGGAAGGTTCCGCCAAAGTGGGGACCACAATTAATTAGGAAATCAAGTGGGAAAGTGAAAGAATCCTTCCTAAAGTACAGAGATTGCGGTAGCAGAATGAGTAGCTTTTCTGAGGGTGAGACAGCAGGAGGATATGAAGTGGCTGATCTTGACATTGATAGTATTATTAGGTCGGAACAATTTCCCGACGATGTGGGTATAGAACGGATTCCCCGTAGGCAACTCCCTTGTAGGAAGCTGCCTACTCCATCTTTGGTATTGGATCCCGCAGTGGGTGTAAATGATCCCCGGGCCACAGACGTCCACACTTCAATGCAACCTGGTTCGACAGCAGTTCAGAGACCCGTACTAAGAATCCAGAAACTGGAAATAACTTTGAAGGAAGATAAGGAGGAGGAGGATCTTAAAGCTTGGATAGACATGCTATTCTGAGAGCCGACTTTTCCTCGGTTTGGTTGGAGAGGGTATAGAACTGTTAGACCTGATCAGTGCTACAACTGTGGGGAATCAGGACATTGGAGCCGATCGTGCCCTGTGAGGGAATTCCGAGGAGGAAGGGGGCAATGAAGAGGGCCATGGGGTTTAAGAAATCAGTGGATCCCGAAAGGTTACAGGGACACTTGGGATCCCAAAGGTAAGGGAAGAGGACTGGCCAGGAGATCAGGGGGCAGGGACATTCTGGCAGCCAAATCCATTCCGGTAGCCCTGATCTGCCAGCTGATACAAAATATGAATTCTGAGGGCATCCTCACATGGCCCAAAAAAATAAATAAATTATAAGAACCAGAAAGAACACCACCCCTTCCGAATCCCAGGAGGAGAGATACAAAGAATGTAATTGGGATCGAGAAACTTCACTAAAGGGAAGGACTATGAAAAGGGAAAAATAGTAGCTGGTGTCAGAAGGAATGTGAACAAAGGAGAACTGAAATGGCACAAGGGAGAGAAGAAACTAACTTATTGTGCAGGAGGTACGGGAGTGGGGAAAGGAGCTCTTGTACTAACTTGTTACTAAGTTGTTGTGCATGCAGCACAGTATAATCGACAACATACTATCTGGGGAGTGAGGTAAAGAATATACAGACCCCTTGAGAATGGACAGAAGACAGCTCAGGTAATGTAGCTCCCCTGAAACAGGAACCAACAACAAAGTGGAAATGATACAGTCCTGTCCCTTTAAGACACATCTGGGAAGGCCAACTAATAGAGAAGGCTGTTCCTCAGTATCCCTACTACTTTGAAACTAACATCAATGAAGAAGAAGAAAATACCTACCTTAGTGCCCAACTTTAATATCATATAGCTTTTGACACCAGCGAAGGAAAGGAAAGTAACACCATCCAATCTTTCCTAACGAAACAACACAGAAAACCTATGACGACTATTGGGGCGAGCTCTACTTTGAAAAATTGAATTTGAATTTGAAAATAGACATTCCCCTGTGGTTTGGGCCAAAACACCTACTTTGCATCTAAATTATGATTATTAGAAATAAATTGATAACATTTTGAATTTGGTCTCTAAATTGTATGGTAATGAATTGGAGGAACTTTAAAGTTTGAGATTTGGAACTGACTTATAAATAATAGACAATAGGTGCAGGAGTAGGCCATTCGGTCTGAGCCAGCACCGCCATTCAATGTGATCATGGCTGATCATCCCCAATCAGTACCCCGTTCCTGCCTTCTCCCCACATCCCCTGACTCCGCTACCTTTAAGAGCCCTATCTAGCTCTCTCTTGAAAGTATCCAGAGAACCGGCCTCCACCGCACTGAGGCAGAGAATTCCACAGACACACAACTCTCTGTGAGAAAAAGTGTTTCCTCCTCCGTTTTAAATGGCTTACCCCTTATTCTTAAACTGTGGCCCCTGGTTCTAGACTCACCCAATATCGGAACATGTTTCCTGCCTCTAGCGTGTCCAAACCCTTAACAATCTTATATGTTTCAATAGGATCTCCTCTCATCCTTCGAAATTCCAGAGTGTACAAGCCCAGCTGCTCCATTCTCTCAACACATGACAGTCCCATCATCCCGGGAATTAACCTTGTAAATGTATGCTGCACTCCCTGAATAGCAAGAATGTCCTTCCTCAAATTAGGGGACCTAAACTGCGCACAATAATCCAGGTATGGTCTCACTAGGGCTCTGTGCACTGCAGAAGGATCTCTTTGCTCCTATACTTGACTCCTCTTGTTATAAAAGCCAACATGCCATTTGCTTTCTTCACTGCCTGCTGTACCCGGATAAATGTGAGGTTATCCACTTTGGTGGCAAAAAGTAGACTATTAGGATTTAGGATACTGGGTTGGATGATCCCATGATCATATTGATTGGCGGTGCAGGCTCGAAGGGCTGAATGGCCTACTCCTGCACCTATTTTCTATGTTTCTATGTTTCTATTATTTGAATGGTGGCCGATTAGGAAAAGGGGAGATGCAACGAGACCTGGGTGTCATGGTACACCAGTCATTCAAAGTAGGCTTACAGGTGCAGCAGGCAGTGAAGAAAGCGAATGGTATGTTCGCATTCATAGCAAAAGGATTTGTGTATAGGAGCAGGGAGGTTCTACTGCAGTTGTACAGGGTCTTGGTGAGACCACAACTGGAGTATTACGTACACTTTTGGTCTCCAAATCTGAGGAAAGACATTCTTGCCATAGAGGGAGTACAGAGAAGGTTCACCAGACTGATTCCTGGGATGTCAGGACTTTCATATGAAGAAAGACTGGATAGACTAGGCTTGTACTCGCTAGAATTTAGAAGGTTGAGGGGGGATCTTATAGAAACTTACAAAATTCTTAAGGAGTTGGACAGGCTAGATGCAGGAAGATTGTTCCCGATGTTAGGGAAGTCCAGAACAAGGGGCACAGTTTACGGATAAGGGGGAAATCTTTTAGGACTGAGATGAGAAAAACATTTTTCACACAGACAGTGGTGAATCTCTGGAATTCTCTGGCACAGAAGGTAGTTGAGGCCACTTCATTGGCTATATTTAAGAGGGAGTTAGATGTGGCCCTTGTAGCTAAAGGGATCAGGGGGTATGGAGAAAAGGCAGGTATAGGATACTGAGTTGGATGATCAGCCATGATCATATTGAATGGTGGTGCAAGCTTGAAGGGCCGAAATGCCTATTCCTGCACCTATTTTCCATGTTTCTATGCTTGCTTTCATAGACTGATGAACAAGGACCCCCATATCCCGTTGTGCTTCCCCTTTTCCCAACGATGCCATTTAGATAGTAATCTGCCTTCCTGTTTTTGATACCAAAGTGGATAACATCACATTTATCCATATTAAACTTCATCTGCCATGCATCTGCCCACTACCCCAACCTGTCCAAGTCACCCTGCATTCTCATAGCATCCTCCTCACAATACACGCTGCCAGCCAGCTTTGTGTCATCTGCAAATTTGCTAAAATTACTTTGAATCCCTTCATCCAAATCATTGATGTATATTGAAAATAGCTGCAGTCCCAGCACCGAGCCTTGCGGTACCCCACTAGTCACTGCTGCTATTCTGAAAGGGACCCGTTAATCCCTACTCTTTGTTTTCTGTCTGCCAACCAATTTTCTGTCCATGTCAGCACTCTACCCCCAATACCATGTGCCCTAATTTTGCCCACTAATCTATGTGGGACCTTATCAAATGCTTTCTGAAAGTCCAGGTACACTACATCCACTGACTCTCCCTTGTCCATTTTCCAAGTTACATCCTCAAAAAATCCCAGAAGATTAGTCAAGCATGATTTCCCCTTTGTAATCATGCTTGACTAATGCGGTTCATGCGGCTATTTCATCTTTTATAATTGACTCCAGCATCTTCCCCACAACCAATGTCAGGCTAACTAGTCTATAATTCCCTGTTTTCTCTCTCCCGCCTTTCTTAAAAAGTGGGATAAAATTAGCTACCATCCAATCCATAGGAACTTATCCTGAGTCTGTAGAACATTGGAAAATTATCACCAATGCATCCACGATTTCGAGAGCCACTTCCTTAAGTATCCTGGTATGCAGACCATCAGGCCCTGGGGATTTATCAGCCTTCAGTCCTATCAGTCTACCCAACACAATTTCCTGCCTAATGTGGATTTCCTTCAGTTCCTACATCACCCTAGATCCTCTAGCCACTACTATATCAGGAAGATTGTTTGTGTCCTCCTTAGTGAAGACGGATCCAAAGTACCTGTTCAAGATTTGGCTTAGGAATATTTAAAGTTTGATTATTAATTGGGTATTGTTACTGTCTCATCCCCAGACAGGCAGCCAAAGATGGGAAGGATTATTCAGAGAACATCAGGAAATGATGGAACGTGGGAAGATCTGGTAACATGGAAATTATTCAGGGAACATGAGAGTTGGAATTGAAAATAATTAAAAGAGGAACTGTGAACAGCAAGACTTCCCTTTTAGAGACCAAAGTTAGCAAAGTTACTCAGTAGTTAGGAAACTAGTTATAAGAGAAAACCCCTATGGACTGAAAACTAAGCCAACATACTAAGGAAGAAGTACTGGAGGAGAAGTCTATTGAATTAGGAGGAATAAGGAAATGGGTGCTGAGATATCAGAGTTGATGTATTTGACATGTGGATCTAAATTTGTTTAACCCTTGATAGTAAAGCGGCTTCTATTATCAAGGTGGAAAGAAATTGTCCGTAGATTTGGCAATCTTAATTGGCTTTATGTTAAAATTGACAACATGTGGAAATTGATTGATTAAATTTGAACAGCTGGGAATTCCACAGAAATTGGAATGGAATTGTGTTATCGACCACAAAGCTGTGGAATGAGAGGGTGAAATGGACCTTGAAATTTAAAATATTAAATTGAAGGCTGAGACTGAATTTGGTTGAATTAAAACATTTTTCATGGTTTGCTTTAAATAAGAGTCATGCCTATAGGGAAATCTGGACTGTACCCAGCTGAAATTTAGATGAGAGACCATCAGATATACATATTATAAAATTGTGTGAATACAGAGAGGGCTGTTTACTGTTGATCCTAGGATAGTATTATAGAACAGAATAGTAATAGGAATACAGTGATGGAGCAGAATATAATACAGTGAAATGAAAAGGGATAGTATTGACAGAACAGAAATACTGTGAATGTATGGGAAAGCATTAGTTCGTGAATGGTAACTTGCTTTGTCCCAAGTTTTTCAGGAATTATAGGTTATAGGTTTGACTATGGAAAGGGATGGAAGAATGGGCAACAAATCGGATGGAGGGAATTTGCACCCATGAAAACTCGGGAGGTGAAGACTTATCAAACGGAAATTGTGAAGCTACGCCCCCGAAAACTCGGGAAGCTTGATAAGATTCTGGGAATAAACATCATTGTCTTGTGGTTGTTAATAAATGGAGAATGTAATAGACACGCATATGTATATCTGGTTATCTGACTACTTGGTTATCATAAATGATTATTCATCATATATGATAAAAAGGAAGGAATGGTAATTCTGGCCAAATTGGAGAAGCCAGGACACTAAAATTGAGTAAAGGCTTCTAGGATGCAGGGCCATTTGGTCAATTTAATGTGCCTTCTGCAGAAATGGGACAAGCTGTAGAATGGTGCCAATTTGTCTAGAGCCTACATAAGATTTGCAGGAAGAGAATGAACAATTAGGTATAAATTGCATGGAATGCATTGGATGAATGCAAACCAGATGTATACATTGTAAATAATTTTGCAAAGCTTTACTTTGTTAGATGTTGATTGGGTTAATAATTACTTTGCTAGATGTTGATTGGAGATGCAAAAGGATTTAAAAGGAGTGAATTGGGACATTTTGTTTTATGGGAAGGATGTAGCAGAGAAATGGAGGACATTTAAAGGTGAAATTTTAAGAGTACAGAATCTTTATGTCCCTGTTCGGTTGAAAGGAAAGAGTAATAATTGGAAAGAACCATGGTTTTCAAGGGAAATTGGACACTTGGTTCGGAAAAAGAGAGAGATCTACAAGAATTATAGGCAGCATGGAGTAAATGAGGTGCTTGAGGAGTATAAAGAATGTAAAAGGTATCTTAGAAAGAAATTAGAAAAGCTAAAAGAAGATATGATGTTGCTTTGGCAAGTAAGATGAAAGTAAATCCAAAGGGTTTCTACAGCTAGATTAATAGCAAAAGGATAACAAGGGATAAAATTGGTCCATAGAACCAGAGAAACATAGAAAATAGGTGCAGGAGGAGGCCATTCGGTCCTTCGAGCCAGCACCGCCATTCAATGTGATCATGGCTGATCGTCCACTATCAATAACCAGTGCCTACCTTCTCCCCATATCCCTTGACTCCACTAGCCCCGAGAGCTCTATCCAACTCTCTCTTAAATCCATACCATGATGTGTCCTCCATTGCCCTCTGTGGCAGGGAATTCCATAAATTCACAACTCTCTGGGTAAAAAAGTTTTTTCTCAGCTCAGTCTTAAATGACCTCCCCTTTATTCTAAGGCCCATTAGAGAGTCAGAGTTGACAGCTATCTGCAGAGCCAAAAGAGATGGGGGAGATATTGAACAATTTATTTACTTCGATATTCACCAAGGAGAAGGATATTGAATTATGTGAGGTAAGGGAAGCTATGAGGATCAAAGAAGAGGAAGTACTGACACTTTTGAAAAATATAAAAGTGGATAAGTCTCCAGGTCCTGACAGGATATTGCCTAGGACATTGCGGGAAGTTAGTGTAGAAATAGCAGGGGCTATGACAGAAATATTTCAAATGTCATTAGAAACGGGAATGGTGCCGGAGGATTGGCATACTGCGCATGTTGTTCTATTGTTTAAAAAGGGTTCTAAGAGTAAACCTAGCAATTATAGACCTGTTAGTTTGACATCAGTGGTGGGCAAATTACTGGAAAGGATACTTAGAGATAATATATATAATCATCTAGATAAACAGGGTCTGATTAGGAACAGTCAACATGGATTTGTGCCTGGAAGGTCATGTTTGACTAATCTTCTTGAATTTTTTGAAGAGGTTACTAGGGAAATTGATGAGGGTAAAGCGGTGGGACAGTGGAATGACAGTGGGACAGCAATGGCAGGAATTTCTTGGCATAATCCGGAAGTCGCAGGATCATTTCATTCCAAAAAGGAAGAAAGATTCTAAGGGGAGTAGAAGGCAACCGTGGCTGACAAGAGAAGTTAGGGATAGAATAAAACCAAAAGAAAAGATGTATAACCCAGCAAAGAGTAGCCGGAAGCCAGAGGATTGGGAAACTTTCATAGGACAACGGAAGGAAACAAAATGGGCAATACGAGCTGAAAAGATGAATATGAGGGGAAGCTGGCCAGGAATATAAAGAAGGACAGTAAAAGCTTCTTTAGATATGTTAAGGGAAAAAGAGTAGTAAAGTCAAATGTGGGTCCCTTGAAGGCAGACACGGGTGAAATTATTATGAGCACCAAGGAAATGGCAGAAGAGTTGAATAGGTACTTTGGATCTGTCTTCACTAAGGAGGACACAAACAATCTCCCAGATGTACTGGAGGATAGAGAATCTAAGGGGGTAGAGGAACTGAAAGAAAATTTCATTAGGCGAGAAATTGTATTGGGCAGGCTAATGGGACTGAAGGATGATAAATCCTCTGGGCCTGATGGTCTGCATCCCAGGGTCCTCAGGGAGGTGGCTCTAGAAATAGTGGACGCATTGGTGATCATTTTCCAATGTTCAATAGATTCAGGATCAGTTCCTGTGGATTGGAGGGTAGCTAATGTTATCCCACTTTTCAAGAAAGGAGCGAGAGAGAAAACGGGGAATTACAGACCAGTTAGCCTGACTTCGGTGGTGGGAAAGATTTTGGAGTCAATTATTAAAGAGGTAATTATGAGGCATTTGGATAGCAATAAAAGGATTAGTCCAAGTCAACATGGATTTATGAAAGGGAAATCATGCATGACTAATCTTCTGGAATTTTTTGAGGATGTGACAAGTAAAATGGATGAAGGGGTGCCAGTGGATGTAGTGTATCTAGATTTTCAGAAAGCCTTTGATAAGGTCCCGCACGGGAGACTGGTGACTAGAATTATGCGACTGCATAAAAGTTAATGTAAAATCCACCTCAATGAATTCCCTACATTCCTCACTGTGAGCCTAATCTTCTTCCCTCATTTACCCATGTGGGGGCGATCGAAGCTCCCGCGTCTTGGAGCTCCCAAAGTCAGTCCCTAACCAGAGACCAGAGACCGCGTGCTCCACGATGTTAAAGTCCGCAGGTACCCGCGGTTGGAGCTCCGAGGTTGATCCCTGGCAAAGGGATCGCCAGCTCCGCGATGTTAAGCCCGCAGCCTCCCGCGGTTGGAGCTCCCGAAGTCGGACTCCAGCAGAGACCTTCAGCTCCTCGATGTTAGGCCGAAGTGCAGATGGAGATACGATACAGAAAACAATCGCATCTCCGTTAAGGTAAGAGATTAACAAAAGTTTTCCCCAGCCCCACCCCACATAAAATAAGCTAAAGAGCGCTAAAATATACATTTAACACATACTATAAAACAACAGAGAAGGAAGGGACAGACAGACGGTTGGCAAGGCTGCCATTGTTGGTGCCACAAGTCAATCAGAGAGACAATTGAACTGTTTTTTTTCGATGTTTCACTCACTAGCATGTCCATATTGATGTAATTCAATTGAACATCAAAATGGTCACAAGAGAAACACGATCCTATCTCTGATTGGTTCGCTACCTGTTGTTACTTGGATAGATTTCTCAAAGGTGTTATGTGCAAGTTCATTGACACTGAGCTACAGCCTTTATTATATCCCTGGAAGTTCTAATAGATTTTTCTTCTGCATGTGTAATGAAATAAAAGGAATATTTGAATAAGTGCTGGTTGAAGTATTTTTATGAAACAAGATAGGCACAAAATGCTGGAGTAGGGGCTAGGGTCACGTGACTGGGTAATGGCGGGAAGCAGTTGTCACAAGGTTTAGGGATGTGCCCTAGTATAAGTATGGAGAGCTGGGTCAGCCCTTCCCCATTCGCATGTGTGTTGATCTCTTTACCTGAGCAATAAAGTTCTCTTTGTTTTCACCATGTGTGACTCGTTTATTCGCCTGCCATAACCTCTTCCTTTTCTCCAGAGATGCTGCCTGGCCTGAGTTACTTTAGTATTTTGTTTCTATCTTTAGTGTAAATCAGCCTTCACAGTTTTGTCCTTACACATTTATGAAACCAAGTTTAGTCTTACTTTTTCATTATGTGTACCACTCGATAAGACGCAGTGCACAAAATGCCTGACTTGAGCTTGAGGACTAGAACTGGAGCTTGGGAGGCCTGTATATAATTATTTTCCAACTTCTTGATCTGATATGAAGGGACATTTCTGTTTTTTCTCTGCAAAAATGCAGGGCCTCTGATTTGAAAGTTGTTCTTTCAGAGCCTTAAGCTTCCAACTCTACTGTAATAGAAACCATACAGTGAAGCATCTCTTGGACCTCCAAACTCATTGTCATTTGCTCCAGATTCGGCTGCATTTACATGTAAGATTCTAAAAAATCTTACTCTTGCTCTTCCTTCTGGATTGTAATATTGTAGATTCCATTCCAGAGATTGTCCACATCACGGACAATATTTCAATGCAATAATGGAGATGTGTACTGAAAATGGTCCCATTTTGTGGATCATGCTTTAAAATGAAGAAGTCCTCTCTCCCCTCTCAGATGCACATTAAAGATCTCACAACATTA
Organism: Okamejei kenojei; assembly: GCA_035221665.1. Classification (NCBI taxonomy): domain Eukaryota; kingdom Metazoa; phylum Chordata; class Chondrichthyes; order Rajiformes; family Rajidae; genus Okamejei; species Okamejei kenojei. Next base: position 82,237,789 of record CM069133.1, read on the forward strand.
TTTTAAAGAAGAACAGGCAAGTTCTTTTTCTGGTCGTAATGATGGTATTTCAGTCAATACCTCAAAAACATATTGGCTGGAAAACTCATATATATCCGGAATACCCATTGAATTTTTACGATTACATTTGGTTGCCTATTTTCCGCAAAACAGAAATGACCGTGCCTATAATATATTTCTGCCTGTAAGCTGCTTTGCGATAGCTTGGGATCATGAAAGGCTTTATATAAATTGTTTATTTCTATACTAATAGCTGTTTCCTGCTTGAATCTTTTAATTAATTACTTCATTGTTCATGTCGATGACCACTTGCAGCATTGCTTTCATTATGATGGAGAGGTGAGAATATCGCTTAGTTCCCCAAGGCACTGCATGCAGAGATTTATTCTCCTTGTCTCTGTTGGAAAGCCTGAGTGGGTCATTTCCTAAGTACACTGAAAGGAATTGTTGTGGTTTTATCCACAATACATGAGATGCAATTCATGCAATCAACTCAGCTTGATTTATTTTGCCCTGTTTGATTCATTTTATCAAGTGACATAATTAGCAATGTGCAGTGTTACCTCTCACTTTTGTTCTTTATATTGCCAGTTGAGTCAGCAGCAGCATAAGTGGATGCCCTTCGGGAAAGACACATTTGTGCGATTATAATGGAGATAATTAATGTCGTATCCTCTTAGTACCTAATTATCATCAATTAAATCAATCCAGCACAAACTATTTGTTGCTTGCTGGGGGATTAGGTGCTGCGCAGCAAAAAAAAAGAAAAACGCACACCAAAACTCCTTCAACCTCTTGAAATTATTCATAGCAAAATTGATCTAATCATTTCATCCCTCAATTGCTAGGTCTCCAAATCTTTTTTGTTTTCTCTTCCTGTTCTTGAGATTGGTGGATGAACTTTGGTGTTTGGATGCAGTAGGAATGAAACAGCTGCAATCCTTGAATTTAGGAGGTTTGGTTATGATGTAAATGCATATGGAATTCAAGAAGGTAGTGGCAGAGAAACTTAAAAATACCGAGTTGGCACGGTGGCACAGTGGCCTTATAGCGCCAGAGACCCGGGTTTGGTCCTGACTAGGGTTCTTCCCATGACTGCATTGGTTTTCTCCAGATGCTCCGGTTTCCTCCCACATTCCAAACACATACAGGTTTGCAGGTTGAAGATAGACACAAAATGTTGGTGTAACTCAGCAGGACAGGCACCATCTCTGGAGAGAAGGATCCTTCTCTTCAGAGATGCTGCCTGTCCCGCTGAGTTACTTCAGCATTTTATGTCTATCTTCGATTTAAGCAAGCAGCTGCAGTTCTTTCCTAGTTAGGCCTGTAGGTTAATTGGCTTTGGTAAAATTGTAAATTGTCCCTAGCGTGTAAGATAGTGCTAGTGTACGGGGTGATCGCTGGTCAGTGCGGACTTGGTGGGCCGAAGGGCAATTTTCACACTGTATCTAAACTAAAACCGCGCTGATCCTTCACCGTCACTCGGACTCAATCCTGCAATTCCCTCCCCTACCTCTGGAAAGACTGTCACCACATGGTCGTATTCAAGGGCAATTACAGATGTTTAATGATCGCTGGTCATATCAATAAAACAAGAGAATGGTAGCATAGTCATATAAACTGCTACATGTTTTGAAGGTAAAGCAACAGCTGTAGGCCTCCCAATAATCAGTAGGAGATAGAGAAGTAGATATGTAGGTGGATTATGAAAAGATTAAAAGCAACAGCATTTTTGGATAGGTAACTTTTTAATTTCCAAATATTGTTTGGCATACACATTGTGGGCTGTATGGCCTGTTCCTGTGCTGTACTTTTCTATGTTCTATGTTAAGAGGGTGATTGAACAGATGGTAGGGACCACTCAAGGACAAAGGAGGGAATTTACTTCTGGAGGCGGAGAAGTAGGTGCAGTCAGTATTCACCAAGGCAAAATACATGGAGGATGGCGAGATCAGGGAGGTTTATGCAATTCATCCAGGTCATATTGAGTTCAAGGAGGAAAAGATGTTTGCTTGGTGAACAAGGGCCCATATGCATTTAGCCCATATTTTTCCTATCCATTAATCTATCCAATCTTTTATAAACGTTGTAGTTGTATCCACAACTTCCCCTGGCAGCTTGCTCCATACAGTCACCATCCTCTTCCTGAAAACATGCCCCTTAGATCCCTATTTAATCTTCCTAATTTTAAACTTATTCCCTCTAGTTTTAGACTCCCCTATCCTGGGAAATACTGTAGATTGTGACCATCTACCTTCTATGTTCCTCGTGATTTTGTAAACCACTATAAGATCAACTATGTCTTCTTCTCTTTAAAGAAACAGTCTTTGCCTTTCCAGTCTCTCCTTTCAACTCAAGTCCTTCTGCCCTGGCATTCTTGTGATTTTTTTAATCTTAATTATATCCTTCTAAGGTATGGTCATCAGAACTGCACACAATATTTCAGGTGTCTTCTACAGCAATAAAATGACGCCAAACTCTTGAACTCAGTCTCCTGCCTAATGAAGGCAAAGCATCACCACCTTGGATACCCATGTCACCACTCTCAGAGGACTATGTACTTGTATCCGTGGGTCTCTCAGTCAAACAAGATTCCCCTGGGCTCTGGCATTCGCTGTGTATGTCCTTCTTCTTCTTCTTCTTCTTCTTCTTCTTCTTCTTCTTCTTCTCCTCCTTCTCCTCCGCCTCCGCCTCCGCCTCCTCCTCCTCCTGGACAACTTGGTCTATTTGATCTTACTTGATTGTGCACACCGGGTTGATTGCATTCATCGAAACAGGGTGGATCACATGAAGGCTGCAATCTTCCACACCTGTGAATGTCCTGCCCTGGTTTTACTTTCCAAAGTGCATTACTTTGTACTTATCTGAGTTAATTTCATCTATCATTCCTTTGCTCACTTTTCCAATTACTCTAGATCTTGTTGTAACCTTGGATAACTTTCTTCACTGTCCACCACACCACCAATTTTGGTGTCAAAGTGAGGAAGATTGTCAAAGGTTATAACATGATGTACATCATTTAGCAAATATGGGCAGAGAAATAGCAGAGTTTATTCTGGGTAAATGTTAGGTGTTGCACTTTGAGAGGTCTAATATACAAGGGAAGTATAATGGTAATGGCGGGCCCTTAAAAGCATTTGTGCACAAAGGGTTGATGGGTGCAAGTCCATCGATCCCCGTAACAACACAAGTAGATAGAGTTGTAAAGAACATGCACGACAAACTTGTCTTTGTCGTCTTCCCTCAGAAGTGATCAGCTGGTTTCTTGAAGTTCTTTTTCAATTAATATAGTTGTCAAGCCTGGAAACAGTGTCAACTTGCCAATGTCAACCAAGATACCCCATCTACACATACCCCACCTGGCTACATTTGGCATGCATCCCTCGAAACCTTTCCAGTCCATGCACCTGTCCAAATGTCTTCTAAATGTTGTTGTAGTCCGTGCCTCAACCAGCTCCTCTGCCGGATTGTTCCATATACCCACCACCCTCTGTGTGTTAATTCCAGTTCTTCTAGCCCGAGTCTGTGTCAGTAAAACGCTGTGTCAAGCACTGGAATCCAAACCTTTTTATTCAACACCGGTAGGTCAACTTCTGCTCCTTTCACTCAAGCCCATGACAGTTTCGCGTAGACAGAACAGAAAGAGAGACAACACCCCAACGAACAGATCATCTTTTATCCCCTAAACGGAGGCGGGGACACTAAAGGCACAAAAATGCAACGAGGTGGCCATCCCTACTTGCCAATTACTTCTTACAGATCACATTAAGAGTCACTTACTTTGCTTACTTATAATGCAATGTATACAAAAACCTTTCAACATCCATATACTATGTATAAACACAAAATCCTCTACCCAATCACAGACCTGGGTTTAGCGTCTGTTTAACAGAAACCTAGTCTTAATGGCACTGAGGGCTTCACGGGAACAGAAACAGTTGGGAGCTTCTGCAGATACCCAGACTTAATGGCACCATTTAGATCACATGGGCCTCCTGCACCTGGTGTCCCTTTGTCACCTCAGCAAAGCTTGACCTTTTTCACAGAAGCCTGTCATTTCCAAAGTACCCAAACCCCTGCATATCTAGGGTACACAAAAAGCTGGAGAAACTCAGCGGGTGCAGCAGCATCTAAGGAGCGAAGGAGATAGGCGACGTTTCGGGTCGAGAACCTTCTTCAGACATATCTACATTCCCCCCTTTTATCATTCCATGATAGCCAACTCTTTCCATAAAGGATTCCATTACATGATCTTTACAAGCAGGGTGAAATGGCAACAGTCCATGAAGCAGCAGTCCAACAGTGATGATGATGATGATGCTTCCATAAGTCTCTGCTTCCTGACTTTGCATGGGCGCAGCAGATTCTCAGGCATCCGACCAAGAGGTGTTCACCTCCTGACTTTGCATGGGCGTGGATCCGCTTGGGGCCCATCACGTTAGCATATTTCCTTCTTGTGACCAGTTGTCCAAGGTATATGAATGGCAGCAGTGTCCTGGGGAGATTTCTCACAAAAAGAAGTTAGCAGTTTAAATCTTACTATCGATAATTTTACAATAGTGAAGGTGGACCCCATGTATTCCTCCCTTCCACCTTAGTAGCAGTCAGGGTTATGAGGAGGACCTGATAAGGTCCTTCTCACCAAGCATCCAAATCTTTCCTTACCCACTTCTTCACCATCACAAAATCACCAGGCTCAACTCTAGATGAGGCACTTAAAGGTGGTAGTTCAATATACGCTGCTCGTACCCTGGAATGTAAATCTCTTAATACTTTAGTTAAGGATAGAACATAGTCAGTCATTTCTGTGGCCATAAGATGGAAATTAACATATTTTGGAGTATACTGGTTCCGTGGGGTTCTGAGTGGACGACCATACACAATATCTGCTGGGCTCAAACGTGCTCTTCCTGCTGGTGTTGTGTGCATCTGGAATAATGCTATAGGAAGTAATTTGAACCAGTTAATTCCCATTTCGGCTCTTAATGTAGCTAATTTAGTTTTTAATGTATGGTTAGCTCGTTCAACAAGTCCAGCAGCTTGCGGCCGATAATTGCTGCTGGATACCCATTTGTACTAAACACATCTACAATACATAGTTGTTTGTCCTGCTGGGGTAACCCACAATCCTGACAGACAATCAACCGTACAACCGAGTTGTTTCCATATGTTTACATCTTTCTCAGGAGCATCCTCCTGTAACCTAACAACGTCTTGGATAGTTGGCATTGTGTTTACAATTATACACCTCCATAAGTTCAACCCTCAGCCTCCTGCACCTCATTGAATTAAGTCCTAGCCTGCCCGGCCTCTCCCTATGGCTCGGACTCTTAAGTTCTAGCAACATGTTGATGCGTGAATGATGCCTAGAGTTGGTTCTAAGCTAAAGGTAGAGGTTGGACAGACTTGAATTGTTTTCTCTGGAACACAGGATAGGAGCATTACAAATCTTGAAACACAGTGCAATAACCTTTTAAATCATCTTTGAGCAATGGAATAAATCATTGGATTTGATTCATATTTGAGTTTCAGTTTGCTTCCTTACTTAAGGAATGTTGGCATTGATGAAAGGTCGGCAATGCTGCCGCATTGAATCACTGAAATCCACACGAAGGTACTCTTCAAGTGCACTCGGGCCATGAATTCCAGAATTTAATCGGAATAAACACATGAATTCCAGAATTTAATCACAAGAAACAAAGGCAGTATATTTCTGAGGCAGAATAGTGTGTGACTTGAAGGGGAATTAGGAGATCGTTGTAATTTAATTTGGCTGTTCTTCTAGGAGATGGCAATTGTGGTTTTGAAAGATGCTGTCAATGAAAATCTGGCATATTGAGATGGTATGCACTTAAATCATAATGCACCACTGGAGGAGCAGTTGAATATGGAGGTGTATAGGAAGCTGCTCAAGTGGGGTGCTTTAACAAAAAGATAGACACCAAATGCTGGAGTAACTCAGCGGGACAGGTAGCATCTCTGGATAGAAGGAATGGGTGACATTTCAGGTCATGGCCCTTATTCAGACCCTTATCAAGGTGATTGCAAGTTTCTGTGTGTTGTTGAAGCTGTGCTCATCTAAACAAGTGGAGAGTATTTCATCATGCTTTTGGCTTGTGTGTAATAAATAGTGGAAAGGCTGAGGGGAATTACTTGTAGCAGGATTTTGTTAATTTGGGGTGAGCATCCTGGGGATACATTTTAATGGGACTAGCTGGCATGCTCACTCCGGATTAAAATAGTCGATAAAACTATGTTATCTGATAAACAACAGAGTTTTGGAAACGGAGATCTTCTCTGGTAACGCTTGAAAATCTGATAGAACAACAAAGTCTGTCACAAAGTTGAGGCCTTGATTTACACATCTGAGAAGAGGATGATGGGCTAAGGGATCTTAGGGATGATGTGAGGAATGATGGGCAGAAATCCTGGAGGGGGGGGGTAAACGGGGTGTTCCCCCCCCCCCCCCCCATGTTTTGAGAGGTGGGGTCAATCTCCTTCATGTTTTGTGAAACATGTTGCAGCAAAACTGCCACCACAGCCTCCGAAGTCAGCCAGCTCCGTGATGGTAGGTCCACAGGCTCTGCGACCGGAGCCCTCAAGGTCGATTCCAGTTGGAGGCCGCCAGCTGCTAGAATCTAGCAGCTCTGGACTAGCTGCAGCTCCCAGATTGGCTCGCCTGCCCTGGGACTGGCAGTGCCTGTTGGCTGGATGATTTTGGGTTACGGGCCAGATCCGGCACGTGGGCCGTATGTTGCTGACTCCTGTCCTAGATGTCAGGCCTCATTGTGACCCCCCCCCCCACCCCCCCATGTTTTAAAAGCGATTTCTGCCCATGTGAAGAACCTTAAGAAAGGAGACAAATTCAAATTTAGTATTTGCAGATCTTCCTGCTATCTACTACAAGACTGTCACCAACAAAGTCTTCTGCTGTCTCCCTGCAGTTACCAAGGAGCTGCTACCAAATTCTAGACAGATTGCATCTAACTAAAGGCACATTTAATACAATCTTCACTTGCATGACGATTCAAAGAGAAATGCAGGGAGCACCATCATCCATGGCCTGATTTAAATGCATTAAATCCTTTGACTGTCAATCAACAGAGACGTGGAGAATATTCTCAGCTTTGGCTGTACTCTGAAATTATATCCATCCTGCGCCAGCTATATGATAGAGTTTAAGTTGTGATCTTAGCCAATGGTTCCACACCTAACACAATCTCAGTGCAAACTGTTCGTAAATTGGCATTTCGCCCCCAACACTTTTCTTAATCTTTCTCACTGCATCTTGCTTCAAATAAATTTCACATTAGAGTTGAGCTAATCTGCAGTACAGTTGGATACCATTCCACATATGCTGCTGAGGTCACACTAACTTCAGTCATTGAGCTGCAGCATGGAGGCGATACTTGGATAGTTCAAGTCATCGTCAAGTTTACAACAGAACGGGTTTGGTACTAAATACCAACTATAAAAAGATCCTCCACCAACCTGCCCTTACCGCACAACACAACACTATGCCCCCACATCAACTACCCCATCTGACCATGGTCCACTCTGGCAAACTTGAAAGAGTTCCCACTAATCAAGAGCCACATCTTGCTCGAGGCGGATTTGAAGATGAAACTCATTGCTCCCTCTAGTGCAACCTTTGGCTGAGGAAATAAGTGTTGGGTGATCAAAAATTCATACTCAACACAAAGCTCATGGCACAAAACACTGCAGTGATTTCCCACCCACAAAGAAAGAACATTGAATCGTACTGGAGTAACACACTCCAGTGCATTGTGCTGGCTCAGGCAGCATCTCTGGAGATCATGGATGTGAGGTTTTGGGTTGGCACCCTTCTTCAAACTGATTTCAGTAGGGGGGGGGGGGGAAGAAAGTTGGATTGAGGAGGGCAAGACAAAATCTGTCAAGTGATAGGTAGATACAGGCGAGGGGGGATTTTAAATGGCAGATCGTTGGACAAGGGCCAGAGATGAAAAGACACAAAGAGTGAGATAAGGAGATAAAGATAGAAGTGGAGTGAAATGCGATGCCAGAGAAAGGAATACAAGGCAAAAGTTCAGGAGGAAGGGGAAAGGGAGAATTGGATGGGAACAGGGAAGAGGAGGGTGTTGCTGTTAATAGGATAGTTACATAAAATAGTAAGATTAAATGAGAACTTACCAGTTTGAAGTTTGATCTTTATTTTATGAGGAGCTACGTGAAGAAGGCCATCAGCCCGCATGCGCGTCAATCTTCAAAGCGGTGTGAAATCACAGATAACAGTTGATGAACTGAATATAGTAAGATTCGAGAACCTAGAACTACCAGCTGATCTTTATGAGAGAGGGTTGGGAGCGGAGGGCACTTAATCGCTCATCGTAACTCCTCATAAAATATAGATCAAAATTCAAACTGGTAAGTTCTCGTTTAATCTTACTATTTTACTTCGGAGTCATGTGAGTGACTATGTGAAGACTTTGAAGCTCTGTGATTTCATGCTGTCGAAACGAGTCCATGCGCCACACACTGCATCAATTGACCAGGGATGAGTGAAATTTAATAAAGCATGACATAAATTGAAACATGCTGGTGCTTTTTAATGATGATAATAGTAATCCCACTCATCCAGGAGGAATTAAAAATATAACCAAAAATAGTGTTGGTAAATACCCCCGGTCTGGCAAATGGGTTTATTATAACACACTTGGAAATTCGCTGGTTTGATCATCCTGCAGCCACTAGGATGAGATCCAGCGACACATTCACAACCCTCGCTGCTGATGTTGTTGCAGCCGTATGAGGTTTTTTGTAACTAACAAACATTGGCTAGTTCAGAGCCTCGAAGGCTTTAGGTGACAAATGACTGTTGTAGATGTGTGACCACACATCTACAACAGTCCATGGGGTACGCCATGAGACTAGTTTGAGACCTGATGCCCCCGGTCTACTCTGCAAGACTAAGTCATGAACATAAAGGATCATATTATTTGCAGCTGTAACCATCCTGTCCAGTCGTAACTTATGCAACGACTGGGCCCGTTGCGCTGAACCTAGTGCCATGAGGATAACCACTTTGTAAGTGAATAGACCGACGACAGGAATGTAGCTGGAGCCCAACAGCGACACAGCATCAGCTGGACATAACAACCCATATCTCTGAGTACCTGGGCCTGGGGGGAGTTTGAGTTGAAGATACCCTTCATAAATCTGGATATCAGAAGTCGAGACCTGTCAGCGTGGTGTGCCGACCCCAGCAGGAAATAGGACCACAAGGCACTATCGGCACAATATGTAAAACTCCATCCCTCGTGAAATATAGCTTTGAGAGGAATACCAAGACATCTGTTATATGTACCGTGTCATATGATATATTGGACTGTAAATATCAAGGAATGGTAAGAGTCCTATTTACAGTCTCAGGGCCGGCTTGGGCATTGGCCTAAAAGACCTCTGCCCAGAGGATCAGCTTTCAAGCTGCCACCAGCTTCAGTGAACCACTTACTGCCGATGGAGGCGTCGGGGTGTAGTCGCCGCAACGGTGAGGCTTTTGCTCGTCGTAGGTACCTTGACTGGTCTGACAGCTTCACTACCTCATCCAGGTTTCTTGCCTGTTTGGCTAGGTCTTCTCCAAGGAGACGATTTGGCAGCTGGACATTGCTGGCCTCGCGCCCCCAGATAGCGCTGTTCATTGCCGGCACTCTGTAATGATGTGACGTGAGGTCATAGATGCTTATTTCTGCCATAGGCTGGAAGCCAACGTTTCCTTGCAGCGGCTCCTCCGTTTGCGTGGATATCGCAATCCTTAATGCTATGACAGAATTCTGAACTCACGCATGCACTCTAGTATGTTTCACGGACATACTTCTGAATTTGGGGTCAGTAACACACTGACTGCCTACGCTTCTCTCCTCAGAGAGGGAGATATAATGCAGCCCTGTATCAGACGCTGCCGTGGGCCCCTGGGACCCGTGCTGATACTCCCTTTCTTGGAGTATCAGGTGGAGCATCTCTCCATGAGATGCTCTATCCGGCAAAGAAAACGTCCCACTGCAGGAGGTGAATCCTCCTGGCCAGACTATTTCAATGTTAACTGGCCTGCCGAGCCGGTATTTCCCACGGAGCCGGGATTTCCCGTGGCTTCCGCAGCCGGCGGTCACCATGGCCGGGTTTCCCCCCCGAGCCGAGTTTTCCTTCGTGGAGCCGGGATACCCCGCGGTCTCCGCAGCCGGGTTGACCCCAAGCTAGGTTTCCCTCGCGAAGCCGGGAATTACCCGCGGCTCCGCAGCCGGGTTTCCCCATGGAGTTGGGATTCCCCGGAACGACATCCAGCAGGAACCGTGTAGAGAGCTTCCTGCAAGGTAAAAGCACAACCTGAAAAATAAGTTTGAAACTTACCTTGAGGTTTGAAACTTACCGCTGGAGGAGCAGCGCGCCTGCCAGCCAGTCGCGCGCCATGCGTGAGACGTAATGACGCGCATGCGCGCTGACGGCCTTCTTCACGTAGTCACTCACGTGACTCCGAAGTAAATTTGGAGAGTTCAATGTTCATACCATTGAATTGTTAGCTACCCAAGCAGAATATGAGGTGCTGGTCTCCCAGTTTGCACGTAGCATCATTCTGGCAATGGAGGAGACCTGGGCTAAAAAGGTCATAATGGAAACATGAAGGGGAGTTAAAATGGCTGATGACTGTGCGTAGGTCTTCGGCGAAACGCTTGCTTAATCTACACTTGGTCTGTCCGAGGTAAAGTTGGACACATGGATTACCAAGTGCAGGTGATCAGGTTAGAGGATGTGCACCTGAATGTATGTCTCACCCGAAAGAATGCTGGGGTCCATAGATGTAGGATCCTGACCTGAAAAGTCACTTATCCATGGTCCCCAGAGATGCTGTTTGACCCACTGAATAAATTCCAGCATGTTGTGTCTTTTTTCTGTAAACCAGCAGCTACAGTCCCTTGTGTCTACAGTACAGCGCAGGAACATCCCTTTTGACCCACAATATCTGTGCCGACCATGATGCCAATAAATTAATCTCATCTGCCTGCACATGATCCATGTACCCTCATTCCTCGCAAATCCATGTGCTGATTTAATAGCCTCTTAAATGCCACTCTGATATCTGCCTCCACCACCACCTCGGCAGCGCATTCCAGGCACGTACCACCCGCCGTGTAAGCAAAACGTGCCCCACACATCTCCATTAAACCTTGCCTCTCTCACAAAGCTATCCCTCTAGTCTTTGATATTTCCATCCCGGGAAAAATATTTTGACTGTCTATCTATGCCTCTCACTATTTTATATATTTCTATCAGGTCTCCCCTCAACCTTTGGTGTTGCAGAGAAAGCAATTCTTTGAAAGTTTCTCATTTTGTTCCTGGATTTTACAGTATTCCAGAATGTTTGGCAAGCTTTTGTTGCAGTCAGTACCTCAATAATAAATTCCATAAAAGACGACTACATGGAAAATTTAACATATTACAATTTAAACTGCAGTAGCAAACTTACAGGTGATGGGCTATAACATGGGGAAAGTGAGGTTCTTTACTTTGACATGGAAACATGCAGAACACATTTGACATGAAAGCATGCAGAACACATTTTTTTAAATGGTGAGAATCTTGTCAGTGCATGGAGATATTGTGGTGTGCTATTTCATGAAATGTGGGAAGAAAATACACAGATATCACAAGCAAACTATATGATATATAATTCGTAAGTTTGCAGATGGGTCTAAAATAGTTGGTATCATACTCAGTGAAGGTGGTTATCATGAATTACGTCAGGATCTTGATCAGCTGTGAAGTGGGCCAAGGTATGACTAATGGAATTTAATTCAGAGAAGTGTAGTGTTACATTTTGGGTAGTCAACCATGGCAGGATCTGAAGAAGGGTCTCGACCCAAAACGTCGCCTATCTCCTTCGCTCCTTAGATGCTGCTGCACCCGCTGAGTTTCTCCAGCTTTTTGTGTAACCATGGCAGGATCTTTACATTGAATGGTTGGGCCCCGATGATTTGTGCAGAGCAGAGGAATTTAGGAATACAATACATAGTTCCCTGAAAATGGTGTTGCAGGTAGAAGGCATCCTTGATATTTCCATCCCGGGAAAAATATTTTGACTACCTATGCTTCTCACTAATTTATATATTTCTATCAGGTCTCCCCTCTAGCTTTGGTGTTCCAGAGAAAGCAGTCCAATTTTGTCCAACCTCTCCTTATAGCTCTGATGCAGGCATTATTTGATGAGCCTCTTCAGCATGCTGAACCATGCCATGACTCATGGGCGGCACAGCGGTAGAGTTGTTCACTTACAGCGTCAGAGATCTGGGTTTGATCCTGACTGTGAGTGCAGTCTGTACGGCCTCAGAGTACCATTTCAAAGCTGGGGGAAGATTGTACACAGTAGTCAGGAAGGGAGTTCCTCATCATGAGATGTAGAATTTATGCAGTGGATTTTTGGATCACTCTCTCCCAACCATGTACCATTGTGGCAGAACTCCTTCTGGTGCAATTCTTCTGAAGAGATGGAGGATTCTTTACACATCTTTTTGTCAGCCTGCTGTTTGATAGACAAAGAACATAGAACAGTACAGCACTGGAACAAGTTCTTTGGACCACAATGTACCAAACATGATGCAAAGCTATAGCCTCTTGCCTGACGTTTCTACCCTCGAGTAAATGATCTGACTCTCTACCCTATCTATTCTTCTCATAATTTGATGTACTTCTATCCAGTATCTCCTCAACCTCTGGCAATCTGGAGAAAACAATCCAAGTTTATCCAAGTTCCTGAAGAAGCGTCTCGACCCGAAATGTCATCCATTCCTTCTCTCCAGAGATGCTGCTTGTCCCGCTAAGTTACTCTAGCATTTTGTGTCTACCCATGTTTATCCAACCTCCCTGAGAGCTAATACCCTCTAATTCTGTCAGAATTATGGTAAACCTCTTCTGCACTCTCTCCATGTGCCTATCTGAAAGCTTCTTAAACATCACCGTATCTGCCTCCACCACCACCAGTGGCATCTACCGCCCTCTGTGTAAAAAAAAACCTGCCTGCACATCTCCTTTTAACTTTGCCCCTCTCATCTTAAAGCTATAATATTTTCGGCCTGGGAAAAAATGTTCTCTCTGTCTATCCTATCTATGCCTTTGATAATACCTCTTCACTCAACTCCGATGTTTCAGAGAAAACAATCCACGTTTGTCCAAACTCTCCTTATAGCTAATCCTGGCATCATTCTGATAAATGTCTTCTGTATCGTCTCAAGCCTCCACCTCTTCTTCGTTCACTCATCCCTTCCCACCCAAACCACCCCCTCCCCTTGTACTGTACCCTGCAATCACAGGAGTTGTAACTCCTGTCCCTATACCACCGCCCTCACATCCGTCCAGGGCCACAGCAGTACTTCTAGGTGAGACAGAGGTTCACGTTCACCTCGTTTAACAATTTAGCTGAAAACTTGTTTTGTTCGCCATGACTGGCAGGATCTCTTAGTTGCTGTCTATTGTAAATGCTCTTCCCATTCTTTCTGTCCTGAGCCTCCTCCATGGCCAGTGAGGTCACTTTCAAACTGGAGGAACAACATCTCATATTCCACTTTGGTAACATACAACCGAACAGTATGAACATTGAATTCTTCAATTTTAGGAAACTACATAACCCTCATCCCTCTCTCCCATATAACCCCTCCTTTACCCCCCTCCCTCCCTCCTCTGTACCCCACCTGGTCTCGCACCTATTTATCCCCCTCACCCTCCCCCTCCCACCTACATACTTTCCTCTAACTTCACAATTCCAAATTCTCCAATCCTTCAGTCTTTTTAGCTATGACCTTTGTCCCTCGATCAGCCTATCAAATAACTCTCCTAACCTGTGTCGGCCTAATACCAGCCAGGCTTCGTCCTGCCCCTCCTGTCCTCCAGCTTTCTTCTTCCCCACTACAATCAGCCTGAAGAAGGGTCACGACCCAAAATGTCGCTTCTCGATATGCTCCCGAGATGCTGCCTGACCTGCTGAGGTACTCCAGCACTATGTGCCTTCTTTTACTGACAGATCCTGTGACCACACAAAGCTCCATTTCTCCAATCCCTCATGTCCTGTGTGCGGTTCTGTACACCACACCTTAGGAACGATATGTTGGTCTTGGAAATTGTAGTGACATTACACAAACCAGGATTGTGAAATTAGAAAGTTAAATGATAATCTGGTCTGAATTTTGTCTATGTTATGGTGAGCTAATAACTAGAATGAAATTATATTTGCGAGCTGCAAGGAAGAGGTGGGGGATGAGGATCTATGATGGAGTTTGTTCTAAAAGCTAGAGAAAAATCTTTCAGGTGTGACTAGGAAATATTTTTGCACACAGGGTGATTTGAATGTGGACTTCTCTTCAGTAGACAGTAAATTATTCCAGGGCAATTGGCAATTGTATATCAGAGATAAAGAAGGCATAGTGGTGCTGTGGTCAGAGCTGCTACCACACACTTTTGGGAACTTGCGTTTGATCCAGTCTTTGGCTGCTCCCTTCATGGAGTTTAGACATGCTTTCTGTTATTGCTTGGATTTCCTCTGGTTTCCTTTCTGATCCTAAAAGCTTGCTGTTGGATTAATGATCTACTAAGAATCACCTTTTAATGCAGGTAAATTAAAAAATGGATTTGCTATGAAGGTGCAAGAAAATTAGTTGCTGGTAAATAGGAGGAGGGGAAAATGGCATGATGGACGGCTCCTTTGAGAGCCGGCACAAACCTGAAGGGCTGAATAACCTCCTTCTGTGGTAAAATAAGTAAGTGACGATATCTTTTTGTTAAATAATAGCGAATTGGAATATGGGGAAAGATGAGCATTTTTAGTTGTGATCTCACATAAACATACAGAATTAAGCTGCATTAATTAACAGTACCATGCCTGTGTGGGCCTTGGTTGCAGGAGTGTAAAAGCATTTCCATTTTTGACCCTTTCCCATGAATCACACAGCCTTCTGTGCCTTTGAAGATTTCCATCTGTTGCTCTATAGTGGGATTCAGCAGGTAACCCCAAAGAGACTTGTGCACAGGTTTTGCTTAAAGTGACACCCAATATGATGAAAAGTGCTAGTGTTCTAGTTGAACCTGTTTTTCAACATAGCTCTACTTTGTTAATAAATGCACATTTATTCCAGCTTTTTAAAACATTTGGACTGAACAGCCAGTCTCTGAAAGTTGGCCTCTCCAGCTGAATACCACATGTTTGTCTTGGCAAGGCTGCAGTGTCTGGTTGGCTGACACTGATTTGGGGATATTAAAGCTGATGGAACACAGAGCTCTTGATCCATTTCAGATCAACTTTATGTCAAGGTAAAAGTCTCAGTGCTGCATACTCAGGCACCTGTAATTACTCAAACATTCCAGTCGCTGGAAGTGGCTGAACTTTTGCAGGGAAAATATTCCAGGCAAGTTGTACACTGGGATTTGCAATCATTAATTATTTTGATAATTTTATTTTCAATTTTATTCTGAAACATAAACCCACGTTAACAATAATTCTCAGAAATAAACTGGTCATATGAAAATTAATGTATCTGCTGAGTTATGGGACAAAGTAAGTAAATGCAATTAATTGAGGAGCTTTTGCTGACAACTACCAGAAGCCTGAGGGCTGAGCCGTGTTCTGTTGCATTACATTGGCTCATATCTTATGCTACAATTTTGAATGGAGCTCAAATTGCATTATCTTTGCCATCTCAGTTCTGAGTACCTCCTGGTTCTCTTTTTTGTTTCTCATTTTGATCCTGGATTTTACAGCATTCCAGAATGTTTGGCAAGCTTATGTTGCAGTCAGTACCTCAATAGTAAATTCCATAAAAGACTACATGGAAAATTTAACATATTACAATTTAAACTGCAGTAGCAAACTTACAGGTGATGGGCTATAACATGGGGAAAGTGAGGTTCTTTACTTTGACATGAAAAAAGCAAGGCAGAACACATTTTTTTAAATGGTGAGAATCTTGTCAGTACACAGAGATATTGTGGTGTTCTATTTCATGAAATGTGGGAAGAAAATACACAGATATCACAAGCAAACTATATGATATATAATTAGTAAGTTTGCAGATGGGACTAAAATAGTTGGTATCATAGACAGTGACGGTGGCAGGATCTTTACATTGAATGATTGGGCCCCGATGATTTGTGCAGAGCAGAGGAATTTAGGAATACAATACATAGTTCCCTGAAAATGGTGTTGCAGGTAGATAGGATGGTGAAGAAGGCTTTTTGCATGTTGACCCGAATCAGTCATGGAATTATAGACATAGCCATACAGCATGGAAACAGGCCCATTGGCCCATGCTGACCCACCTGCCTGCATTTGGCCCATACCCTTATAAACCTTTTCATTCCATGTATTGGTCCAAAAATCTTTTAAGTGTTGTGTATTGAGTATAAAAGTTGGGATGCTATGTTACAGTTATATAATGTGTTGCTGATACTACACTTGGAGTAATGTCAATCTTCTATATGAAAGATGCCATTAAGCTGAAAAGAATGCAGAATAGATTAAGGAGAATATTGCCAGATTAGGGGACCTGAGCTATAGAGAGGTTGGGCAAGGTAGGACGTTATTGCTAGGAGCGCAAGAGGCTAAGGGGTGATCTTGTAGAGGTGTGTAAAATCATGAGGGGAATAGATATGTCTTTTTCCCACGATAGGGAAATGAAGAATTCGTGAGTATAGGTTTAAGGTGAATGGGGAAAAGACCTGAGGGGCAACTTTTTATACACGAAAGGTGGTGGGTATATGGAATGAGCTTCCAGTCGAAGTAGTTGAGGCAGGTACACTAACAACATGAAAAGGCATTTGAACAGGTACATGGATAATTAAGGTTTAGAGGGACATGAACAAATAGGACAGGTGGGCCAATCCCATAACAGCTATTTTTACGCACCTATTACTTATCTGCCCTTGGTCTTGGCTCACTCAGGAGCTGTGTCCAGAATGCCTGTGTTTATCTGGCAGCCAGGCGCTGTTTATGGTGCTGACGGTTGGCTTCTCCTCCCCTGTCTGCCAGTGACAGGAATCAGAGGAGCACCAGAGGGAGCAGGCAATGTCGTCATGGTGGAAATGGACTTTGCCAAGACTGGTCCAGAATCACAGGCATCTGATGTGTGTTGGAAAATATGCTTGGTTGTAGGAGGTAGAAGGTAGCAATGAAGGGTAGTTTTTTCTGACTGGAACTGTCAGTGCTGGTGATTTTGTCTTTGTCATACATATTATAATTGATGGTGATGAAGATGTAGGTTTTCTGCTTTGTAATTTGCTGAAAACACTAAAATTGGTGGAGTTGAAGATAGTGAAGAAGATTGTTTATATAAGCTGAGAGGTAAGAAACTTAAAGGTGATTTGAGAAGTAAGTTTCTCACACATTTTTTTGGTGACGTGGAACAAGCTGCCAGAAGAGATGTTAGAGGGAGGTTTTATTCCGACTCAAGGAGGGACCATATAGGACCTTGTATTGGTATACGAGCATGGCCAGGTGACTGGTGTTACAGTGGAAGAGCAATTTGAAGATAGTGGTCATAACTACATAAGTTTTAAGATTGGTTTGATTAGGGACATGTCTGGAAGTTGGGGAAGGTATTTAATTGGGGCACAGTAGATTAGAGTGCCATTAGGCAGGAGCTAAGGAAGGTAGATTGGGAGTTCTTAATGGGTAAGTCCACAGATAACATGTGGGAGTCGTTTTAAGGCCAGCTGTTCAGTGCATGATCAGCATGTTCCAGAATCAAGTACACATGACAATATGTTAAGAAGTCCCTTGTGCCAGTAGGTGGGGAGCATTTCACGACATACATTGGTTGCTGAGAGTGGTAGACGCTCAACATCGGGGGGGGGGGGGGGGGGGGAGGGGGATACGTATACGTATATCTTGGCCTGGGTAACCTTCAGGACAGTTGGGCACAGGACACATCATCAGTAGTGTACCCTTGCATCACTGGGTGTTTCGGCCTTTTAACACTATACACCCTCCACAATGGCGGCCCGCTGCAGGATGATCAGCCCTCAGCGTGTGTCCCGTGTCAAACTGCCCCAAAGATTCACCATGACATACTTGGGGCCCAGCATGGGTCTTTCCGCTTGAGCCAAATCTTTCCAGCTGATCTTCCTCCGCTCCACACCCTCCCACTGCATCCATTGCCCCTGTTTGGCAAGAGAGACCGCCTTTGCACTTCTTGCGGCCTCCTCCTGTCGCCGCACCTCCTCAACCACCAATGTCCTCCGCTCTGATGTTGTGGCCTTTCGCCAAGTTGTTTTACTTGTCGTAAGGCCAAAGGTAGATTGGGAGTTCTTAATGGGTAAGTCCACAGATAACATGTGGGAGTCGTTTTAAGGCCAGCTGGTCAAAGTGCATGATCAGCGTGTTCCAGTAAGGAATAAGGACGGCAAGGTAAGGGAATTGTGGATGACTAAGTAAGTTGTAAATTTGGTCAGGAAGAAAAAAAAGAAGTGTACGTCATTTCTAAGAAGGTGGCTTCAGATGAAACTTATGAAGAATATGAAACTCAAGTGGGTGATTAGATGGGCCAAAAGAGGCCAGGAAGTGTAATTGGCAAGTTGTATTAAGGAACATTCCAAGGGTTTTTATACATGTTAAAAATAAGAGGGTGACCAAGGCGAAGGCAGGATAGCTCAAGGATAAAGGAGGGAATCTATGCTTGGAGGTAGACAAAAATGCAGGAGAAACTCAGAGGATGAGGCAGCATCTATGGAGCAAATGAATAGGTGACGTTTCGGGTCGAGACCCTTCTTCAGAAACTATGCTTGGAGTTGGAGGATGTCGGTGAGGTGCTAAATGAGTACTTGGCATCTGTTTTCACTGAGGAGAAGGAATACAAGTATGCTCGGGTGATGTGTGATTGAGAAGGAGTGGTGCTGAGGCTCTTGAACAACATTAAGATGGATATATTCCCAGAGCCTGATGGGAACTATTCTAAGTTATTGAGGGAGGCAAGAGAAGACATTGCGGGGGTCTTGACGAGAATCTTTGTTTCTTCTCTAGCCATAGGCGAGGCCCCAGAGGACTGAAGAAAGGCCAATGCTTTTCCTTTGTCCAAGAAGGGAAGTTGAGAGAATCCATGGAACTATAGGCTGGTGAGCCTCATGTCAGTGATGGGGAAACTATTGGAAATAATTTCTTGAGATAGGATTTACTAGAGAATGGGCTAATTAGGGATAGCCGGCACAGTTGTGTACATGGCAAGTAATACTAACTCGGCTGAGTTTTGAGTAAGATGTGCAGGATTCACAACGACTTTTTCATATGGGTTTGGAACTGAGTTATTCATAGAAGACAGGGGGGGGGGGTGGGTTGTGGTGGATGGTACATATTCTTACTGGAGATTTGTGACCTGTGGAGTTCTGCAGGGATCTGTGCTGTATGTGATATATCAAAATGACATAAATAAGATGAGAAAGAGAAAAATTAATGCAGATATGTGGGGCAAATTTTTTACACAGAGTAGTGGGGGCCTGAAACACATTGCCTGCGGTGGTGGTAGAGGCAAATACAAAAGAGGCATATAAGAGGTTTTTACTTAGGCACATGGAAGTGCAGGGGATAGAGGGATATGGATCATGCTGAGGAAGATGAGATCAGTTTAGCTAGTCACCATGTTCAGCACAGGCATTGTGGTGCACAGGAGGTTTACCAAAATGTTGCCTAGATCAGAGGGTTTCAGCTAGCGGGAGAGGTTGGATAGGCTTGAGTGTTTTTTTGCTGAAATTGTGGAGGTTAAGGGGAGCCTTGATAGAAATATATACAATTCTGAGAGGCATAGATAGGATAGATAGACACAACCATTTTCCCAATGTGGAAATGTCCAACATTAGAGGGCATAGCTAAGATGAGGGGAGAAATGATTAAAGGAGATGTACAGATTTTTACACAGATAGTAATGGGGGCCAGGAATGCATTGCCAGGGGTCATGGTGGAGGCAGACATGATGATGGCATATAAGAGGATTTTAGATAGGCATATGGAAGTGTAGAGAATATATATTGTGCAGGAAAATGAGATCAGTTCAGCTGGGATCATGTTTGGCACAAGCATTGAGGTCCTTTCATGTGCTGTACTGTTCTATGGTATATATATGTGTCTTAAAATCAAAATGTTTAAAAAGCATTTGGGCATGTATTTGAATTGAAAAAAAATAGAGGCATATGGGCCCAATGCAATCAAATGGGATTAGCCTAGATGAGCATCTTAGCTGGCGTGGACAAGTTGGGCCAAATTGCCATTTTAAAAAATGTTGTACAGATGTATGACCATGACTTTAGGTCTCAGATCTGCAAAAGTGCAATGCAGCTTGAGAAGCATCCAACTTTAGGCTGCGCACACCATACGCAAGAAGAAGAAGATTCCAGAGTGATGCAAAATAACCTGGAAATAATTGTTATTGTGTTTTTCTCCTCGATAAACCTATTTTCCTTACTTTCTGACCATGCAGTGTATTTATTTAATGAAATATTTTTAAACCTATCTGAACAAGCAGAAATTCTGAAGTGATTTATATATAAAAATTATGATGTTTGCTTATCGCGACCACCCTGCACTGACATCTAATGTTAAAATGTGTTTTTGGATTTGAATGTAACCTCGTTTTGCCCTTCACATCAGGCTGGCATGATCCGAACAGATCAAGGGGAGTTTTTTATCGAACCACTTGAAAAGGGAAAGCAAGCAGAGGAAGAGGAGAAAGGTCGAGTCCATGTGGTGTACCGCAGGTCAGCTGTCCAGGTCTCGCATCCTGAAGTCCTTGACGACTTTCATCCAACAGGTTTGTGTCCTGGTCTAATGCTCGGGATAGCATTTCCTCAACCTGTTGTTTATCATCAAACAATTAGTTGACAGAAGATGAATTGCAGGAAACGTTCTTTCCTTATTCTACCAAGGGCTTGAGGTAGTTAAAAGTAACTAAAAGTAACTGCTAAAGGGTTACGTTTTTGAATGTTGGGAGTGTTGGATCTGACACCAATAAGATGGCAATGAATGGATTTTCCAATATATTTTCTACTTAGTTTCCGAATAATACGCAGCAAAATAAATTCATTCTTTTATTCCTGCCATTTAAATTTCAGCTTTGAAGGCTGACTTTAGTATCTGTTAGCATAATAACCAGAACAAAGTTGATCAGCTCAATGAGTGATGCACAACAAAGGATAAGCCTTCATAAGATGTGTGTCAAAGTCATGAGCACACATGGGTTGGATAGGTGTGATTGGCATTAATGGGAGATGTTTTATTCACCAATTAACATTCCCGGAACGACTTTTCACATGATTGACATTCAATGGGTGAATGTCCAGAGGAAGGATTTTCATTAGCTCATGGACTGGGCTTTCTCAAATGTGTGCACTTTAGGTTACATTTATATACTGGGTATTTAGATATTTGAAGTTTAAAGTTGCTTAAAGTTTGCAAAAGGGCAGTGCAGGCATTTGTTCCTGCAGACATTTCTGATCTCAGAATATTTTGAGTTTGTTACTTATAAGCTTTGAGATAAATAAAGTGTAATATCTTGGGCTTACAAATAATCACATGAAGGGAAGGATTTCCAAGAAATCGGCTCTCTGAATGGAAGGCCTCAGAGGTCATTGAACTATTGTCAGCAGAGGTGCATGGTTAAATAGGAATTTGCATTCTGTCTATTTATAGAACATTCCTTGGCAGTTACGATAAATTTGTTTAGCAGAAGACCAACATCTTTATGTAACCTTACTTGTGATGTGCACTGCAAACAAGGGGTTTGCTAGATGAGCCCTTCATTTGGACTCCATTATTGAATTCTAGTGAGCTTCATATTCTGCCACACAACCTTCTTTTGGCATTTAGAATCACCAAGTTGTATGTTTCTTGAATATGCTACCTTTTCAAAGAACCAGAAAGGTTGATACTGGTTGCTTTCCATTAACAAAGGATATTTAATGTGGAACACGTGACAAAAAGATAAAATACTGAAAATAAATGAAATCACAATAATATGATAAATGGTTTAGCAATGGAAAGAAATAAGGATGGATATGACAATGAGGGAAATCAGTAGGGCAAAGAGGGACTGAGATAGTTCTGACATATAGGGTAACAGACGCCTAAGAGATTTTAGAAATACATTAAGAGGAAAAGTGCAACTCGGGAGAGAATATTTACCCTTCAGGATTAATGGGAATTGGAGAGGTTCAATGAAGCCATGAGAGACAAACCCCATGTGCACTCATCTTCCAGTTTAGCCTACCAAGTGAACCTTGTTAAAGGCCTTTGGATATAAATTTGGCTTGGTGGAAGGAATCAGAGGGTGGTTATTCAGATTGGAAGCCTGTAACCAGTGGTGTTCTGCAGGATTCAGTGAAGGGGCAACTCTTGCATGTCATCTACATTAATGATGTGGAAGACAATTTTTAAATGTGGTTTACAGGTTTGTAAAGATATCAAAATTGCAGGTGTACAATGAAGTTGGTTATCTAAGATTACAGTAGGATGTCGAGCAACTGGGGAATGGGCCAAAGAAAGGCAGATGGAATTTAACTCGGCCAAAGTGGAAGCTGTTGTAATTTTAGTTCAACCGGGACAGTCCATACAGAGTGCTCTGGAGACTATTGTTGAACAAAGAAACCTAGGAGTACAGGTGAGTAGATTCCTGAAAATGAAGACACTTATAGACAGGGTGATGAAGAAGGTGCTTGCCTTCATCAGAGAGGGCATTGAGTACAAAAGGTAAGATGTTATGTTACAACAGTATAAGTCGTTGCTGAGACTGCACTTGGAGGATTGTTCACAGTTCCGGTTATATATCTATAGGAAGGATGTCATTAAGCTGGAAAGGATGCAGAAAAAGATTTACAACAATGTTACATTATTATAAGGAGTTATAAGGTGAGCCTGGACAGGCCAGGACTGTACATGCTTTAAGCTGACAGAGGAAGTTATAGAGGTGGGTAAAATTATAATGTTCAATGGATATTTAGACAAATGTTTGGATAGAAAAAGTTTAGAAGGATATGGACCAAGCACAGGCAAATGAGGCAACCTCAGATAGACAGTCTGAAGAAGGGTCCCAACCTGAAAAGTCACCTATCCATGTTCTTTAGAGATCCAATGAATAACTCCAGCACTTGGTTTTTCAGATAGACAATCACAGGTTGGTGTGAGTGAGTTGTCCGAAGGGCCATTTCTGTGCTATACGATTCTTTGACTCTGCTAATTGAGTAACAATACTACATTACGGACATTTTCAGTAAATGTAAATGAAATGGTAGCATATGTTGGTAATCAGAAATACAACAGGAAATGCTGGACAAAATGTGTAGTGCTGGAGTAAAGCGTGTAGTGTGCTGGAGTAAAATGGGTAGTGCTGGAGTAAAATGCATAGCGCCTGTGGAAGAAGAACAAGGTTAATGTTTCAGGTTGAAGACTCTTGGTCAGCAAGTTTCAGTGCCATACAGCTGCTATTGAAAGAGCTGAACAAAAGTAGGAACAAAGGTGTAGAATAACTTAGCAATCACCATAATGGAAGAAAGAGAAGCTGAAAGGGATCTGTTAAAGTAAGTCCGATTAGCTTGAATAATGATTGAGGGATTATTACTTGTATATGGTTTAATTGAATGACCAGAGGGGAAGTCATTTGGTAGATGAGGAGGTTGTTGCAAAAGAGATTGTTTTAACCACGGGATATCTTTAACATCGAGCAGGATAAATGAGGAGATGAATTTTTCTATTCTCTCTATACAGGTCCCCGAGGCAGCTTCATTTTGTAAAGAAGTTTATTGATTTTAAAGTGATATTTCATAACAATATTATTAATCCTCCTCGCTGCTTTCCCTTGGGTTCTTCCTGCTCCCACTTGGTCTGTCTCTTCCTCCCTGCTCTCCTATGGGTGTCCTCCACCTCCCTGCTCCCCTTTGGCCCTCTTTCTCCTCCCCACTCTCCCTTGAGTATCTTCCACTTTCTGATTGCTCTCTGGGTCCCATCTTCTCCCTGCTCTCCCTCAGGGTACCTCCTGCTATCCACTGTCCTTCAGGCCACCTCCCTCTCCCCCTCCTCTGCTTTGCCTGCCCCCTTTGCTGAGCATCAGCCAATAGTTCAATCATGAGGCCCCCGGATGAGCACCTCAGCTGCACATCAGTATGTCACAGCAAAGTATTTTGTAGTTGAGTTTCTGAGCTAACCTTTGCTCCATTCTCCCTGATATTGCCCATTACATTCTGCCTCATAGACCTTAATTTCCCACAGGGCTACCTGTGCATCTATCCCCTTCCTATGACTATACATATGAATCAATTTCATAAAACACATTTAAAGCAACAGTGCCCTATTGCTGGTGAATGTGGCAATAACATTAAATAACATTGTGATTACCTCACTTATTTTAGAGCATCTTTTCACTCTCGGTTATACAGCACATTTCAAAGGCTCCTCACTCGGCCTTTTGTTCCAAACTTATGCAGCAAAATAAATACTTTTGATGTATAATAGTAAGATTACACGAGAACTTAACAGTTTGAAGTTTGATCGTTATTTTATGAGGGAGTTGCGTTGAGGGATTACGTGAAGAAGGCCGTCCCCATGCACGTCAATCTTCAAAGCAGCGGTCACAGAAAAGTTGTTGAACTAAAATAGTATGACTATAGTTGACTAGAACTTGCAGAAAGATTGTTATGTTACGAGGGTAGGGAGCAGAGGGCACGTAATCCCTCAACGTAACTCCTCATAAAATACTGATCAAACTTCAAACTGGTAAGTTCTCGTTTAATCTTACTATTTTACTTCGGAGTCATGTGAGTGACTATGTGAAGATTTTGAAGGTCTGTGATTTCATGCCGAGGAACGAGTCCATGCGTCGCAGCTGCATCAATTGACCACAATGAGTGAGAAATTAATGAATTCAAAACATGACATGTTTAACAATACTAATGCTTTATAAAGAATAAAGAAAGAAGATGAACAGTGACCCCTCTCACCCAGGGGGAAAATCCCGCAGCCGCTAGAATGTGGTCAAGAGGGATGTCCATATCCCTTGCTGCTGACGTTGATGCAGCCCTGGCGGAATGAGGTTTAAAAATGTCAGTGTCCACTCCAGCACACGCCAGAACCTGTTTAATCCATCTAGAGATGGTCTGAACCGTAACCTTTTTGTGAGGTTTTGTGTAGCTGACAAAGAAGGAGAGTTCCGAGCCTCTCGGGCTTTTAGTGACCTTTATATATTGGATTATGGATGACACTACACACACTCGTGGATCTGAGGGGTATGCCATAAAACTCAATATGAGCCCCTGTACCCCTGGCCTACTCTGCTTGACGAGGTCATGAACGAAAAAGGTGATGTTATTGGAGGAAGTACCCATACTGTCCAGTCTGAGTTTTTGTAACGTCTGGACCCGTTGTGCTGAGGCCAGCGCCATGAGCATGACTACTTTGAGTGTAAAGTGGTGTAGGGATAGAGATGAAACAGGTGCCCACTGACACAGCAGCTTGAGGACCACGCTCACATCCCATATGTTTGTGTACCTAGGTCTAGGTGGAGTGGAGTTAAAAACGCCCCTCATAAACTTGGTTATTAAAGGGTGAGACCCTACCGTGTAGTTCGCTGACCCCAGCCGTAAATAATAATTTGACAAAGCATCCGTGCACTGTTAATGGCACTGCAACTGAGCTTGTTATCGTGAAAAAGTGACGAAAGAAATTCCAAAACGTCCATAATAGAAGTTGTGTGATATGAAATGTTAGAGCGGGAACAGCACATCTCCCATTTTCTTATATGAGAGATGTACTGTTTCTGTGTGCTCTTCCTCCAGGCTGCAGTGATGACATCTATGGTATGCTCTGAAAGCCCGAGCCCCAGGTACGGTCTCCTCAGAATCTGCAAACTAACAAATTTACACGGTCATGAAGAGGGTGGCTTTCCCCTGTTACCGGGTGTACTAGCAGATTTCTGCTCTTGGGCACTGCCATAAAAGGCTGTGTAATTAAGGCTAGAACCAGAGGGAACCAATGCTGAGTAGGCCAGTCTGGCACTACCAATATGCCAGTGGCGGAGCCTTGCTGAATTTTTGCCACACATTGAGTAATGAGGCAGAATGGGGGAAAAACATACACAAATTTCCCACCCCAGTGTAGCGAGAATGTATCTACTGCTACTGCCCCTGGGTCTGGCTCCCATGACATGTAAATTGGTAACTGATGATTAAGCCTGGAAGCAAACAGATCAATGTCCGGTACACCTTAATGAAGGACAATATCATTAAACACTTCGTGATTTAACATCCATTCTTTGTTATCATTGAATTCTTGTGATCTGGTGTCTGCTACTGTGTTATATCTACTTGGCAAATAGATAGCTGAAACCCAAATGTTTCTTGCAATATACCAGTGCCAGATGAGATTAGACAATCTATCACAGGATACCAACTTACTGCCACCCATGTGATTAATGTACGCTACTGCGGTAGTGTTGTCAATCTGAAGTTGGACATGCACACGATGCATGTTGGCACAAAAAGCCTTTAACCCATAGAGTGCTCCCAACAACTCTAAATAGTTAATACCGTGTGACTGAAGCATGGATTCTTCCTGCAGATCCCATCTACAACCGCAGCTCGAGACGGTATCGGTAGCACCCCATCCTAGTGCACTGGCATCAGTTTGCAGGATAACTAATGGATTATTGACTAAAATGGTACTAGAGCACCACTGAATATTGGCAATCCACCATTGTAACTCAGCGAGAGCCTCAACTGGCAACTGCATGGGTCTATCGAAACGACCTCTCTGAAGCTTAAGTGCCCGTTCCTTTGCACGTTGTAAATTTTGGTAGTGCAAAGGCCCGAACTGAGCAGCTGGGAATGCTGCCACTAATTTTCCAATTATACAAGCCACATGTCTAATAGAAGGGAGATTATCAACTATCGGTTTCATGCAGGCTTCAATTGCTTCCCCCGAGGCAGAGTCATGTGTACTGAGTTAATGGTGAATCCCAAATAGTCAATTATCATAGATGGCACCAATTTAGACTTAACTGGATGGATTAAGAAACCTAGCTTTTCAAAAACGAGTTTTGTCGCTGACACAGATAATTCAGCTAATTCAAAAGTCCTCCCAATGACTAAACTGTCATCCAAATCTGCCATGACAATATGATTCTGTGCCCTGAGTAACCCCAGGACTGGTTTTAGCAATTTTGTGAAAAGTCTGAGAGCTGAGGTTAATCCATTAGGCAATGCTTTAAACCACAACAACTGATCCATCCAGTTAAACTTCAAAAATCTCCTGTGACTTTCATGAATGACCACTGAATAGTAGTCATATTTGAGGTCAATGCTTGCCATATAACATTCCTTGGAAAGCAGTTGTTTAGCAGTGACAAAAGTTTCCATTTTAAAGTGTTTATACTGCATAAAAGTGTTAAGCTCTGTCAAATCAAGGATAATTCGACATTCTCCATCCTTCTTTTGCCTAGTAAATATGTTGGATACAAACTGATGAGACTCACAACTCGCCCTTTCAATTACCCCTTTTTTGAACAAAGAGTCAAGTTCTCTTTGTGCACTCATACACTCCTGTTGTGAAAACACAAACGTACGGCCAGGTGTATGCTGAGTGGGTGGAGGCAAGTCGAAATGAACTCAATTTGGAAAACTTGAAAACTATGCAGTATAAACGGGTTAGATGTTATCCACTGCCATTCATGTAAGAAAAATTGCAATCTCCCCCCAACTTGTAATGTATGCATCGCAGGCTCACTTACCTTAGAGGTTACCGGCGGTAAGGTCTCTGCTTCTGCCCCCGAGGGCTGAGGGTTGGGTTGTTGGAGGCGCCGCATCTTGAACATGGCCCGGCTTGGGCCCTGCCCTAAAAAAGGCCTCTGTGCTTGTTGCTCGGCACCATGTCCACCATATCCAGCGAATCGTTTGGTATGAAGAGGAGGATAGGGGTACAGTCTCCAGAAAGACGACACCTTCGGAGGTGCCTTCATGAGGCCAAGAGTCTTTGCCTCC
This sequence comes from Okamejei kenojei, assembly GCA_035221665.1. Lineage (NCBI taxonomy): Eukaryota > Metazoa > Chordata > Chondrichthyes > Rajiformes > Rajidae > Okamejei > Okamejei kenojei. Next base: position 82,265,809 of record CM069133.1, read on the forward strand.
TCATCGAGCTCTTTTACCTGTTTAGACAGGTCCTCTCTGAACAGGAGATTAGGGGGTTGTACATTCCCCGGCTTACATAGCCAAGCAAATTTAGGATTTAGAGCAGGACGGATGGCATTCTTTCTAATGCAATTGATTTCAAAATGTGCATTTCACATTAATGCCATCATGTCCTGCTGTGTATCTGAGAGAGGCGCCCCATCCACTGACCTAGCAAAGGCCGTGATGCCCGAGGCGAGTAGCCTGAGGACTCTTTGGATTTTAACCTATTGGGCTCTGACACCCCCTCCAATGTGTCCCCAAATGGATTGGTTAAAAACTGGGAGACTTAGTGAGGCACAGTTTAGTGGAGTGTTATACCTGGCAGTTATCTCCTCCATCGTTTGTTCTTGAAGGGAATGGGAAGCCAGATAATTAATGGTCATTGCGAGCTCTTCGTCCAATGGCTCATCTGTGAGGGCAGGGACCACAAATCTGGATGCTATAGATGGTACACCCGATGGTCCCTCTTGCCCAACTGTGCCTCCGTACTCTGGGTCAGTATAGCACTGACCTTCATTTGATAGGGAGATATTCTGCAGCCCTGACACAGGTGCTGCTACCTCAGATTCTCTATACTCCCCGGGCTCCGATAGCTCCATCCTTTGGAGCATATCATGGTTCTCCATGTGGGCCAGCCTGCCAATAACGCTGCCCATAGAAGGAGGGAAATTTTCCACCTCCTGGCCCGACTCATCTGAGTCCAGGGCCCTCACAGACTTTTTAGTGGCTTTCCTCCCCTGTGGAGTAGCCGAGGTGCTTTCTGGGAGCACCAAGTCTGTAGCCGCTGGCTGCTCTGCCAGCGGCCCTGTAGGCGAATTCAGTGGCCGCACACTGCCCGCAGTCTTCCGCAGCCGGTTTGGTCGCGGCTCGTCTCTTCACTTTAGACATATCTCCCGCAATCCGAAGCTGAAAAAACGGTAAGCAAACACACTCCGGACCGGGAGCAACGACTTCAGCTAAGTTTTAAACACTTACCTGAGCCTTTAAACTTACCCGCTGGAAGGAGCGACGCGCCCGCCAGCCAGTCGTTGCGCAATGCGTCAGACGTAATGACGCACATGCGCGGGGACGGCCTTCTTCACTTAGTCACTCACGTGACTCCGAAGTAAAATAACTGTTGACTTGTAGTGTGAAGAATACAAATATTACTTAGGATATAGTCAGAGAGTTATACAACACGGAAACAAGCCCTTTAGTCTATGCTTGCCAATTTGTCATACTGGGCTAATCCCATTTGCCTGCATTTAGCCCATAATCCTCTAAACCCTTCCTATCCATAAATCTGTCCAAATGCCTTTTAAAAGTTGCAGCTATATCCAATTCTATGGCTTTCTTTGACAACTCATTCAAGATATAGACATCTCTGATGCTCATCTAGAGTAATCCCATTTATCTGCATTAGGGCCATAATCTTCTTCATATTTGTTATCCAAGTACCTGTCCCAAAGCCTTTTAAACATTGCAAATGTGACTGTCTCCACCAGCTCGTCTGGCAGCTCATTCCACTGCGTGAAAAATGTATCCTCCAGATCTCTTTTAAATATCTTCCCTCTCAATCTGTTCCTTTTAGTTCAATACTCTCCTGCCCTAGGAAAAATATTTGACAATCTATCCCATCTATAACCTTCATAATTTTATAAACTTCGACAAGGTGAACCCTCAGCCTCTTAGTTCCAGTAAGAATAAACCCAATCTAACCATTTACTTCTTTATAACTACACCCCCTTGTTCCAGGCAACATAACCAGAATGATAACCAGAACTGTATACAATACTCCAAGTATGGCCAATGTTTTATACATGACTCCCCAACTCTTATACTCAAAGCCTCGGCTAGTGAAGGCAAACATGCCAAATGCCGTCTTCATTACTCTTTTTACCCACATCACCATTTTCAGGGAACTATGCACTTGCACGCCAAGCATCCCTCTGTAAATCAGCACTCTTGAGGACACTGTCATTTACTGTATTCATACTATCAGAATTTGACTTTGCACTGGCCTGGATTAAATTCCATCTACCACCACTCTGCCTAGCTTTCCAGTTGATCCATGTCCCCCTGTATCCTTCGATAACCTTCTTCTTCACTATGTACAACTCCAAGCATTTTTGAGTTGTATGTAAACATACCACCTACAAATTCATCCAAGTCTTTCATATATAGATTTCCTAGATTTCCAGTCAGAGAAACACACCCACCACAATCCTCTGCCTCCAAACACCAAGCCAACTTTGGATCGAGTTTACCAGTACATATTGAATCCCTTGTGCCTTAACTGTTTGGATTAGCTATCATGCAGAGCCTTGTCAAAAGCCTTACTCAAGTCAATGTAAACAGTGTCCAGGGTTCTGGATTCATTAATTTTCTTAGTTGCAATCAAAACTCAGTCAAGTCTGTAAGACATGAACGTCCCTGCACACAACTACGCTGACCCTGCCTTTCCAAGTTCACATAAAACTTGCCCCACAGAATCATGTCCAACGCTTCTATAATACTGATATATTGCCTTCTACCACAAATATTTGGGCTGACCCCATCCCTTTAATAACCCTTTTAGGTGTAGTAACGCAATAGGAAAAGCTGTCCAACAGTGGTTTCAATGAGAATTACAAAAGTATTTAAAGATAGTATGAGATCACAGGGAAAGGCTCATTATATTGCCAAAAATAACAGTAAGTCTGAGGAGTTTACAGATGTTAGTATCAGGGAAAATGCTGATTTTACCATTTCCTTAATTATTTAGGAAGTGGTAACAGTGTTCTCAGAATGAAATAATAGGTATGGTGGAGTCAATGTGGATTTGTGAAAAGAAAATCATATTTGATAAGATTATTGGAATTTCATTGAGTTGGTAACCACAAAGTAGAGAAAAAATCTAATCGAGTTGAGGACTGTAGGGATTATTAAATGAAATTCTAAAATATGGACGTGAAGGGAATGGAGGGGTATGGTCTGAGTGCAGGTAGATGGGACTAGGGGAAAACAAATGGTCGGCACGGACTGGAAGGGCCGAGAGGGCCTGTCTCCGTGCTGTAATTGTTATATGGTTATATGGAGAGCAGGTGGTATTAGGTGGTATAGGTTATTAGGTGGTATAGGTGGTTATTAGGTGGTATAAAACAGGTATATGGCCTGTGGGGTGCCACAGGGATTGATGTTTGGATTCCAGCAATTCAGGAAGTATATCAACAATTTGGATGAGGGGCCTAGTAAAGTTTGGCATCCAAGTGTGTAGGGACTGTCCATTTAGAACAGAGATTCCAAAAATGATTTTACTGACAAGATGGTGAATCTTTGCAACAGGGGAGTAATGGTAGATCAACAAACTGCAAGTCAGTCTGGGAAGCTTTGGACATATTGATCCAGGATATAGAGTAATATAGTATGGAAATGGGTCCTTTGGCCCAACTTGTCCGTGTTGCCCAAGAAGTCCCATCCAAGCTAGTCCTGTTTGGCCTCAACTGGCTCATATCCTTCTGTATCTTTCCTATCCTTGCACCTGTCCAATTGTGTTTTAAATATCATTAATATAACTGCTTCATCTGGCAGCTCATTCCATTGGAAGAGTTGCCCCGAAAGTTCCTGTTAAAGTATTCCTCTCTCACCTTAAGCTTATGGCCTCTACTTCTTAATGTCCCTACCCTGGGAGAAATATTCAGTGCATTTACCCTTTCAATTGCCCTCATGATTTTATACACCTCTATAAGGTTGAACCGCAGCTTCCTGTATTCCAAGGAATAAAGCCCTAGTTTGCCCAACCTCTCCCCATAGGTCAGGCCCTTAAGTCCTGGCAACATCCTTGTAAATTTCCTCTGCACTCTTTCCAGCTTAATGGCTATAGGTGGGTGACCAAAATTGAACATGGCACTCCAAGTGCTGCCTCACCAATGTCCTGTACAACTTTTATTATAATGTCCCAACTTCTATACTCAATTCCCCTGACTGACGATGATCAAGGTGCCAAAAGCCGCCTTCATCACCCTATCGACCTGCGACATAATTTCAGGGAACAATGTACTTGCGCTTCTCGATCCCTCCACTACGACACTACTGTGAATATCCTACCCTGGTTTGACTTCCCGTTGCAACAACTCATACTTGTGGTTAAAAGAAAATGGATTATTTAAAGTATGACAGCGTGGAAAATAATACTCTGTAACATATGTGTCACACATATATATATATATATATCAAACAATAATAGTGCAAGACAAAACGATGCCCCCAAGTCCATGTAGTTTGGAGCTTATATGGAGGTTAGAGTCATAGAATGATACAGTGTGGAAACAGGCCCTTTGGCCCAACTCCCCCACACCGGCCAACAATGTTCCAGCTACACTAGTCCCACTTGCCTGCGCTTGGTCCATATCCCTCCAAATCTGTCTGATTCCTATTATATATTTCCCATTCACCTTGAACCTAAGGTAGACAAAAATGCTGGAGAAACTCAGCGGGTGTGGCAGCATCTATGGAGCAAAGGAAATAGGCAATGTTTCGGGCAGAAACCCTTCTTCAGACTTGAACCTATGTCCTCTGGTCCTCGATTCCCCTACTATGGGCAATAGACAGAGCATCTACCTGATCTATTCTTCTCATTATTTGTGTACCTCTATAAGATCTCTCCTCATCCTCCTGCGCTCCATGGAATCGAGACCTAGTCTACTCAACCTCTCCATATTGCTCACACCCTCTAGTCCTAGCAACATCCTTGTAAATATTTTCTGAACCCTTTCAAGCTTGACAATATCTTTCCCATAACATGGTGCGCAGAGCTGAACACAATATTCTAAATGCGGTCTCACCAATGTCTTATGTAACTGCAACATGACCTCCCAGCTTCTATACTCAATACTTTGACTGATGAAGGCCAAAGTGCTAAAAGCCTTTTTGACCACCTTATCTATCTGTGACTCGACCTTAAAGGAACCATACACCTGTACTCCTAGATCCCTCTGCTCTACAACACTACCCAGATGCCTACCAATTACTGTGTAGGTCCTGCCGTTGTTCAACGTCCCAAAATGCAACACCTCACACTTTTCTGTATTTAATTCCATCAACCATTCCTCTGCCCACCTGGCCAATCGATCCAGATCCTGCTGCAATCTTTCACAACCATCTTCATTATCTGCCAAACCACTAACTTTTGTATCATCAGCAAACTTGCTAATCTTGCCCTGTATGCCCCCATCCAAATAATTGATGTAGATGACAAACAGTAACGGGCCCTGCACCATACCCTGAGGCAAACCACTAGTCACAGGCCTCCATTCTGAGAAGCAACCTTCCACCATCACCCTCTGCTTCCTTCCACGGAGCCAATTTGCTATCTATTCAGCTGTATCTCCTTGGATCCCATGCGATCTAACCTTCCAGATCATGCATGGGATCCAAGGAGATACAGCTGAATAGATAGCAAATTGGCTACCATGTGGAACCTTGTCGAATGTCTTACTGAAATCCATGTACACAACATCTTCAGCTCTGCCCTCATCAACACTTATGGTCACGTCTTCAAAAAAATCGATCAGATTTGTGAAACACGACCCTTGCTCATCTACATGTCTGTATAACCTATCGCTCAGAATATTCTCCAATAACTTACCAACTACAGATGTTAAGCTCACCGGCCTATAGTTCCCAGCATTTTCCCTGCAGCCCTTCTTGAAAAGAGGCACAACATTTGTCACCCTCCAGTCTTTCGGCACCTCTCCCGTATTTAAGGACGACTTGTAAATTTCAGCCCGGACTCCCACAATTTTGTCTCTAGTTTCCCACAATGTCTTCGGATATACCTGATCAGGCCCTGGAGATTTGTCTACCTTCAAACATGACAGTACCTTCAGTACTTCTTCGACGGTAACACTGACTGCTCTCAAGACACTTCCAGTGACTGCTCCAATTTCTTCCATCCTACTGTCTTTCTTCTCGGTAAATACAGAGGAGAATTACTTATTTAGGACCTATCTCCTGTGGCTACACACAGAGGTGATCACTTTGATTCCTGAGAGGCCCTAGTTACCCTTTTCCCCCTTATGTATTTATAAAATATTTTGCGATTGTCCTTAATGCTACCTGCCAGAGCTATCTTCTGGCCTCTTTTTGCCCTTCTGATTTCCTTTTTTAGTTAATTCCTTAGTTCCCGAAACTCCTCCATGAATGCACTTGATCCCAGCTGCCTATACCTGTCCCATGCATCCTTCTTGTTTTTGACTAATGTCTCAATTTCCCTCATCAGCCAAACTTCCTTACGTTTGCCTGCTTTGCCCTTCACTGTAACGGGGATGTACACATCCTGAGCTTTCTTCATTACACTTTTAAAAACATCCCGCTTGGCCGTTGTTCCTTTTCACTCAAATAACCTGCTCTAGTCAACTTGAGCGTGACCTTCTCTCATATCCCCAAAGTTGGCCATACCCCAGTTGAGCATTTTAACACGTGGACCTCTCTGTCCCTGCCCATAACTATCTTAAACCTAATCGAACTGTGATCACTGGTCCCAAAACGCTCCTCCACACACATTTCATTAACTTGCCCATCCCAATTTCCCAATACTAGATCCAGCGTTGCCCCCTCACATGTGGGAGCCTCCACATACTGCTTGAGAAAACTCTCCTGAACACTTTTGAGGAATTGCACCCCATCATGGAGTTCTGATTGGGGATGATCAGTCATGATCACATTGAATGGCAGTGCTGGCTCAATGGGCCAAATGGCTTACTCCTGCACCTATTGTCTATTGTCTATCAAAACCCTTCACGCTATGATTTTCCCACTCTATATCGGGAAAGTTAAAATTCCCTACTATAACAACATTATTTGATCTGCAGCTGTCTGCAATCTCCCGGCACATTTGTTGCAGTGTTTAATAGCCGGATGGTTGTAGGGAAGAAGCTGCTCCTGAACCTGGATGTTCCGTGTGGTTCCCAGAGGTTCCCGGAGGTTTTTCTCAGTCTCCCTAATGGTCGAAAAGTGGTTTCCGCTTCTTCTATGTTCTATCTTCTATGTTCCGGCACTTTCGACCATTAGGGAGTCTGCCAAAAACCTTCGGGAACCACACGGAAACCTTGGGTGGGGCGCAAATTCTCCAGAGGTTTCCATTCAGGTTTCCTAAGTGGGACAGGGACATTAGGAAACCTGAACGGAAACCTCTGGAGACTTCGCGCTCCACCCAAGGATTTCCTGCACTTCCCGGAGGTTCCCGGAGGTTTTTGGCAGTCTCCCTAATGGTCAAAAGTGGTTTCCGTTTTTAAAAATCGGTAATTTTTTAGTCGAAGCCGGTTGCGATGCTAGTTGAAGGTGGTTGCTGGAGGACAAAAACCTCCGGGAACCTCCGTGAATCGCACGGAAACGTTGGGTGGGTTGCAAAGTTTCCAGAGGTTTCCGTTCAGGTTTTCTAAGTGGGACAGGGGCACAGTGACACCTCATAACAGACATCATCAAAGTTAGTGTTGTAGCTTAAAAGAGAGAATGATATCAGGGATACCAAATTGGTTAGATAAGAGACAACAGATTGTGGTGAGTGGAGGTTTTAGGAAAGAAGGAAAATGAAGAGTTGCCCACAGGGCTATTATTATTGTTGATCTACATTAATAACCTAGATTTAACAATTTATTAATTAATATGAAACTAATTTTGTAAACTCCAAACAAGATGGTGATAAATTGTAGCACAAAAAAGATATGGCAGTGAGCAACAAATGAAGCTAATTCAGGAGAAATATGTGATGGGAATAATGAAGAAAGGTAATATGGAATAAAGAGTACTGTTCTAAAAGAGGTGTAGGAGAAGAGGGAACTGAGGTATTTGTATGTAACTCATTGAAAGTGACAGCTCTGTTTCAGAACATAGTTAATCAGGCATTCACAATTCTGGTCTTCATCCATTGAGGCATAGAATATGAACGTAGGAAAGTTAAGTGGAGCACGGTTCTAGGTTTTTCTAAAATATTGTGTTCAATTCTGGTCGCCATATTACAGGATGGATGTGAAGGTATTAGAGAGGGTCCAGTTGTAAATTAGCTTCAGAACAGCTAAATCCTGTTGGAGATGCTGGTCAATTTAGCACAAAGGATAATTATTGCGGTATAACACTGCGTTGTATGGATCTCCTTCGAACTGGGTAGGTCCATATGAAGAAAGACTTGGCTTGTACTCGCTGGAATTTAGAAGATTGAGGGGTGATCTCATAGAGACTTACAAAATTCTTAAGGGGTTGGACAGGCTAGATGCAGGAAGATTGTTCCCGATGTTGGGGAAGTCCAGGACAAGGGGTCACAGTTTAAGGATAAGGGGGAAGACTTTTAGGACCGAGATGAGAAAATCGTTTTTCACACAGAGAGTGGTGAATCTGTGGAATTCTCTGCCACAGAAGATAGTTGAGGCCAGTTCGTTGGCCATATATTTGAGAGGGAGTTGGATGTGGCCCTTGTGGCTGAAGGGATCAGGGGGTATGGAGAGAAGGCAGGTACAGGATACTGAGTTGGATGATCAGCCATGATCATATTGAATGGCGGTGCAGGCTCGAAGGGCCAAATGGCCTGATCCTGCACCTAATTTCTATGTTTCTATGTCCAAAGGCATGGCATCACCAGGAGAAATGAAAAGGTGCAATCACAGGCCACAAAATGAGAAGCCAGTTCACTTAGCTCACGAATGCTATGTGGTACACTTCATTATCACCTGCTGGATGTCTGCAAACTAACTATTGTGATGGCTCTTTCCCAAATTCTTCCAGCTGGAAGGGTGACACAGTGATGCAGCTGGTGCAGCCAATATCTCACAGCACCATAAACCCTGGTACAATCCAGACCATGAGTGGTCAGTGTAAATGTTGTATATTCTCCATGTGGGTTTCCTCTGGGTGCTCCAGTTTCCAATCGCATCCTAAAGATATTCGAGCTGTTAGGATAATCGGCCGCTGTATGTTGCCTCTAGTGTGTAGGTGTTTGTAAAATATGGGGGAGCCAAAGGGAAAGCAGAGAGAATAAAAAATTGAATTGTAGGATCAGTGTTAATGGGTAGATGAGGATTGACAGGAACAAGGTGGACGAAGGGCCTGTTTCTGTGCGGTATCTCTCTATGACTGTGTGTCTTTGAGGGGAGCAGATGAAGAACAAAAACAAACTTTGGAAGGACTGCATGAAGCACAAAACTATCCATCCAACCTTTCCCATTAATTTTCATTTGCCCAAATGTGACAAGAGTTCTGTGAATTTTACACAGGACTCATTAGTTGTCTCAGAACCCACAAAACTGGAGTGGAAGCAAGTCATTCGTATTCCTGAGGGATTGGCTAAGAAGAAGTCAGAGGAGGCATAGGAAGTCAACAGCTAAACCTGCTTCAGCTGCAGATTGAAAGGTAAACATTGGCCAGGAAACAGAAGGGTTAGCCAAGATAAAATGCTGAAATCTCTGGAGTCATACTTGAACTCACAGCCTTTCCATTTAGACAAGAGTGCTCTTAATTACTTTTCCAAATATTTTTAGTGAATCATGATGAGCAAGGGTTATTTATTTACTTTTCCTTTGCAACTGTTATGGTGTGTGCAATAAATGAGGCGATTATGCAAAGAGAATTAGATGCCTCTATCACAAATGTAAAATTGACCTACTATTTAATGTTTTGGACACCCAGCCCATGGGTTAATTGAAACAAACCTGTTGCTTTGACATCTGAAATGCAGAATTAGTAAGGAAGGTGCATTGTTTTACTTTGTCCAAGTACGATGGAAGTAATGAAAGCTGGAGCATGTTCACATTGAAAGACCACCCACATCTTCATCTGCTTGTCTGTTCTAATTGCATGTGCACTTTAAACCTCTCCAATTACAGAGTTTTTTTGTGTTGGTTCTTTGTCCCTCTATTAGATTTCCAGCAATCATATGATCTGTACCAAGGAACTCTAGAATACCATGTGTGTCACAAACCTGATTGCAAAATATTGGTGGAAACATTAAGTAAAAATCCTCTTGGTATGTGCCCATTCTTTCTGAAAACTCTGTGACTTGAAGGAATGATTTCCTTACCCACAGGAATTGTGCAAGAAAAAATAATACTGTCCAGAAACTACACAGGTATTTTATTTTTTGGCCTAATTCCAATAAACAAATACAGAGAAGCTAGCAATATTTGTGTAAAGTTGCTGAAGAAAGTAACTTCTGTATTGATTATGCAGATTAACAGTAAGAGGGCTCTACTGAAAGGATTTGAAAATAGACGAGAAACTGTAACATTTTAGCACATTTTCAATAAGATATTGCTTTCATTCGTCTTGAAGTTACAAGGTACATCTGAAGAAAGAGGGGCTATTCAAGAAATTATTAAGAAGCGACGCTGTAAATGTTACTAGTGGCCTTAGTTTGCATGGTGCAGGGGCTGTTTGTCAATCAAACCTGTGGGATGTCAACAAAATAGAGAGAGTACAGAGGAGATTTACTAGAATGTTGCCAGGGTTCCAGCAACTATGTTACAGAGAAAGGTTGAACAAGTTAGGTCTTTATTCTTTGGAGCGCAGAAGGTTAAGGGGGGACTTGATTGAGGTCTTTAAAATGATGAAAGGGATAGACGGAGTTGACGTGGATACGTTTTTCCCATTGAGGGTAGGGAAGTTTCAAACAAGAGGGCATGACATGAGAATTAAGGGACAGAGGTTTCGGGGTAACGTGAGGGGGAACTTCTTTACTCAGAGGGTGGTGGCTGTGTGGAATGAGCTTCCAGCAGAAGTGGTGGAGGCAGGATCGATTTTAACATTTAAGAGTAAAGTGGATAGGTATATGGACGTGAAGGGAATGGAGGGGTATGGTCTGAGTGCAGGTAGATGGGACTAGGGGAAAACAAATGGTCGGCACGGACTGGAAGGGCCGAGAGGGCCTGTTTCCGTGCTGTAATTGTTATATGGTTATATGGTTATATGTCGTTAAGGCCAGTTTGTGGGAGTTGGACTTGGGAGTAAAAGCAGAATCCTGCAGGAGATTCAAGCGAACAACGCTTGATACAAATTTGAATTCACAAAGAGGTAAGAGGATAGAAGTGTGCAAAGATGCTTTTCAATGGATGTTGGTGCCAGGAGCAAAATAGAAAAGCAGAATTAGTACTGAAGAGACCCTTTGGAGATGCAGTGCTATACATTGTCACCCACAAAATTCTTGTTGAACTGATGAAATCAATAAGATAGACACAAAATGCTCCGCGGGACAGGCAGCATCCCTGGAGAAAGGAATGGGTGACATTTTGAATCGAGACCCTTCTTCAGACTGCTTGGGTCAATGTGATGCAAGCTCAATACTTGCTTGGCTCAATGTGACCGTTCTGCTGGTGGCTTGTGAACCTCATCAATTCTCAAAATAAAAATCCCACTTTGATGCTGATGACATTATTGGATTGTTACATTGGACTGTTACGTAGCCTCTTCTTACCAGATGCTCAAAGCTCCATTAGATAATTAAAACATTAATTTAAATGTTATTAACTTTATTAAGTTTAGCCAAGAATCTGAACTTTTTGAACTTACCCAGGTCAAAGAGCAGATCCACCCAAATACTTCCATAGGCATCTGGCTAGATCATCAGACCCCTTGCTGAAAATTGGCAATAGCCTCTCAAAATCTACATCAGATCCTTTAACTTATCTGAAGGGATTTTGCAACATACAAAAATGATTAGATTGAAAAAGGGTCACAGCCTGCAACGAAGCTTGTTCATTCTCTCCGCAGGTGTTGCTTGACCAGCTAAGTTCCTGCAGCAGTCTGGTTTTTGTGCAGGATTCCTGCATTTGCAATCTCCTGTGTTTCTAGCCCATAAAATAAAGCTTGTTTTCCCAAGTGGTAACTTGCATGTTAATTTTGAGTGATTCATGTACAAGAATATGTAGATAACCCAAAGCGCTGACACCCTTTAATGTCTCATTATTTAAAAAAATACTCAGCTTTTTTTTGCACCAATGGCCACCCAGGTGGCCCAGGTATGGAAAGTGACCTTTTAAGGGTGGCATGGAGGCGCAGCGGTAGAGTTGCTGCATTACAGCACCCAAGACCTGGGTTCAATCCTGACTACGGGTGCTTGTCTGCATGGAGTTTATACATTCTCCACATGACTGCATGGGTTTTCTTCAATCTTCAGTTTCCTCCCACAGTCCGAAGACGTTCAGGTTTGTAGGTTAATTGGCTTGGTATAAATGTAAATTGTAAATTGTCTCAAGTGTGTGTGTAGGATTCAGGGCTCGAAATTCTAATTCTATCTAATCAGAATGTCCCGTAATGTGGCATTTTGACACCTTTAAACACATTACCAAAAAAACATTTGCTGCAGTTATGTCCTTTGGCCATCTCTTGTCAGTTAGTGTAATGTTTAACCTGTCAGATGGGTATAGTCGGTTTTAACAGCCATTATCATAAAATGCCTATAGAAATTTCCTTGCAACCTGTATATTTTGTTGTGGATAAATTATGTGGGAAGCGAGAGTGCTTCTGTACCAATAGCAAAAACGACCCATTCTATGGCCATGTCATGGTAATTTTCGGTCCTTCACAGAAAACATGCTTCCATCAATCTGTAGTGTGCATGGTTAAGCATATATGTTACCATGGTCCAGGATTTAATGACATAGGTTGATCATACGCTGAATAACCCAACCACATTTTAGTTTGTAAGTGAAAAGAACTAATAGAAATTGCATTAATTGACATGTGTAAAAAGAGTTGAGATACTGTATTATAATTTTACTGCATGTCATTGTGGTATATATCATGTCTTGATCGGTGAATATGTTTAGTTTGTGACTTTATTTGAAGCAGCAATAATATGTGAATGCTTCATTGAGCTTAATTCCGGCTGGTAACCACGCATTTCGTCCGAGCACATTATCGCACGTGTCATGCAAACCATCTTAATTGACCACCTAAACTGTCATTTGGCAACCTAAAAAGCTGCCAGGGTTTCCCGGCTGGCAACAGGGCAAAAAAAGTCAAGTGAGAGCCATGATAGTGTTAATGTGCAGGGATCTCCGGTCAGTACAGATTTGATGGGCCGAAGGGGCTGTTTCCGCGCTGTATGTTTCCGCGATGTATCTTTAAACTAAACTAAAACAAAAAATGTGGTAGGAACTATTTTCACATATTGCATCTACCTTGTGCTACCCATTCATTCCGCTCGTTCATGTCCCCCGCAAACTCACTGCCAGGTTTATGTTATCAGCAAACCTGGTGACATTAAACTTGATCCCTCAAGCCGCTGATGGGTCACATCCTCTCAACCAGAGAAAATGACCGGCGTTTCCTGCCCAGTATCTAATCCTCTATCCATGCTAGTATCAACACAGTGGCGTTAATATTGTTTAATGATTTTCTTGTGTGACACCTGGCCAAATGCCAACTAAAAGGCCAAAATGCTCCACATCGTTTGCTCTTTTCTGTTCATACGGAAACTCATGAAAATACTTTTTTGAATTCAAAACATTATGTACAGTAAATACTGTGAAAATTAAGAAATAAAGGTGCCCCTATGCACATTAATGTAATGTATGAGAAAGTATATAAGAACGCAGCACTCTGCTTCATCACCATTTATGTGCAGTGGATTTTATTTTGTTTTTTTTTTCCTAGTCATGCTGCTGAGGGCAGAGAGGTCAGTATTTTCTCCTCTGCATTTGACCTGATTGGTTATTATTGTACTACCTCCTAGTCAGGAATTCAGTGCTCAGAAGGATTATACAACTAATGGTAGATTCATCCTGAAAATTAAGACACAAGTGGTCCATGGCGTTTTGGCAGAATAGATTAAAAATTGGCTTGTCTGCAGAAGGCAGAGGGGAGCAGTGGAAGGGTGCTATTCTGGCTGGAGGCATGTAACCACTAGGATCTGAGCTGGAAACATTGTTGCCTGTGATAGCGGAGCAACAGGCCCTTTGGCCCCATTTATCCATGGAGGCCAAGATGCCCCATTTATGTTAGTCCCACCACCCCCATTTATGTTAGGCCCATATCCCTCTAAACCTTTCCTATTCATGTACCGGATTAAATGTTGTGATAGTACCTGCCTCAACTATGGCAGTTTGTTCCACATATCCACTCATCTCTGTGATAAAGCTACCCCTCAGGTTCCTATTAAATCTTAACCTCTCAGCTCAAACCTATGTCCCCTGGTTCTTGATTCTCCTACTCTGAGTAAAAGACTGTGGATTTACTCAATCTTTTCCAATGATGAAAAATGTGGACAAAACTGTACATGGGCTGATTTACAGATGACATGACCATTGGCAGAGTTATGTAAAGTAAGGAAGGAAACGGTATGATATAGATTGGTTTGAAATTTGGGCAGAGAAATGGAAATTGGAGTTTAATCTGGGCAAGTATGAGGCCTTGCAGCTGAGAGGTCAAATGTAAGAGGCACAGAGTCGGGAAAGTCCACAGTAGACGGTCGGGTGCTTGAGAGCATTGTTGTATGATGGGATCATGGTATGCAAATTCATAAGTCCCTGAGAGTGGCAACACATATCATTGAGTGTAGTAATTGGTGGTAAAGAAGGCATATGGCAGGCTTGCCAACAACATTAGGGCATTGTGTATAAAAGTCAGGAGTCATGGTGCAGCTTTCCAAAACTTTGGTTAAGGTGCATTTGGAGCATTGTGTGCAGTTCTGGTTGAAGCATTATTGCAAGGATGTGGAATGCAGAAACGTAATCTCCGTATTCGCTAGAGATGCTGCTTGACCCGCTGAGTTACTCCAGCAATTTGTGTCTTTATTTGTAAGCCAGCATTGTAATTTTTACGTTGAATTAAAATCGTTACCCACCAAGAGCTCCAGCAAATCCTGGTAAGTGTTTGGCAAAACAGTGGCCTGGTTTACGCTTGCTTTCACCAATTCTGCCTGAGCCGCTACGTTCCTCCAGTAGCCGGTAGTACACCCCACCAGCCGGCAAATACAACAGGTAGTCCTCCGCCAGTTTCGCCACCTCCAACGTGACCCCTCCACGCGCCACATCTTCCTATCTCCCCCCCTGTCTGCCTTCCGCAAAGACCGCTCCCTCCGCAACTCCCTTGTCAATTCTTCCCTCCCCTCCCGTTCTACCCCTTCCCCGGGCACTTTCCCTTGCAACCGCAAGAAATGCAACACTTGTCCCTTCACCTCCCCCCTCCACTCCTTTCAGGGACCCAAGCAGTCCTTCCTGGTCCGACAGAGGTTCACCTGCACCTCCTCCAACCTCATCTACTGCATCCGCTGCTCCAGATGCCAGATGATCTATATCGGTGAGACCAAGCGGAGGCTTAGCGATCGTTTCGCCGAACACCTCCGCTCGGTCCGCAAAAACCAACCCGACCTCCCGGTGGCTCAGCACTTCAACTCCCCCTCCCATTCCGTATCCGACCTCTCGGTCCTGGGCCTCCTCCACGGCCAGAGTGAGCAACACCGCAAGTTGGAGGAACAGCACCTCATATTCCGCTTGGGGAGTCTGCATCCTTTGGGCTTGAACATTGAATTTTCTCAATTCTGTTAGCCCTTGCTGTCTCCTCCCCTTCCCACCTCTCCCTCAGCCCTCGGGCCCTGGCATTCCCTCTATCTCTATCTCCCTCCCCCACCCTAGTCGCACTAGCTTCTCATTTTCACGCCACAAACAGCTTACAATGGCTTATCCCTTTATCATCGATACTTTTTTGCATATCTTTCATTCATTGTTCTTTATCTCTCCACATCACCGTCTATATCTCTCGTTTCCCTGATCCCTGACCAGTCTGAAGAAGGGTCTCGACCCGAAACGTCGCCTATCTCCTTCGCCTCTTAGATGCTGCTGCACCCGCTGATTTTCTCCAGCTTTTTGTGTAACCCTCGATTCTCCAGCATCTGCAGTTTCTTCGTTAACACGTTCCTCCAGTTTGGTTTTGGCTATATGGAGAGTTTGGAGAGTCAAAGGCTGAGAGTGCGACCTGAAAGAAGTTTGTAAAATTATGAGAGGCATAATTATGATAGATGGAGTTTATTTCTCTGTGTGGAAATATGAATGACTAGAGGGCAGAGGATTAAAGTGAGAGCCGTTATCTTTAAGGGAGATTTGCCAGGCAAGCTTTTAACGCAGAGAGTGGTAGGTGCCTGGAACATGCTGCCATGTAGTGTTGGTGGAAGCAGATATGATTATAACATTCAAGGGCCATTTAGACAGACAAATGAACACGTAGGGATATACAGTACATCATGTGTATGCAGATGGCATTCATTTATTGGCATCATGTTCGGCATAAACATAGTGGCTGAAGGATCTGCTCCTATGCTTCACTGTTCTATGTCAGTCATAAGTGTCAAAAATCTACATTCCCAACAAATTATTTGGACAGAACTTGTAACTAGGAAAACAGCAAATACATGTGATAAAAGCAGAATGGTTTCTGCAGCAAAGTAACGGTGAATGAAAGATAATTATGGAATGCAAACTGTCGTCAGGATCCATCTTAATCGCTTACTTGCTGGCATGATTGATGGGAGAAATCAAACGCAATCTTCTGTTCTCCCCGGGCCAACCACTTTCTTCTCAATGCCTCTTTGATAAGAAGCCAGTTTTGCATTCTTACAGATAAGATTCCAATTCTTCAACTTCTCCACCTGTTTCACAACCTTTTTTTCCTCCAAATTCTTAAAATTCGGAAAGGAAACTGGTCTACTATTGTGCAACAACTTATGAACTTGAGGAAATTAGTATGGATTACACAACAACTGAAAATGTCTGGAGTGAAGGCTTTCAGCTGTTGTGAGGACTGGTAATGAAAGGGAGTAGGGTCATGCACTCAATTTGTGTCCAAATTCTCTTCAAGCCAGAGATGTGCAGCACAGAAATGGGTCCTTCGACTAAACACAGCCATGTTGCCCTATTTTGCCAGTCAACACTAAAGGGCCTGTCCCACTTGGCGTTATTTGTGTGTTATTTACGCATGGCGTGCATTACGCGCACATTGTGGCGGTGGCAGTGACGTGCAGTAGTGCCCGGCGCCCCAGGATTTTGGGATTCTCAAAATCCTTGCCCGCCACCTGCGTGATGTGCAAATGACATCCAAGTGGTACAGGCCCTTAATGCTATTTGACTGCATTAGGTCTCTGTACTTTTATACTTTTATTGCATCTGATTCTATCACCTCTTCTGGCATCGCATTCCAGATATCAAACACATCAAAAAGTAAATTACTTCAGATCCCCTTTAAAACCTAATTTCACCTTAAAATGTGCCCTCTGGTTTTTCACACCTTTACCTTGGGAAAGTGATTCTGATCCCTATATGTGCCTCTTATAATTTCATATATATCCAGTAGGTTATCCCAAGGCTTCCATCACGGTAAGGAAAACCAGCCAAGCCCATCCAACCTCTCTCCAGAACTAAAGTAGAGAACATTGAGGTGAATCTAGTCTGCACTCTCTGTAGCACAACCACATACCTCCGTGGTGACCAGAATTGCACACAGGACCCCAATTGTGGTTTATCCAGTGTTATGCAGAGTTGCAACATAACCTCCCGTTTTTATATTCTATGCCTCCGCCTAACACTATTTGATATCACAAAATTCATCTTGTCACATTTGCTGGGATTAAATTATGCCAACAATCTGTCCAACTTTCCTTTGACCAATAGCCTTAAGTAATCTTCCTCGGTATCCATAACATCACCAATGTTTGTGTCATTTGCAAGATTACTAACCATACCCACTTGCGTCAAAGAATGTAATGTAAACAAGGTTCTCAGCAATGATCCTAGAGGTACACCACAAGTCGTAGACTTCAAACCTGAAAAGCATCCTTCCAACATCTCCAATTAGCTAGCTCTCCTTCGATCTCTTGTGCCTTAACAATCAGGACATATTACATAGAACAGTACAACACAGGAATGGGCCCTTCAGTTCACAATGTCTGTGCTGAACCTGATGCTAAGTGAAACTGATTTCATCTGCCTGTACATGAATCATATCCCTCTATTCCCTGCACTTCCATGTGCCTATCTAAGGGTCTACCATACAGGACTTCTTGTCAAATGCCCAACTTAAGTCCATATCAACAATGTTTACCACCTTTGTCTTCATCAGTCTCCTTCCATTCCCAATGTATATAAATCCCATCCCATATTTGTTTCCAATAATTTCTCTACCATTGGCATTAAGCTCACTGGCATGTAGATACCTGGCCTATCCTTGCTATCCCTGTCAAATAAAGGAACAACATTGTTCACCCCAAGGTGGAGATCCTGGGGGGGACAGGTGTGGGACAGGGGGCACACCCCCCATGTTATGAGAGGTGGGGGACAATCCCCCCCATGTTTTGTGATCCGGATTTTGAAATACAGTGAAAATAAATCTATTAAAATCTCCGCTTTCCGTGAGACAGTGGGGGTGTCACTGTTAAGCGTTTGTTAAATGTCTCCATTACACATCGTATTAACACGATGTGTCACTTATTGTGTTTTGACCTTCAAGCATTGCTGAAGGTATTCACGGAGAATTTCTTAAAGCTGTCTGATGCGGGTACAATTACCATTTGAACTAATCGGATGGGCGAACATTGATGATGGGAAAGATTTAAACGGGTATTGGATTTAAACGGGTCAGGTCATGAGGATCCGGTCAAGCGGGTTTATAGCTGGCTTGCAGGTAAGCCCCTCATTCAGTTCACTCGCATTATTTAGTTTGTTTTTCCTCCCTCTCCCTCTCCCTCTCCCTCTCCCTCTCCCTCTCCCCTCCCCTCCCCCTCCCCCTCCCCCTCCCCCTCCCCCTCCCCCTCCCCCTCCCCCTCCCCCTCCCCCCTCCCCCTCCCCCTCCCCCTCCCCCCCCCCCCCCTCCCCCCCCCCTCCCCCCTCCCCCCTCCCCCCTCCCCCCTCCCCCCTCCCCCCTCCGAAGGTAGACAAAAATGCTGGGGAAACTCCAGATTTCTGAGGACGGTCTGAGGAAGGGTCTCAACCCGAAATGTCACCTATTCCTTCGCTCCATAGATGCTGCCTCACCCACTTAGTTTCTCCAGCATTTTTGTCTACCTTCGATTTTTCCAGCATCTGCAGTTCTTTCTTAAACAGGTCAGCTCCCGATGTTACCGTCCACAGGGCCCATGGCTGAAACCTCCAACGCCTTGCATGTGTGTGTGCGTGCATGCACGTGTGTGTGTGTGTGCACATGCGGGTGCACGGGGCCCGCCAAGGAATTGTATCCCCCCCATGTTTTAATAGCGAATTCCGCCCCTGACCCCAAGTATACAAGCTCCTCTATTGTGATTAACTAACATGCAAACATTTCTGCCATGTTTCCAGCTACCTTCTCCCTTACTTCCTATAGCAACCTTGGGTTGATCTCATCCAGCTTTGAGATTTATTCACCTTAATGTGTTCCACATTATCTAATGCCTGTTCCTTTTTATGACTGACCTACTCCAGATTATCAACCTTCCTCTCATTAAACTTACAATGTTCCATATTGTTCTATATTGAATACAGATGACCTATTCATTTATGACCTTTCCCTTCATTGCCTGACATCCATGCCATTTCCTAAAAAGAAAATCCTCCCCCAGTCCACTTACACAGTCTGCATATTGCCAGCCTCTGCTTGCATGGATATTTCTGCATCTCTTGATTACTTTACCGCACCTTCAGGTCTACCTTTGACGCCATAAGTCCCCATTAATCACTGTTGTCTCTCACCTTTGCTGCTCGCCAAATACAACAGACTTCTCCACTCACTTAACTGCAGCAAAACAATTGGTTTAGTCATTCACTGCCAGATCTGCGACCCACATAAAGGATTAAGAAGTTTAATGTTGCTAAGCAAAACTATTCTGTATTTCAGGTTCATCCTGGAGTGCAAAGATAACCTTGACTTTTCAACTGCACCAAAGTTTTTTCCATCTTAATGACACTGGGCCCCTCAGCCTGAACATTTAGAAGATGATTCTTTGCTTCTCTGATGGATTTTGCTTAAAATTTGATCATGCTAAATATGCAATCAAGCAGCAGCTGTAGATTTACAAAATTTGCAAAATGTAATTTTATTGACTTCAGTAAATAGTGTGGTGCTGTGTTTGGCGGAGACCACACTGGCAGTAGGATACTCTCACAGGATATGTTTTATTTACGGAGCCAAGAAAGTCTACGGCCACATAGGGGCTCTGTCCCTTGACGTCAGGGCGCATGTGTGGTGGGGCTGGTGATCCCTGGCTTGTCCCGGCAGCTCTGTCCAGACCTTGAAGGAGGAGTTGTGGTGATCTCGGGCCTCTCCCTGCAGTTCATCCTTGCCTTGAGAGGAGATGCTGGTGGTCTCTGGCACACCCTGGAGACTCAGTTATGGTCTTGAAGAAGTGGCACTGGCTGCATATGGATTATTCTGGTGGCTCAGTTTTTGCCTCAGTATGTGGGCGCAATCCCTCGTTGTCCGTGGGCGGTAAGCGACACTGGTGTCTCAGGTTTCAGTCTTAGCCTCAGTAGAGCTGCTGGCTGGTGAGGGCTTCTTCCCGCAGCTCAGTCTTGACTGCACAATGGCGCTGGTGGTCTCGGGTTTGTCCCGGAGGCTCAGCCTTCCTTGGACCTCAGGGGAACACAGTTAGCAGGGAGGCTCCCCTCTTTCCCCAATTTCTGTCCCTTCCTCTCTCTCCTTTCCGCCACATGGTTCTGATGGCCAGTCCAATGCCAGCTAATTGGACCCAGCCTTTACCAATGATGCTTGGATTGGCCTCTCCTGGCCAGTCAGCCTGTGATATGGATCAGAGCGGCATCGATAGGAGGGGCCGCTGTCACTGTCGAATTTTGAAAACAAAGTACCCTGTGCAGCATTGTACATTTTGGAACCACTGACCAAGGGCAAATCTCTGCACGGTCCTTAAAGGATTAGGGATCGTATCTCAATGGGGTTAGGTTAGGTAAGGGGGAGGTGCAGCGAGACCTGGGCGTCCTTGTACACCGCTCACTGAAAGTTGGCTTACAGGTACAACAGGCAGTGAAGAAAGCTAATGTAATGTTGGCCTTCATAACAAGAGGATTTCAGTATAGGAGTAAAGAGGTTCTTCTGCAGTTGTATAGGGCTCTGGTGAGACCACATCTGGAGTGCAGCGTAGGTTCACGAGATTGATCCCTGGGATGGCGGGACTGTCATATGAGGAAAGATTGAAAAGACTAGGCTTGTATTCACTGGAGTTTAGAAGGATGCGGGGGGATCTTATAGAAACATATAAAATTATAAACTGGACAAGCTAGATGCAGGATTAGGGCAGTGGAGGCCAAGTCACTGGATGGATTTAAGAGAGAGTTAGATAGAACTCTAGGGGCTAGTGGAATCAAGGGATATGGGGAGAAGGCAGGCACGGGTTATTGATAGGGGACGATCAGCCATGATCACAATGAATGGCGGTGCTGGCTCGAAGGGCCGAATGTCCTCCTCCTGCACCTATTTTCTATGTTTCTATGTTATCTGACATCAATTTAACCATCCATAACTGTTCTCCATAAGAGGGTTGAAACTGGACAAGCTAGATGCAGGATTTGTATTGTATTTACATATCCTGCATCTCGCAGGGCTCAGTGCTGGGACCCCAGCTATTTACAATATATATTAATGATCTGGATGAGGGAATTGAAGGCAATATCTCCAAGTTTGCGGATGACACTAAGCTGGGGGGCAGTGTTCGCTGTGAGGAGGATGCTAGGAGACTGCAAGGTGACTTGGATAGGCTGGGTGAGTGGGCAAATGTTTGGCAGATGCAGTATAATGTGGATAAATGTGAGGTTATCCACTTTGGTGGCAAAAACAGGAAAGCAGACTATTATTTAAATGGTGGCCGATTAGGAAAAGGGGAGATGCAGCGAGACCTGGGTGTCATGGTACACCAGTCATTGAAAGTAGGCATGCAGGTGCAGCAGGCAGTGAAAAAAGCGAATGGTATGTTAGCTTTCATAGCAAAAGGATTTGAGTACAGGAGCAGGGAGGTTCTACTTCAGTTGTACAGGGTCTTGGTGAGACCACACCTGGAGTATTGCGTACAGTTTTGGTCTCCAAATCTGAGGAAGGACATTATTGCCATAGAGGGAGTGCAGAGAAGGTTCACCAGACTGATTCCTGGGATGTCAGGACTGTCTTATGAAGAAAGACTGGATAGACTCGGTTTATACTCTCTGGAATTTAGGAGATTGAGAGGGGATCTTATAGAAACTTACAAAATTCTTAAGGGGTTGGACAGGCTAGATGCAGGAAGATTGTTCCCGATGTTGGGGAAGTCCAGGACAAGGGGTCACAGCTTAAGGATAAGGGGGAAATCCTTTAAGACCGAGATGAGAAAGACTTTTTTCACACAGAGAGTGGTGAGTCTCTGGAACTCTCTGCCACAGAGGGTAGTTGAGGCCAGTTCATTGGCTATATTTAAGAGTGAGTTGGATGTGGCCCTTGTGGCTAAGGGGATCAGAGGGTATGGAGAGAAGGCAGGTACGGGATACTGAGTTGGATGATCAGCCATGATCATATTGAATGGCGGTGCAGGCTCGAAGGGCTGAATGGCCTACTCCTGCACCTAATTTCTATGTTTCTATGTTTCTATGAAAAGAAAGAATTGTTGTACAATGCTTCAAATTGGACAAATAAAGTCAAATGGATGTCTAAAGAAGGTGTAAAACTATAATGATTCAGGAAGGGTCATGTTCTAAGCTGGAATACAAGTACAAGTTCCTTGAATTCTATGACTGTAATTCATAAAATAATAAGGCATAGATGACTGTTCCTTTGAGAGTATTAGAGTCATAGAGGGCATTAGAGTCATACACCATGGAAACATTCCCTTCAGTCTGACTTGCCATGGCCAACCATCATGCCTATCTACAGCAATATTTAGTCATAGAGTCATACAGCGTGGAAACGGGCCCTTTGGCCCAACCCACCCACACCGATCACTATGTCCCGACTACACTTGTTCCACCTGTCTGCTTTTGGCCCATATCCCTCTAAACCTGTCTAATTGTTTCTTAAACATTGCAATAGTTCTTGCCTCAACTACTTCCTCTAGCAGCTCGTGCCATACGCCCACCACCCTTTGTGTGAAAAAGTTACCCCTCAGATTCCTATTAAATCTCTTTCCCATCACCTTAAACCTATGACCTCTGGTTCTCAATTTACCTACTCTGGGCAAGAGACTCTGTGCGTTTACCCAATCTATTCCTCCTGCACTCCCAACCTACTCAATTACTCCATATAGCTCAGACACTCAAGCCCTGGTAACATCCTTATAAATCTTCTCTGTACCCTTTCCAACTTAATAACATATTTCCTATAACATGGTGGCCAGAACTGAACATAATACTCTAAATGCAGCCTCACCAACGTCTTATTCAACTACAACATGACCTCCCAACTTCTCTCCTCAAAACTGACTGATGAAGGCCAATGTTTCAACAACTTTTTTGACCACCCTATCTGCCTGTGACGCCACCTTCAAGGAACTATGTACCCTTGATCCCACTGCTCTTCAACAATCCCCAGAGCCTTGCCATTCACTGTGTAAGTCCTGCCCATGTTAGACTTTCTAAATTGCAACACCTCACATTTCTCTGTATTAAATTCCATCAACCATTCCTCAACCCACCTGCCCAACTGATCAAGATCATGCTGCATTTTTTGACACTATCTTCACTATCTGCAATACCACCTACTTTGTATCTATCAAATTTGCTAATCTTGCCATTTACGTTCTCATTCAAATTATTGATATTGATGACGAACCTTAAGGGGCCCAGCACCAAACCCTGAGGCACACCACCATCACAGGCCTCCAGTCCGGGAAGTAACCTTCCAGCATTACCCTCTGCTTCCTTCCATGGAGCTAATTTGCTATACGTTCAGCTATCTCTCCTTGGATCCTATGCCATCTAATCTTCCTGAGCAGCCTACCATGCGGAACCTTGTTGAATGCATTACCTAAATCCATGTATACAATATCTACAGCTCTGCCCTCATCGACCTTTTTGGTCATATCTTAAAAAAAACAAAAACAGATTTGTTCACTATCCCTTAATCAGCCCTTAGCCATCTAAATGTTTGTATATCCTATCTCTCTGAATAATCCTAGTAACTTTCCAACTACAGATGTTAAGCTCATTGGCCTGTAGTTCCCAACCTTTTCCCTGCAGCCCTTCTTGAATAGAGGCACAACATTTGCCACCCTCCAGTCTTATAGCACCTCTCCTTTATTTAAAGACGACTCATAAATTTCAACCAGGGCTTCTGCAAATTTCTCTCCATCAACTTTATCAAGTCGTCAACTTTATTTGTCACATACACATGCCAGATGTACAGTGAAGTGTACAGTTTCCAACAGTCTCCTCAGAAATATCTGATCTGTCCCTGGAGATTTGTCTACCATCATACGTTTCAGCACCTCTTTGACTATAATACTGACCACAATCTATATACTTTAAAAACTGTGTGCGTGTGTGTGTGGGTGTACGGTGTTTTGCATTTGATTTGTTACTCCGTACAAACCACACGCAAAAACGCCGACATTTTTTACATTTCGCTAGCGATTTGACTTTTACATTTGCACATCCACTCCTTGGTCGATTATTTCCTCAGATTTTGAGTAAAATTGATCACATAACTCAAACACAACTCAATTTTTAAGATCTAACGGCTCTTACCAATCCAGGCCCACAGATCGTGGGGCAGCGACTCCTCACGTGCTGAATTTCTCCACATACATTCCGCTGAACTCACAGCTGGCGCAGCTCGCGAAGCCCCTCCCGCCTGCACGCCCTTCCCATCCCCTGCGCACTCCAGAGAGTCAGAAGCCCACAGCTGGACTCCTATGCCCACCCGCTCGCCCACTCCATACCCCCCCCCCCGATCGGGAGTAGAGATAAGGCGACGGGTGGGCAGGGTAAAGGCCGCACATTGTCATCGCACTTTCAATCCCGCCCGCCCCACGCCCGCCCACTCCACCCTCCACTGTGCCCCTCTCTGTGCCTCCGTGTCCCTCTCTGTGCCTCCGTGTCCCTCTCTGTGCCTCCGTGTCCGTCTCTGTGCCTCCGTGCCCCTCTCTGTGTGCCTCCGTGCCCCGCTCTGTATGCCCCCGTGCCCCTCTCTGTGCCTCCGTGTCCTTCTCTGTGCCTCCGTGTCCCTCTCTGTGTGCCTCCGTGTCCCTCTCTGTGTGCCTCCGTGTCCCTCTCTGTGTGCCTCTGTGTCCCTCTCTGTGTGCCTCCGTGTTCCTCTCTGTGTGCCTCCGTTTCCCTCTGTGTGCCTGTGTCTCCCCCTCTCTGTGCCTCTGTCTCCCTCTCTGTGCCTCCGTCTCCCCCTCCGTGCCTGTGAATTGGGGGCTATGTGTGAGTGGATAGGGCAGGGCATGGGGTAAAAGGAGTGAATTAATAATATTAATATAATATCAATGGGGGTGGTTAGTGTGTGTGTGAGGGGTTGTTAGTGTGTGTTTGTGAGAGAGGTTGGTTAGTGTGTGTGTGACGCCTCTGGCCGCCCCCTCCCCTCGCAACCACGCTCTGGGGGAACAGACCCATGGAGTCTGCACTTGGTCTAGTAAAGACTATAGTACTAACTGCTCTCAAGACACTTCCAGTGACTGCTCCAATTTCCTCAGTCCTTCTGCCTTTACCCATGCTAAAAACAGAGGAGAAATACGCATTTAGGACCTTGCCCATTTACTGT
The DNA here is from genome assembly GCA_035221665.1 of Okamejei kenojei. NCBI lineage: Eukaryota > Metazoa > Chordata > Chondrichthyes > Rajiformes > Rajidae > Okamejei > Okamejei kenojei. The sequence continues at coordinate 82,291,492 of CM069133.1, forward strand.
GGCTCCACACAGAGTTGACCGTTTTGATTCCTGAGGGATCCCACTTTCTGGTTACCCTTTTTCCATTTATGTACATAAAGTCTCTTGGGATTATCCTTAATGCTATCTGTCAGAGCTATCTCCTGTCCCTATTTTTGCCCTTCTGATTTTCTTTTTTAGTTTACTCCTCAGTATTCAAACTCCCGATACACTTGATCCCAGCTACCTACACCTGTCCCATGCCTCCTTCTTACTTTTGGCCAAAGCCTCAATTTCCCTTGTCATCCAACTTCCTTACGTTTGACTGTCTTGCCTTTCACTCTAACAGGGACGTGCATGTCCTGAGCTCTTGTCAGCACACTTTCTTGATGTTCCTTTTCCTTCAGACAAATAACTTGAGCGAGTTCTCCCAACTCCCACAGAGATTTTAACTTGTGGGCCCTCTCTGTCCCTATTCATAACTATCTTAAACCTAATCGAACAGTGATCACTGGTCCCAAAAGGCTCATCCATGAAAACTTCATCCACTCCAATGTTGAACATTTCCATCCTGGGAATAGGTTCAGATGGTCTACATTATTAATGCCTCTCAAAATTGTATATCCAATTATATAAAGACATGAGGACATCAAGACTTACTCTTCCACTCAATGCCCTGACCAATGATGGCAAGCATACCATATGCCTCTTTTACCATACAACCATTTAGCTTGAACTTTTATAATAACCAAAAACAAAGACAATGTTGATTTAAAGTAAATGGAAACAATGAATGATCTCTAACAACCTACAGTTTTAAAATCCCTGCTTTAAAAGACCCTGTCTCAAAAGTCAGAATTGTGGTATGTATGGCAGTAGAATTCAGAGCATTCTCACACTTTTCAATATTATCTGTTCATTATTTGCCTTCGGCTCTGCCTCGGGTTTATGAATTCATCTTGAAACTCAAATTAATTTGGTAAATAAGCTGTTGATAGTATATGATTCATTATCCTCCCATTTTCCAGTTTTTGCATGTGAAGAGTCTATAGAATTGAACTCATCTAATTATGTGCAAGCTTTCGGATGTGCTCTGTACTTGGTCTGTTCATTTTTGACTTTGACACAAAGTAAATGTCTTTGTGTTCACTGAATTCCGATCACATTTCCAAGGCAACATTTTATACTGGCTAAGCAGCAACTATTAAACATCAATGCTGGCTCTTGCTCTCTGACTAAACAGTCATTCTTTACCTTTCTTGACAACAATGATGCTGTGTGATTTCCAGTGCAAAACTCTAAACCAATTCATGATTATTATAATAATAAAGATCTTGAACTGTCTGAGAGAGTGTGTGCAGGACCCTGAAATAAATGAGTGAGGCAGATTTTCTATGGAAGTCCAAATTTCACTTCTACAGCAGTTGCTGGGTGATACTTAGCAACAAACACTCAATAAAAGCAGTAGATTTAATAGTCAGAAGGACCAGAATCTGGGGCTTCAGCAAAAACGACAATATCTAATCAGCAGCTGTTGGGAAATCTTGCACTGCCTTAGGTCTAGGAGTTGGGAGTCCAGCTCCCAGTGAACAGTGCACATGGGACTGCACCAGACGCAATAGCAGGGCCAAGGGCACAGATGACTAGTTATTACAAGGAAAAAAATCAATCCGTTTTTTGAAGTACTTTTGAAAATCACTTTAACTTAGAAGGCAAGATCAACATCATTACTGGTCATGTAGACGTAGGTCCATGCTAAAACTAGTATCTAATGTACACAGTAGGCAGGAAAAAGCAGACTGAATATGGTTTCAATTTTATTATACACATTAATCAGTAGGAATGCATTTTGCATACCTGTTGTGATTATTGTATCCTAATACAGTGAGGCAAGGCTAATCCAGCTTGATTCAGTTCTTGCACATTGCCACAGAGGTGGGGATAATAGTTGATTTAATAAATGCCGAGTTGTCTCCCTTTCAATGACCAAGGCTAGCATTCCCTCAAAATCAGTGATCAAATGTTAGGGTCTTTCTTCCACTTAACCTTACGACTCTCTGCATTTCCTCATGCAGGCAATGTAGAGCAATTGTAAAGCACCAATAGCTTTCATTTTGCATCCCAGTTAGTGTAATAATGTGGATCTTGCAGATAAGATTGTTCTCCAAATCTTTTGATGTTTTGAGTTGCTTTTGGTAAAAGTTAAGACGATGATGTCTTCTATGAAGTATCTGTGCAAACATGTTGTCGTCTGTACACATTGGCGAGGAATGGAAAAGGCTGTATTTGTTTTTTTGAGGGTGCAGCACACATCTCAAACTGTGTTTTAACATTGTGACTGCAACATTTTTTGCAATGCAAGCTTTGTTCATCTCCTTGGTATGATGAGGCACTGCCTAGACATTGCTGGCTAACTTCCTGAGGCTATTAGTCTTTATTTCTCATCTCCACCCATGTCCTCTTACTCTCTTACGGTATTTACTGAGTCTGCCAGCCCTGTTCTTTGAAGAGCTATCCTCTGCTTAAAATAATGCAGACACTGTGAAATGCCAGACGATGAAGGTGTTATGGCTGCTTCCAGTCTCCTGGCCCTGAACGTCCACATGGCCATTTGCCTTATTTTTCTGTGCTGGGCTTCCCCTCTACCATTTCACTACTGTACTGACTGATGTACTTTTTACAGCCAGCGCCACTAGCTCCCACAAAAGAAGAATACATCAATGGGGAGGTAGTTTTAATTGATCTCCATAAAAATGATTGACATTTTAACTAGTAGATTGAAGAAGAGCAGGACGGTTATTGTTAAAAGTGTAGACTTATAGGTAAGATAGAGGCATACAGTTATACAACATAGAATCAGGCTGTATGGAATTTACTCTAGTCCCACCTATCCGCATTTGGCCCATATCAATAAACTGAACTAAACTAATACCCCTCTAAACCTTTGCTGGCAATGTTCCTGTCAAAATATCTTTTAAATGTTGTTAAAGTATCTGCTACAACTACCTCCTCTGGTAGCTCATTCCATATATCCTATGTGTGAACAAGTTGTCCCTCAAATTCCTAGTACATCTATCTCCTCTCACCTTAAACCTATGTCCTCTGGTTCTGGATTCCCCCACGCTCGGCATCTACTGTATCTATCGCATTCACGATCATATACACCTCTAAGTTCACCCATCATCCTCTTGTGCTCCAAGGAATAAAGCCCTAGCCTGCCCGACCTCTCCCTATAGCTCAGGCCCTCGAATCCTGGCAACATCCTCATAAATCCTCTCTGCACACTTTCCAGGCTGTCTGTCCCTCCAGAGCAGTTTGCCATATTGAATCTAATCAAATATCTTGCTGAAATCCATAAATGTCTACAGCTCTACCCTCATCAACCGTTTTAGCTATATTTTCAAAAAAGCCAATCAGATTTGTGAGACATGATCTCCCACATGCAAAACCATGCTGTCTATCGAAATGCATATACAGTGCCCTCCATAATGTTTGAGACAAAAATCCATCATTTATTTATTTGCCTCTGTACTCCACAATTTGAGATTTGTAATAGAAAAAGTCACATATGGTTAAAGTGCACATTGTCAGATTTTAATAAAGGCCATTTTATACATTTTGGTTTCACCATGTAGAAATGACAGAAGTGTTTATACATAGTCCCCCCATTTCAGGGCAATAACGTTTGGGACACAGCAATGTCATGTCAATGAAAGTAGTCATGTTTAGTATTATATTGCATATCCTTTGCATGCAATGACTGCTTAAAGTCTGTGATTCATGGACATCACCAGTTGCTGGGTGTCTTCCCTGGTGATGCTCTGCCAGGCCTGTATTGCAGCCATCTTTACCGTCTGCTTGTTTTGGGGGCTAGTCCCCTTCAGTTTTCTATTCAGCATATAAAAGGCATGCTCAATTGGGTTTAGATCAGGTGATTGACTTGGCCACTCAAGAATTTACCATTTTTTAGCTTTGAAAAACTTCTTTGTTGCTTCGGCAGTATGTTTGGGATCATTGGCTGGCAGTTCATTCTACAGCAAGACAGTGAGTTTTGAGGCATTTGCTGGAACTTGAGCTGAAAGGATGTGACCATACTCTTCAGAATTCATTATGCTACTATCATTAGCAGTTGTATCATCAATGAAGATAAGTGAGCCAATGCCTTCAGCAGTCATACATGCCCAGGCCATAACACCCCCACCACCGTGTTTCACAGATGAGGTGGTATGCTTTGGATCTTCTCTCCTCCCTACTTTGCTCTTGCCATCACTCTGGTATGTTAATATTTGTCTCATCTGTCCACAAGACCTTTTTCGAGAAGTGTGGTCGCTCTTTTAAGTACTTCTTGGCAAACTGTAACCTGGCCATCCTATTTTTGCAGCTAACCAGTGGTTTGCATCTTGCAGTATAGCCTCTATTTCTGTTCATGAAGTCTTCTGTGGACAGTGGTCATTGACAAATTGAAGAACCTGACTCTTGAAGAATGTTTCTGATCCGTCGGACAGGTGTTTGGGGATTTTTCTTTATTATAGATTGAATTGTTCTGTCATCAGCTGTGGAGGTCTTCCTTGGCCTGACAATCTCTTTGTGATTAGTAAGCTCACCAATGTTCTCTTTCTTCTTAATAGTTGATTTTGGTATGCTCAAGCGTTGGCTGATTTCTCTGTCACATAATGACTTATTTGACTTCCATTGGCACAACTTTGGTCCTCATGTTGATAAACTACAATAAAAGTTTCCAAATGTGATGGAAAGACTGGAGGAAAGACTAGGTGCTGAGAGCTCTCTTATACCTGCATTAAGGAAGCAATTAAACAAACTTGAGCAATTACAAACCCTGTGAAACCATGAGTACCAAACATTATGGTGCCCATGAAATGGGGGGACTATGTATAAACACAGCTGTAATTTCTACATGGTGAAACCAAAATGTATAAATATCCTCTAATAAAATCTGACAATGTGCACTTTAACCACATGTGATTTTTTCTATTACAAATCTCAAATTGTGGAGTACATAGGCAATAAATAAATTATGGGTGTTCGTCCCAAACATTATGGAGGGCACTGTATGTATCAAAATGGAACAATGAAATTCTTACTGAAATTCTTAGTAGCACAACAGGTTTGTAATCACAGTACGCAATAAACAACATAATAATCAAACACAAAAATTTCAATAGAGCTCCTGCCCTATTGCGTCGGAGATCCAGGTTTGATCCTGATTACAGATGCTGAATGCAGTGAGTTTGTACATTCTCTCTGTGACCGCGTGGGATTTCTCGATGTTGTGGACTTTTTCCACCACTGACCCATCGATGAAAAGATGTTTGTGGATCCTCAGCCTTCCTCTTCTAAATTCAACATTCACTTCCTTGGCTTTCCTTGTTGAGAGCAAGGAGATTGTTCTGGCACCGCTCAATCAGATGATAGATCTCTTTACCATACTTTGACTCATTGTTACCCATAATTTGTCCAATAATGGTATCTTTGATGAAATTAAAGAAGGAGTTGGAACTGTCATGGTTATAGAGTCAGTAGAGCAGGGCGTTGAGCACACTGCTTTGAGGTGCTCCAGTTCTCACGGTTATCGAGAAGGAAGTGTTGTTGCCAATTCATGCTGATTGTGGTCTACCGATGAAGATGTTGAGAATGCAGTTGCAAAGGAATGTGCAGAGACCCAGTTCTCTGAGCTTGATAATCAGTTTGGACGGGCTGATGTCGTTGAACACAGAGCTGTAATCGATGAACAACAGTCTAATGTATGCATTTTTATTGTCCAAAGTTTCAGTGCAGATTGGAGAGCCAGAAAGATCATAGCAAGATGTGGGTGAACTGATCAGGGATGAAAATTGACAATCCAATTGTTACAAAATAATTGTTCCTACATAAGCTCCCCGCAATAACCAGGCACTATTGTTGCCAGTTAATTTATCATTGAAACTGACAAGCAACCACTTCTATTGACATTGTGCAATTAAACTCTATTAAACAAAGTATCATATGGCTTTAGTATTTGTAGCTTGCTGTATCAAAAATATATTTTTTTACTTTATGAGTGAAAAATACGCAAAGTGCTATGTGTTATGTTTTGTGTTGCCTTGAAGTCTTGTTATGTTGTGTTGCCTTCAAGATGAAGAACGGAGACAGCACTTTGTGTCATAGTTCTCTTTTAATTGTTCCATCTACAGGTTTCGGCAGACTTCTCATTCTGCAATGTTCGCGCTATCTAAATCACATGATTAAATTATGCCATGATCTTAACTTGCATGTCACAACCCAGTTTCAATTGGAACAATTTAACAATAAGCATCAGTGGAGGGAATGATCAGATGGTGTTTTGGAACAGGACGCGTCAGACTGGTGAGTTTTATCTGTCCGTTCCATCCACAGATGCAGGATGACCTGTTGAGTTCCTCCAGCACTTTGTGGTTTGTTGAAGATTCCACCATCTGTAGTTCCTTGTGCCTTTATATTTTGAAATCCTGGGAAAAAAAAAAAAATTATTGTTGCAAGAATGAAATTCCTTAGCCCCAAACCTCCTTTCCCCATTGACACAATTGTTTTTCTAATAGATTTTCTATAACACAAACTTCCTTTGGAACACAATCATTGTGTTATGGCTTGTACTACAGAAATCTTGCTTACAACAGCATCACAGGTACATAGACTCGCATCATCAATCAATAGACAATAGGTACAGGAGTAGGCCATTTGGCCCTTCGAGCCAGCCATTCAATGAGATCATGGCTGATCATCCCCAATCAGTACCCCGTTCCTGCCTTCTCCCCATATCTCCTGACTCCACTATCTTTAAGAGCCCTGTCTAGCTCTCTCTTGAAAGTATCCAGAGAACTAGCCTCCACTGCCCTTTGAGGCAGAGACAATCCTAAATAATGCGTAAATTATACATAAATTGTCATAAACCGTTAAAGGAAAAAGAGTGCAAAAACACAGATGTAGTACAAAAACACAACTAGAAAACGTCCGTGGTAGTGCAAGAAGTGGTCCCTAATGATCCATTGCTGAGGTAGAATTAAGGTTGTGCAGTTCAATTGAAAAACTTGATGGTTATGGGAAAGTGGCTATTCCGGAACCTGGTGGTGTGGGATTTCAGGCTTCTGTATCTCCTGACTCATGGCATTATTAATGCCCTTTATGGCATTATTGGGTCCTTTGTTGTGTATTTAAAAATGAGATTTGTTCTATGCATGCTCATGGTTGTATTGGAACATTGCAAGTGGCAGTCCAGACCATTAAAGCAAGAATGTGAATATTGTTTCTAATATTGTATTTATTACTCCATCCGAGTTGAACTTTGACATGGAACATTTGCACTGTTACCATATAACTGTTGATACTTTCTGAAATGCTTAGGCTAAAAACTAATTATCTTCCCACTGAGAGGAAGTAAATTGGAACTATTTTTTCTATTGTTTCTTTTCTACTTTTGAATTTTCCCTGTGGATCTACAAGGTTTTCTGGTATTTCCATGACAGTCGACGTCTCAGATGGGAGACTACAGAGAGATTGCATGATTTTGGTATTCTAGGAGTTGCTAGGAAATGCAGGCTGTGGAACAGCTGTTGTGCATTTCTGCGAGACTCTGTGTTCTCATCACAGCAATGACAGAATGATTGGTAGATTAACAGTGATATACGTTTGTGTTGTCAACAATTTAAATTAAAGCTCATGCACCATATATGAATTACAATACATGGTTTGAGTGACATATACAAGGCATTTGCTGCATGACATGAAGTGTTTTGAAAATCAAAAGCAAAACATTATCAGTTGGAAATCTTGTTATAATTGCCAATTGTGCAAAAGAGCAAATTAAAACTGCAGGTAGTGTCAAGCTGTTTTTATTCTATGAAACAAAACAATTTCTATGGGATGAGACTCGGGAATTAAACTGGAGGGCAAGATGTTTGAACTTTGGAGAAAGTACAAAAGAGCCAACAGCTGATACCCTTTGTTACTGCGATTCAAATATAAATCGGCCGCTTGAGATTTAAGTGGAAAAATAATCAATTAAAGCTTTGTAGTGGCACCAAACATGGCCAGACGTCAGGCAGGTTCAAACAGTAGTTTTTATTCGGTCCGCAATAACCAACCCGACCTCCCGTGGCTCAGCACTTCAACTCCCCCTCCCATTCCGCATCCGACCTCCTCGTCTTGGGCCTCCTCCACGGCCAGAGTGAGCAACACCGCAAGCTGGAGGAACAGCACCTCATATTCCGCTTGGGGAGTCTGCATCCTTTGGGCTTGAACATTGAATTTTCTCAATTCTGTTAACCCTTTGCTGTCTCCTCCTCCCCTTCCCACCTCTCCCTCAGCCCTCGGCCCCTGGCATTCCCTCTATCTCTATCTCCCTCCCCCACCCCAGTCGCACCAGCTTCTCATTTCACACCACAAACAGCTTACAATGGCTTGTTCCCTTTATCATCGATACTTTTTTGCATATCTTTCATTCATTGTTCCTTATCTCTCCACATCACCGTCTATATCTCTCGTTTCCCTGATCCCTGACCAGTCTGAAGAAGGGTCTCGACCCGAAACGTCGCCTATCTCCTTCGCTCCTTAGATGCTGCTGCACCCGCTGAGTTTCTCCAGCCTTTTGTGTACCCTCGATTCTCCAGCATCTGCAGTTCCTTCTTTAACACAGTAGTTTTTATTCAGTTGTTACATGTAAGTTCGGTCCACTAACATAATTGTCATTGCTGCTGTAGCAGAGCGAGGGTGTTGTTTCGAGCTCAGCTACCTGTTGACTGGGAAGATCTCAAGGTGAGATAAGCTTATGTAGCAGGACACTCCCCCTAGCCCATGACGTCACGTACCAGCCTTCGTAGGTACTGACAAGGGTTCGACCATAAGTGGTCTATGTATCAGTTGACGCCACAGGTTGTAAACAGTGATGAATTACAAGGATTGGTGCTGGGTACATTAGAAATTGAGATATGAATGGAGGAGATGATAGAAAATTCAATAGATGAAACAATAATTGATGATGTTGATAATAACCTCCAGGAAAATATCAATCAATTACTTAGAAGGGCAGAACAAGGGTAGATGGAATTTATTGCTGATAAATGTGAGGTGATGCCTTTGGGGGAATCAAAAATGATGTATACAGGATGTATACAATGGGGCCAAGGCGCAGTTTCGGGTTAGGACCTCTCCTCAGACAAATATGTGGTAGTAAATTACCCGTGCTGTAGATGAATGACAATAAGAATCAAAGAGAAATTTATGGGCAGAAAGAAGATGAGTTGCAGTGAAATAAAGCGATGGGGACTGGGACTACTGGGATTGCTACCCCTGAAGTAGGCATGGATCCTATGAACAGAAATGGTGACTCCAGTGTAGTTTTAAGTAAAACTAGACCAAGTCTGTTCCCCCGAACGCGCGGGAGGGTGGGGGGGGGGGGGGGGGGGTGCTGCGGCACTCTAATCACCCCCCCCCCCCCACACACACAGGGGGGGGGGGGGTTAGAAGAGGGGTGAGAGGGGGGCAGGGGAGGAGGATGGAGTGGGGAGAGGGGAAGACTGCTGGGTCCCGTTCCCTCAACTGCGGTTGCGGGGGGTGGGTGCTGCGGCTTCACACGCACACTAACCATCTCCCACACACACACAGGGGGAGAGAGAGATGGGAAGAGAGAGAGCGGAGAGAGGGGGTGGGGAGGAGGGGGCAAGAGAGTGGTGGGGAGAGAGGAGGGGAGAGAGGAGGGGAGATGAGGGGAGATGAGGGGAGAGAGGAGGGGAGTGGGGAGAAAGAGAGGGGGAAAGAGGGGGAAAGGGGGGGTAGAGGGGCAAGAGAGTGGTGGGGAAAGAGGAGATGGGGAGAGAGGAGTGGAGAGAGGAGGGGAGATGAGGGGAGAGAGAGGGGGAGTGGGGAAAAGAGGAGGGGAAAGAGGGGAAAGGGGGGGTAGAGGGAGGGGAGAGGGGTTGGAGGAGGGGAGAGGGGGTTGGAGAGGGGGGTAGGTGGGGGTAGATGGGGGTTGGAGGAGGGGAAAAGGACGGGAGAATGGTGATGGGCAGAGTAGGGGTGAGGGGGGCAAGAGGGAAGGGGAGAAGGTGGGGAGAGAGTGTGGAGGGGGAAGAAGGGAGGGGAGGGAGGAGGGGAGGGGAGGGAGGGGAGAGGGGAGAGGTTTTTCCCGTCCATTCAATATATGGTTGGGGGGGGGGGGGAGGAACGGGGAGCTGTGGCGACGTCACCACACAAACTTACCAACCACACACCGACCCTCAACACACACATCCCTAAACCTCCATAAACCAAACACCATAACCACCCTCTAAACCACGCCCCCCAACACACCCCCAAACACACCTAAACCTCCCCCCCCCCACCCCCAACACAACCTTAAAAACCACCCACCCCCCCAACAACCCCATCCACCCATACTAACCACCCCCCAACACACAAACCCACTCTCAACACACTCACACTATCCACCACACCCCACCCCACCCCCACCAACACACATGACTAACCACCCCCCCCCCAACAACACCAAACTAACCATCGCCCCCCCAACACACACATAACTAACCACCCATTAACCCCCCCAACCACATACCCCTCAACACCCCCCACACACATACTAAACCACCCCCTCAACACACACAAGACTAACCACCACCCCCCCCACAACATCACACTAACACCCACCCAACCACATACCTAACCCATCACCCCAACCACATAACTAACCCCAACTCAACACACCAACACACAACACCCTCACACCACATACACACACTCACCCCCACACAAACACACACCCCCCCACACACAACACACCCACACACCCACACACACACATCACACACACCCACACACACACACCCCACACACACACAACACACACACACACACACACACAACCACACACAATCACCCTCACACACACACACACACACTCTAACACTTACCCCCCCCTTGATATTATATTGATATTATTCATTGGCTCCTTTTAACCCCATCCCCACCCTATCAACTCTTTTTAAAGAGAGTAACTGATAAAGGGAGAGAGGGAGGGAGAAGAGGGGGAGGGAGATGAGGAGAAGGAGGGCTATGGTAGATATGGGTGTGGGAAAGGTGGAGGGAGGGGGGGAGATGAACAGGCAAATGGGGGATAGAGTGGGATTGAGAGGGGAGATAAGAGGGGAGAGGAGGAGGTCTCTTTTGATGGCATTAGGAATAGGTTGCATTAGGGAGGAAGGGGAGTGACTTGAGGGAGGGTGGAGGGATGTGGGAAAGAAGGGGGAGGGGAGGTGAGGGGAGAGGGAAGGGAGTAAAGATGGATTGGGGAGTATTGGGGAGGTGTATTTAAAATTGTGGAAGTGAGATAGTCGTGGAATGGACGGAGTCGCCTTCTGCCGCTCTTTACTTTTTTCCCTTCCTTGCGTTGACTGTTTATTTCTCTTATTTTTCTCTTCATATCTCTATTACTTTTCTCTTAGTGTTCTTCGTTCACGTTTGTCTTTCCTCTTTTTCTGGTCTCTCAAGTATTTTCTATGCCCTTCTTCTCCTTTTGCATCCTTCTTCTTTTACTTTTTCTATTCTATTCGGTCTTTCTCTTTCTTCTTTCTCTCTTTTATCTTCTCACACTAATTCCATTTTTCTCTCTATAATCTGTCTCTTTCATCTTCGCCTTATCTTATCTCTGTTATCTTCTCTCGATTCTTCTCCACTTCCATTTCTCCCTCTTCTTTTTTTTGTCTTCCTGAACTCTTTTTTCTCCTCTCTTCTTTTTTATTGTTTTTTCTCTATCTTTTCTCGCTAGCGTCTTATACGCTCTCCCATTGTTCTCCTTCTCTCTCTCTCTTCCTCCTGTTTTGTTCTCTCCCTTGCTTTCTCTCCGTTTTCTTTCACCTTGTTATTCTCTCGTCCTTGTTTTTTTTCTCTCTCCCCCTATTTCTTCTCTCTCCTCCTTTTCTCTTCTCCTTTTCTATTTTTCCCCATCCCCTTCCGTCTTGTTATTCCCTTTCCTTTTTCTTTTTCCTCTTCTCTCTCTCGTTTCCTTTCTCTCAACTCTTTGCCTCTTCTCTTCTCCTACTCTTTTATCTCTCTCTCTACCTTTTTTCTTCTCCCATACGTCTTGCTTTCTTTAGCTTTCTCTTCTTTTATCTATCTGTTCCTTTCTTTTGCTTGCCTTTTCTCCAATTTCCGTTCTCTCCCCTTCTTTTCCTCTTATTCCTTATTCTCTTATTCTTTTCTCTCAGTCTTTTTCTCTTCTTCTGTCCCTTTTATTCTTCTGTTCTTCTCCACATCTTATTTTCTATTCTTTGTTATACTTCTTGACCATTTTCTTTTCTTTCTTTTTTTCCTAAGTTCCTTGTCTTCTCTCTTTATTACTTCTGTTTATTTTTTTGCTTTTTGCCTCTATTCTTTTTCTCTCTCAAATTCTTTTCCTCTTCTCCTCCTTCTCTCTAATTCTCGTCTATTCTCCTCCCTATTTTCTCTTTCCTAATTTTCTCTCTCCTTTTCTCTTCTGTCCCTATCTGTTCTCCTGTTTCCCTCAATTTTCATTTCTTCTTTCGTTTCTTTTTTGTCTTCTCTCCTACCGTTCCTCCCACACATTTTTCCTATCTTTTCCAGTTTCTTATTTAATATCGTCCTTTGCCCCCTTCTCATCCTACCTCCTCAATCACAAACTCCCTCAATCAAAACCAACAAAAACATAACAATACCCACCCCCCTATATTCCCAACCACCCCCCCCCACCCAAAAACAACACCAAAAAACCCCACCCCCCCCCTAGCCTTCTTCCCCCCCCACACCCTTCCACATATCCCCATTCACATAACCTGCCCGTTTAGTACTGCTACACAACACTCCCCACCTACTAATACACCCCAATACTACCCCCACACTAAAAAAACCGCAAAATCGATCACGCCCACGCACTCACCACACCGCCCTAACCCAAACCAAAACAAAAACCAACAAAACAAAACTCTGAGATTGGTGTTGTGTGGGGGTGGGGGTGTGTCACTTTCCCACATTGCACCCACCACCCTAACCACCCACCCCACCCAGAACACACAACAAGTGTGGAGGGTGTAAGCTGGGGAGTGAGAAGGGAATGGGAAGTACTCGACGGGTTGGGTAGTAGGGGAGAAGGGGTAGCGAAGAGAGGAAGACCTCTCATGTGCCCCGAAATTTTGGGATTGTGGGGGGGGGGGTGGGGTGGGGGGGGGGGGCTGTGCGGTGCGGCTTCACAGACCTTCACACGCAAACATTAAATCTTAACATACACTCCCACCCTCTCCCCTCTCCACCCAACAACACTAACAGGCTGGTCCGTACTTTCTCAGTTGTTGATCTTTTCTCGTCTTGTTCCTCTATGATTCTGTTGCTTTTTGCTTATAATTTCTCTGCTGTGCTCGATTGGCGTTCTGCGTATATGTGTACCGTGGCCTACCACACCCAACACATTTTCCTCCTCATAAAATCAAAAAAAAACACCAAAATCAAAAAAACCCCAGAAAAAAATACCAAAACACCCAAACAAACCAAAACGCCGACCGCCCGCCGTCCACCGTCAGCCCCATACCATAACCATAAATTCTGCGTCTCAACCCCCCCCCTCCCAACCCCCCCCCCCTCCACCAACCTCCAAACTCCCCCCTCCCCAACCACACCCTTATTATAACACACAAACCAATATTCAATCCCAACGTATTCATCCCCCAATCACCATAATCCACCCCACCAAATACCACCAACCCACACCCACCCCCTACCCAACAAAACAATTGATTAACTTAGAAATCCCCCACCCCAACACCTAGGAGTCCACAAAGATCCTATGCCTTGCCCAAGCTCCAAGGAAACCCCAAAACAAACACAACCCGCCCCTGACCAAGATATTCCATCCCCCCGAAAATCCAGTACCATCCCCCCAGATACCACTAACTAATAAGAACCACCATACTCAGCAAAAACAGCTAGCAAGATTCTTATGGGTATTTCACAACATCATAGCACAACTAGATACTGAAATTGTTTGTTGCCCATTCTACGACTATGCAAAATAGCTCAAGCCATCAGATTGGATGGCGAGCATCTGTGAACAGCAATTGTCAAGTCTTGCCAGAGATTATCTCAATTGGATTTAGGTATCTGAACTTTGACTGGGCATTCTAACACATGAATATGCTTTGATCTAAACACATTCCATTGTAGCTCTGGGCTGTATGTTTAGGGGTCGTTTTTGTCCTGCTGGTATAGGTGAACCTCCACCCCTGTCTCAAATCTTTTGCTGACTCTGTAACAGGTTTTCTTCCAAGATTTTGGGGGCCCTGTATTTTGGCTCCATCCATCTTCCAATCAACTCTGACCATCTTCCCTGTCCCATGCTGGATAGAAAAGCATCCCCACAGTCATGAAGCTGCACCACCATGTTTCACAGTGGGGATGGTGTGGTGTTCAGGGTGTGTGTGCAGTGTTAGTTTTTCCGCCACAATAGCGTTTTGCATTTAGGCCAAAAACGTCAATTTTTGGTCTCATCAGACCAGAGCACCTTCCTCCACATGTTTGCTGTGTCCCCCAACATGGCTTTGGCAAACTGCAAAACGGGACTTCATACGGCTTTTGTTTCATCAATGGCTTTCTTCTTGCCACTCTTCCATAAAGGCCCGGATTTGTGGTGTGCAAACTAATAGTTGTATGTGGACAGATTCTCCCACACTGAGCTGTGGGATCTCTGCAGCTCCTCACAGAGTTGCTGCTGCTTCTCTGATCAATGCTCTTCGGCTGGCCTGTCAGTTTAGGTGGAATCGGCCATGTCTTGGTAGGTTTGCAGTTGTGCCATACTCTTTCCATTTTCGGATGATGAATTGAACAGTGCTCCGTGAGATGTTCAAAGCGGGATATTTTTTTTAAATTTACCCTGCTTTAAACTTCTCCACACCTGTCTGGTGTGTTCCTTGGGCTTCATAATGCTGTTTGTTCACTAATGTTCTCTAACAAACCTCCGAGGCCTTCACAGAACAGCTGTATTTATACTGAGATTAGATTACACACAATTGGACTCTATTTACTAATTAGGTGACTTCTGAAGGCAATTGGTTGCACTGGAATGTATTTAGGGGTATCAGAGTAAAGGGGGCTGAATACTTTTGCACGCCACACTTTTCAGTTTTTTATTTGTAAAAAAATTCACTTCCACTTCACAATTATGCGCCACTTTGTGTTGGTCTATCACATAAAATCCCAATAAAATAAATTTACGTTTGTCGTTGTAATGTGACAAAATGTGGAAAAGTTCAAGGGGTATGAAAACTTTTGCAAGCCACTGTATATATAGATAGATAGATAGATAGATAATATAAAAGTGTGCTAGTTGAAATGCTTGGTCCTAATAGATCACAATCATAATCACAATAATAATTTATTAGCCAAGTATGTTTTGCAACATACGACGATTTTCATTTGCCAAGTCATTCATACCAAGTATGGTGCATAATCAGTCCAAATGTAAAGTCAATAGTGTAAATTATGATCGAAATCTTAACTGTGGGCCAGATGTTGTGTGGTTTTTTCCATGATAGAGAATGGTCATATTATAAAAGAAAACCGTTAACTGCACTGGTGAATTTTTTATATCAAATCAAGGTTTCCTCTGCTCTCCTATAAGGACAACAATGTTTCTGCCACATAATTTTGAAAAACAGAAATATTTTTTTACGATATTAACTTTCACTAAAACAGATTAGGTTCAATTGTATATTAGATTCGGTATTAGACTTTCTTTTGAATGCACTCTGTGGCTCAAAATAATTTGTATGAAAAGTACAACTGGACAAGACAGAAACCTTAGGATAGAATGTCAAATAATGAAATTAAGTCCAGAACCAAAAACTGAAGAGAATGATAGAAAGTTTGCATTAAGAGAGAGAAAGGGCCAGATAAACAGGAGCAAGAAAAGTTAGTATTTTCAAATAGAACGTTATTAAAGTTTTGACAGGAATCTGCAGAAAAGACACACAATTTCTGGACTGGAGAGATTGAAACAGTATTAACAGTATTCTTGTCTGAGAATACCTTTAAGAGTCCTATATTTCTGCAATATACTTGACACCAATTGGTATGCCAATCCAACCAGTCCTTAAATATAACAGATATAATGGGGATGCTTGTGTAAAGCAAACAGCAGAATAGTGTAAAACAAATAGGAAGTTCTAAAGTGGGTAACATCATAATGAATCTCAGTCCTGGAGTTATTAACTGAAAAGTGCATTACTACACCATGCACCATTTTTCAGGAAGATTCATCTCCTTTTTTTCATTGCTGACTGTGGCAAATTACCCTCTAAACCCACTGTTGAATATCAAGCCATTTTCTCCCCGTTGTTTTATAGGAAGATCATCCGTCCACAGCTGACTGCATTATGTTTTCCTCCAAGCTATAGGGAGAGATTGAGTAGGCTGGATCTCTATTACTTGGAGCGCAGGAGGGTGAGGGGTGATCTTATAGAGGTATATAAAATCATGAGAGGAATTTGTTCGGGTAGATGCACAGAGTATCTTGTTCAGAGTAGGGGAATCAAGGACCAGAGGACATTGGTTCAAGGTGAAGGGGAAAAGATTTAATAGGAATCTGAGGGATAACCTTTTCACAGAAAGGGTGATGGTGTATGGAACAAGCTGCCAGATGAGGTAGTTGAGGTTGGGAATATCCCAACGTTTGGGAAACAGTTAGGCAAGTACATGAATAGGACAGTTTTAGAGGGATATGGACTAAGCGCAGGCAAGTGGTACTAGTTTACCTGGGGCATGTTGGCAGGTGTGGGCAAGTTGGGCCGAAGAGTCTGTTTCCACACTGTATCACTCTATGACTAAGCCTGCACAACCTGTTTTAACTTCTTTCAACGTCCTTCTCAAGATTCACAAGAGTACTGAGCAGGCAGACCCACTGTTTCTACCCGTTCATGACCCACAGAACTTATTTCTTCCTCTCTTGATCATATTCTTTGTCCTCCCATCAAGTGTCTTTCAATTTACCTCCATGATGCCTCTTGCACCCTTCTCATTCTGACAATATCCAGATTCCTGGTCATGGGCGGCTCACTTGCTATATTGTTGTCCAATTCCATCCAACAGCATCTGCATTAGGCAGACAAAAATGCTGGTGAAACTCAGGTCGAAACCCGAAACATAGCCTATTTCCTTTGCTCCATAGATGCTGCCTCACCCGCTGAGTTTCTCCAACATTTTTGTCTACCTTCGATTTTCCTGCATCTGCAGTTCCTTCTTAAGCATCTACATTAGGATGGCTTGAGGCCTTTCACTTCTTCCCTGAACAGAGGCCCAACTAATTAATCTCCAGCACCACCCTTCAAGGTTTGGCTGAATTTGAACTCTCATTGTTCTCCATTAACCCCATTCCCTTCTTCCGTGTCAAAATTGTAATCAGCAGTATCCACATGTGTCCATGGCATGTCTGTGTTCTTGTGGTATACATGGAATATTCTTTGTTTTCTTCAGACTGTGTTCCTCAGCTATTGTTCTGGTACATTGATGGCTTTGAAACTGCGTTCTGCTCTCGGGGACTGGGGAGTTTCATCATCTACTCTCCAAATTTCAACACTGCTCTCACTTTTGCCTGGTCCAATTCTGATTATTTTTCTCTTTTAGTTTGTGATTTGCTTCTTTGGAGATAAGTTGCAGTTTCCTGGTTCAATCCTGACATTGGCTGCTGTCTCTGAAGTTTATACATTCACCCTCTGACCTCATGAGATTCCTCCAAACTAATGTGCACAGGTAATGATGGTCAGCATGGGCATGATGGGCTGAGGGGCCTATTTCCTTAACGACGGCACAGTGGCAAAGCGGTAGAGTTGCTGCACTTACTACAGGTGCTGTCTGCACAGAATTTGCATGTTTTCCCTGTGACTGTGGGTTTTCTCCACGTACTTCAGTTTCATCCCATGTTCCAAAGATGTGCTGATTTGTAGGTTAATTGGCTTCTGCAAATTGTCCCCAGTGTGTAGGATAGAACATGTGTATGCTGATAGTAAGATTAAACGAGAACTTACCAGTTTGAAGTTTGATCTTTATTTTATGAGGAGTAACGATGAGGGATTATGTGAAGCCCCGCCTGGCGCTAGAACGGCATACTTCAAAGCAGCGGCATGAAAAACACAGAACAATAGCCGGAGTAAGATAGTAAGGCTTCTCATAGATTTAGAACTACCAGATGATCATTTATTTTATGAGGGTGGGGAGTGGAGGGCACGTAATCCCTCAGCGTTACTCCTCATAAAATAAAGATCAAACTTCAAACTGGTAAGTTCTCGTTTAATCTTACTATTTTACTTCGGAGTCACGTGAGTGACTACGTGAAGATTTTGAAGCTTCTGTGTTTTCCATGTCGTAGAATTCTTCCATACGACAGTCCAGCTAGGTCAACACATACATGAGTAAAAACCTTTTACCAGACCCAGTTTCAGTTCTTTCCATAAATCCTTTAATGATAAAAGAACATATAATAACCCCTTTTTTTACATCTGGGGAAAAACCATTACAAAGTGATAAAAGATATAAGTGATAACATAATTCAATAAATAGCAATTGATAGTGAAACAAAGCAGGTGATTATAGTGAACCCAACACCGCGTCCAAAGCCCGTCATTGTGTGAACTGGTTTAGTGTAGAACTTTGAAAAAAGTTTCTTCTTTACACCACCCTGCGGTTTCTAAAATATGTTTTCGAGTGGCACGTCCTGTACTTCGCCGCGGACACATATTTAGGTAATTGATGATTTAATCTTGATGCAAATAGATCAATGTCTGGTAACCCATATCGAATCACAATTTTACTGAAAATTACTACTGGGTTCAAACATCCATTCTGTGTTATCTTTAAACACCCTTGATCTATTGTCTGCCACCACATTGTATTTACCTGGGATATAATTCGCCGAAATCCAAATTTGGTGCTCAATACACCACTGCCATATCTGATTGACCAGACAATCACATGATACTGATCTGACTCCCCCCCCATGTGATTAATATATGCAACAGCTGTTGTATTGTCTAATTGTATTAGCACATGCAGATTCTTTTTAATAGAACAATAGGCTTTTAATCCATAAAATGCCCCCAATAACTCTACATAGTTAATACCATATGTTTGGAGAAACATTTCCTCTTGGACAGTCCATCTGCCCCCACAGCTGGTAAATGAATCTGTCGCCCCCCCATCCGAGAGCACTAGCATCTGTTTGTAAAATTACTTCAGGCTGTTGTATCACAATGTTTTTAGCAGCTTGTGGGACATTTTCAATCCACCATTGCAATTCCAATAAGGCATTTTTTGTTAATTGCATAGGCCTATCAAAATGGCCTGCTCTCTTTTTTAGAGCTTTTATTTTATCTCTTTGCAGGTTTTGGTAATGTAATGGACCAAATTCCACTGCAGGAAATGCTGCTACTAATTTCCCAGTAACTTTTTCTACTTCCCGGATGGAGGGATAAGGTTTGTGCATAAGACCCCTGCAGGTCATTATAATATCATCAATCTTATCTGTTGGCAAAGTTACTAACATAGTAACTTTTGGTGTCACCTCCTGCACCCACACACAACTGACTGACTTCATTCATTTCACCACCAACTTCCATCCGGCACTCAAATACACTTGGACCATTTCCGACACTTCCCTACCATTCCTTGACCTCACCATCTCTATTGCAGGTGATACGCTCCTGACCGACATCCACTACAAACCTACTGACTCCCACAGCTACCTGGACTGCTCTTCCTCCCACTCTGCTTCCTGTAAGGACTCCATCCCCTATTCCCAATTCCTCCGTCTACGCAGCATCTGCTCCCAGGATGAGGTGTTCCACACCAGGTCATCACAAATGGCCTCATTCTTCAGAGAACGGGGATTCCCCTCCCCCACTATTGATGAGGCTCGCACCAGGGTCTCCTCCATACCCGCAACACTGCCCTCGCTCCCCATTCCCCCACTCGCAAACAGGGCAGAGTCCCCCTGGTCCTCACCTTTCACCCCACCAGCCGGCAAATACAACATATAGTCCTCCGCCAGTTTCGCCACCTCCAACGTGACCCCTCCACCCGCCACATCTTCCCATCTCCCACCCTGTCTGCCTTCCGCAAAGACCGCTCCCTCCGCAACTCCCTTGCAAATTCTTCCCTCCCCTCCCACTCTACCCCTTCCCCGGGCACTTTCCCTTCAACACTTGTCCCTTCACCTCCCCCCTCCACTCCTTTCAGGGACCCAAGCAGTCCTTCCAGGTCCGACAGAGGTTCACCTGCACCTCCTCCAACCTCATCTACTGCATCCGCTGCTCCAGATGCCAGATGATCTATATCGGTGAGACCAAGCGGAGGCTTGGCGATCGCTTCGCCGAACACCTCCGCTCGGTCCGCAATAACCAACCCGACCTCCCGGTGGCTCAGCACTTCAACTCCCCCTCCCATTCCACATCCGACCTCTCGGTCCTGGGCCTCCTCCACGGCCAGAGTGAGCAACACCGCAAGCTGGAGGAACAGCACCTCATATTCTGCTTGGGGAGTCTGCATCCTTTGGGCTTGAATATTGAATTTTCTCAATTCTGTTAACCCTTGCTGTCTCCAACCCTTCCCACCTCTCCCTCAGCCCTCGGGCCCTGGCATTCCCTCTATCTCTATCTCCCTCCCCCACCCCAGGCGCACCAGCTTCTCATTTTCACACCACAAACAGCTTACAATGGCTTGTTCCCTTTATCACCGATACTTTTTTGCATATCTTTCATTCATTGTTCCTTATCTCTCCACATCACCGTCTATATCTCTCGTTTCCCTGATCCCTGACCAGTCTGAAGAAGGGTCTCGACCCGAAACGTCGCCTATCTCCTTCGCTCCTTAGATGCTGCTGCACCCGCTGAGTTTCTCCAGCTTTTTGTGTACCCTCGATTCTCCAGCATCTGCAGTTCCTTCTTTAAAAAATTACTAACATAGTAACTGAGTTGATCACAAACCCCAAATAGTTAATTGACTGTGTTGGCTGCAGCTGGGATTTAATTGGATGAATCAAGATTGATGATTAAAATGTCATCCAGATAAGCCATAACAATGTGCTTTTGTGCTCTTAATTGTGCTAAAGCTGGTTTCAACAGCTTTGTAAAGAGCCTGGGAGCTGAACTTAACCCATTTGGTAAAGCTTTAAATTGCCACAGCTGTCCCAGCCAATTAAATTTTAAATATCTTCGAAAAAATTGGTGTATCGGTACTGAATAGTACGCGTCCGTTAAATCAATTGTGGCCATATAACAACCTGCTGACATCAAATGTCTTGTAGTATTGAATGTTTCCATCTTAAAATGTTTATACTCGACAAATGTATTAAAATTTGTAAGGTCCAGGAATAATTCTGCAACACCATCTTTTTTACTTCTTGGAAATATATTTGACACAAATTGATGTTCATGTTCAACAGTTTTTTCAATAACACCTTTTTTAAACAATTTGTCAATTTCCACATTAATCTCTGCCTCTTCAATTGCAGAAAACATGAAACCATAAGCAGGTTTATTTTGTACCGGAGAGTTAACACCTTCTTTAAATGTTATAATAGCTCCTGAAACTGTTTGTAAAATAAACCGATCAGATGTGATGGCAAGCCACTCATCATAAAACATTTGTAATCTCCCTCCAACTGGAGATTCGTCCACAGTTTCTTTAGGAATTGAATAAATTTTTTGTACCTCTCCATATGAACGTGGCGGTCTCCTTCTCCCCGTATACGGGTGAACATTAGGCTGTGTCGGATGGTAATATTTTCTTATCATATTCTTGCCTCTGTTTTCCGAAATCAAATCCCCTTCTTGACGAAAAATACCTTTTTTGTCCAAAAACGAAAGGTCTCATGTGGCTAAAGCATGCCGTTCTAGCGCCAGGCGGGGCTTCTTCACGTAGTCACTCACGTGACTCCGAAGTAAAATTGTTGTCGGCGTGGACTTGGTTGGCCAAAGTACCTGTTTCCATGTTGTATTTCTAAACGCATAGACTCCCACAGCTACCTTCTTCCACACTGCTTCCTGCAAGAACATTATTTCATTCTCCAAGTTTCTCCATCACTTTCCAATTTCAGCTGGCTCTCTACCATAGACAGTTCTTCAGTCTATCCTAGTCCCCATTTTATCTCCGAATACCTTTGTTCCCACCACCATTTGTCCTTCCCCGCAATCTCAAGAGTGTTTAATTATCATATGCATAGGGAAGGGAACAATGACATTCTTATTTGCTGCTGCTTTAATAGCACATTGTGTATTGATTTATCAGTAACTAGGTAACCAGACCAAAATAGTGCAAACTGAAGACCGTAGTACAACCAATGCAAAATCCATAGTAAATTGTTTGATTTGAAATTTGATTTCTAAATTGTTATTGTTCTGATGAAAGTTCATTGCTCTAATATGTCAATTTGTTTATTTCCCCTAATTCGAGGTCTGACTTGCTGTATAATTCCATCATATTCTATTTCACCTATTCCATTAGCACCTAAAACTTTTTGCATTTTAGTTTTGACTTGAGCCTTGGTCTTTCTTCTTCCTCACTTTAGCTCAGTAACAATCTGAATAAACTAGTTGTAAATCTGCACAAAAAGGCATGAAAATTAATGCAAATGATCGAACATGGACTCTTACGAAAGGTTAAAACTCCATCTTATATCTTGTGTACATTACAGAAACGAGCTTTATCAGAAGTGCTATTACCCTCTGATCATTTGTCCTGACCTTTATTTTGCTGTTCAGGTCAAATTTTGTTTAATGTTCATTTAATCAAACTCATGTTCAGTGCCCAACAATATTAATCACAGAGAGTGATTGGAATCTGGAGTGCAATTCCTCAGGAGGAGGTGGAGGCTTAAATTTTTTTTTCAAAGTTAATTCTTCCAAATTTTAAGAAATCTTACAATATTTAAGAAGCATGTAAATACTTTAATTACCAAGGCAGAGATGGCTGCAGATGAAATGTGAGTAGTACAGATAGGTAGAATCGGTATGGGCAGGGTGGGCTGAAGGGCATGTTTGTTTGCTGTATATCCCACGAGTCTATGATTGTCTCTATTTTATGCTTCACAAATGTTTTGTAAAGGAAGTTTTATCTTTAAAAAAGATGTCAAATTGTTTAATCGATCCTAATGCCTGCTTTTACAAATAATTTGCATTGAAGTTCAGAATGTGCTACATTTCTGTTTTCTTGCAGCCTTGGTTTTTCCACAGCATCTTTGCAAGAAGTGAAGGATTTGGTTTATCCTAGTCCTGTGCCATATGCAGGTATATCAGCATTTACTTTGTGTTCTGAAGTGACCTGATAAATTATAACACTATTGGCTAGGGTTAGCATGAACACTTTTACTGTTGCAGAATTAAATTGCATAATACTTGCTGATTGAAGTGCTCTTCAGTTTTAAGGAAACAGTGTGTTCTCTGTAAGATACTGATGTTTAGCCTTGGGGTCAGCTTCATTGCAGAGCAAGAAACGAAGGGAGTGGTTTGTATTTGAACCTCTAAGGGGTAACACAAGGCCATATTAATTTTAATCGCTGAGCCTTGTTACCATGTCAACATTCCACAGCTGGACACCTCACCGTGCAATGGAATACCTTGAGAAATTAGACAGCTATCGGTATTAAATATGACCACATATGGGGAATCGATGAGGGTGGGGTTCTTGGTGAAAATCCAGGACAGGAGAGGATTTTAATTCTGTTGGCTGCATGAAACAGGCTATGCCGCTTTCTATCTGGTCTACATTCTTAATGGAGACAAAAATGGATTGCAGATGATGGAAGGTGAAGCAACAAGTTATCTGCCGGGTCAATTAGTATCTGGGTGGAAGGTGAGGGTGGGGGGTGATTCTGACTTTAGGTCTGTCACCAGTGGTGTTCTGTAGGGATCAGTGCTGGGACCTCTGTTGTTTGTGATTATATAAAATGATCTGAGTGAAGATGTACGTGGGCGATTGGTAAAGAAGACTAAAAACAATTTGGCATAGTTGCGGATAACGAAGAATAATAAATTAGCAGAGTCGTGGATAACAAAGGATAATGAGGATTGAGCAAAACTTGAGGGGAGAGCTGATATATGTATATAAAATTATGAGAGGCATAGTTAGGTTAGCCAGTCAGAACCGATGGTCGAATGGACATATGTTTTCATTTGGGACATTGAGTATAAGAGTCAGGAAGTCATGATGTAACTTTGTAGGACTTTGGTTCAGTTGCATTTGCAGGGCTCGAAATTAGCGGTTGCCCGGGTGCCAATGGCCACCTAAAATGACGCTGGGCAACCTAAATGCCGAGTCATTTTGCCCGGCTTGGCACTGGTTAATACCAAAGATAGATCCAGAAAACTGGAATAACTCAGTAGGTCAGGCAGCATCTCTGGAGAAAAGGAATGTGATGTTTCGTTTGACGGTGACTGTAGTGCGGGACAAAGATACTAGGTGCGGGGTGACGGAGGGTCGGAGCGAAAGACGGGCCCCGCACAGCGGCATTGGCTCCACCTCCCCCACCCGCCCTGATACCAGCCAATCCGCCAACAGCGATAAACGCTTTCAAAACAAACCCTCGCACGCCGAGGCTGGGAGGGAGGAAGGGAGGAAGGAAGGAGGAAGGAGGAGGAGGCCCCCTTCTGCCGTCTGAAGCAAAAATCTTAGATCACTTGCACCGTTCGGCCCCGCACTTTCCTGTTGGATGGTGGAGCAGGGGAGGCGGTGGAGAGGGAGCTCCCAACTGCCTCCCCCTTTGGTGGCGGCACTTGACGGTGGACTAGGACGGGCAAGGCAGCGGGGAGATGATGCCGGTGTTGTCCGATGAGCGCTGACCTTCCTTCCTCCCCACCTTCTCCCTCTCTCTTACTCCCCCTCTCTCTCTCTCTCCCTCTCTCTCTCTCCCCTCTCTCTCTCCCCCTCTCTCTCCCCCCCTCTCTCTCCCCCTCTCTCTCCCCTCCCCTCTCCTCTCTCCTCTCCCCCCCTCTCCCCCTCTCTCTCTCCCCCTCTCTCCCCCTCTCTCTCTCTCTCTCCCCTATCTCCCCCCCTCTCTCTCTCTCGCTCTCTCTCTCTCTCTCTCTCTCTCTCTCTCTCTCTATCTCTCTCTCCCCCTCCGTCTCTCTCTTTCAACCCTCTCTCTCACGCCCCCCCCCCCCCCTCCACCCCCCTTAGCCTGGGACCCCTCCTCCCCATCCCGCACTGATCCCCCATTCCCGCCTCTATTCAGTCCTCACTGACATCCCCTGTGCTCCCCTCCCCATCCCCCCCCCCTCCCATCCATTCATCCTGCACTGATTTCCCTATCCACCTCACATTGATTCTATTGCCACCTCCATCAATTTGACACTGGTCCCCCAATTCATCCTGTACTCCGACCCCCCTTCCCATTCATCCTGTACTGCACCACCCATTCATCCTGTACTGCTCCCTCCATTCATCCCGTAGTGACGCCCCATCCATCCTGTAGTGATCTTCCCATTCATCTTTTACTGATCCCCCCCACTGAAGTGTCCCCATGAAGAAGGGTCTCTTCCCGAAACGTCGCCTATCTCCTTCGCTCCTTAGATGCTGCTGCACCCGCTGAGTTTCTCCAGCTTTTTGTGTACCCTCATGATAATTTTCGTCCTTCACAGAAAACATGCTTGCATCAATCTGTAGTGTACATGGTTAAGCACATATATTGCCATGGTACAGGAGTTATTGACACAGGTTGATCATATGCTGAATAATCCAACCACATTTTTGATTGGAAGTGGAAAGAAATAATAGAAATTGCATTAATTTCAATGTGTAAAATAGTTGAGATACTGTATTATAATTTTGCTGCACGTTATTGTGATATATATCATGTCTTGGTTTAGTTTGTGACTTTATTTGAAGCAGAAATAATATGTGAATTCTTCAATGAGCATAATTCCGACTGGTAGCTATGCACTTCGTCCGAGCACATTATTGCACGTGTCATGCAAGTCATCTTAAATGACCACCTAAACTGTCATTTGGTAACCTAAAAAGCTGCCTAGGTTGCCCAGCTGGCAACAGGGAAAAAAAGTTAATTGAGAGCTCTGATTTGAAATATTGTGCGCAGTTCTGGTTGCCCATTTACAGGAGGGATATGAAGGCTTTGGAAAGCGTGCATGAAGGCCACACCCTTCTGGTGGGAGGGGGGGATGGACTATAAAACCCGCAAGTGTGGCTGTGGCTCAGTCTCTGCAAGATGGGGGAGGTAGAGGTCACGACTCGCTGACTTTAGTGGCCTTGCACCCTGCTTGAGATGGAATTTCAAGGAATAGCCGTGAGTCAACTGTGAGCCCACCAGCCATGAGTGAGTGAGCTGCCAGCTCAACAGGCTTGAGTGACTGAGCCGCCAGCCCAAGATTCTACTGTTTATTATGTATAATATGTTAATCAACTGTTTTTCCAATAATACTGTACATATTAACCCCTTTATTTGGTAAGAGTGAACAAGCGGTAATAATAGACACCATCTCCTCTCCCCGTGTAGTCCATTACAGCGACAGTTTACTGTACTTCTCCCTCATCCTCCAATGCTTCAAAAATTCAACAATTCAAGTTGTCCAACCTCTCCTTTAGCTTAATGCCATCTAATCCAGGAGCATCCAGGTAGACCCTCATCTTTGTTTGGTAAGTGAACTGCAGGGGGTTGGGTGAGGGTTTAACCAGGGATCACAGTCGAGTGAGCACCAGCCTCTCCAGGGACGTCATGATATGTGAAGTCAGCGCCACCGATCTGTCATCATTGGAGGAGCTGGGACGTACCCTCTTTGGTACAGGAACCAGGCAAGATGTCTTCAACATCACAGGAACCCTCTCCAGGTTCAGGTTGAAGATATGCTGTACTCCACACAACTGGCTGGCAGGGGCAGTGGACCAGGGGGATTGAAAGGGAGAGTCTGTTGGGGAGCAAGGGGGTGGGTAGGAAGAGGCCCCACCATCAAATTATTAAAAAACAGGTTTACCTCGTTGGCCCAGTCCTGATTGCTTTTCCTCCCCAGGCCACGGGTCTTCTTGGAGCCTGTGATGCCAGTTGCAAAGAATTATGTACTTGCACTCCTAGATCTTTCTGCTGTACAACACTCCCCAGAGTCCTTCCATTCACTGTGTAGGTCCACCTCTGGTTCTCAATTTACCTACTCTGGGCAAGAGACTCTGTGCGTTTACCTGGTCTATCTCTCCTGCGCTCCAAACTGTCTCAACCACCCTATAGCTCAGAAGCTTGAGCTCTGGAACATCCTTATAAATCTTCTCTGCACCCTTTCCAACTTGATAACATCTTTCCTATAACATGGCGCCCGGAACTGAGCATAATACTCTAAATGCAGCCTCAAATACAACATGACCTCCCAAATTCTCTCTTCAATACTCTGATGAAGGGAGAGGGAAACTAGAGGTATGAAAAGGTACAAAATAAATCACGGCCGGCATTGATGACTCAATAAAGCTGGAGCCCACAATGGTCTATTGTTGGCTGTGGAAGAGTTGATAATGAAGGGATACAAACCGTGAAACTAGCAAGATGACTAGGGTGAGGGAGGGATAAAGAAAGAGGGAAATCAGGGGGTACTTGAAATTAGAGAAATCAATATTCATACCGCTGGGTTGTAAGCTGCCCATGTGAAATACAAGTGCTGTTCCTCCAGTTTGCCAGTGGACTCACTCTGACAGTGGAGGAGGCCCAGGACAGAAAGGCGAGTATGGGAATGGAAAGGGGATTTGGAATGTTTGGCAACTGGAAGATCACGTAGGACAAAACAGACCGAGTGCAAGTGTTCAGCGAAACAATCGCCCAGCCTGTGTTTGGTCTCACCGAAATATAGGAGTCCACACCGAGAGTAACGGTTACAGTAGATGAGATTGGTGGAGGTGCAAGTGAACCTCTGCCCACTGCCAGTGAGAACCCATGCTGTCACAATGTCTTTGTCTTTGCAATTTGGGAGGAAAGATAGAACCTAGTATGGAGGATGGAACTAGTGTATCGGTGATTGCTGGTCTACACGTACTTGGTGCATCCACACTTTATCTCTACACTAAACCAATTTAAAATGGTTCAAAAGCAGTGGTCCTTCCATGAAAAAATGAAATTCGTCTACAACAGATTTGGTCTGCTGTAAAGTAGGGTAGTAAATAAAGTGTATTGTATTCCTTCCTTTATCATTTGGGGCACTGAATGTGAAAGTTGGGAAGTCGCTGCATCAAACTTTGATTAGACCATATTTGTAGTATTGTGTGCAGGTCTGTTTGCCATATTACAAGAAGGATGTGAGGCCCTTGTAGATGGTACAGAAGAGAGAGGTTCACCAAGATGTTGAACACTAATCAGGTTCACCAAAACATCTCCAGATGTACCTCAGAGAGTATACTATTGGGATGCATTACAGATTGGTTTGGGAACAGCACTGCCCAAGACTGCATGAAATTGCAGAGAGTTGTAAATGTAGCCCAGTCCATCACACAGATCAGACATCCCACCATTGACTCCCTCTATACTTCATGCTGCCTCAGAAACAAAATAAAAGATTCATCCTATCCTGGTCTTTCATTCTCCTCCCTGCTCCCTTTGGGCAGAAGGTACAGAAGCATGAAAGTGTACATCACCAGGCTCACAAACAGATTCCTCCCCTCTATTATCGGGTTTCTGAATGGTCCTTCCATAAGCTAGGTTATTGTCTGATTCATCTCTACCCTATTGTGAACATTGGATTTTGTCTCTGGACCTGATGCGCTACAAAGCTGAGAACCATATTCTGCACTCTGTATCTTATCCTTTGCTCTACTATTCCATTTGAGTTTGACGATCCTATTTATGTATTGTATCATCTCATCTGATTGGAGAGCATTTAATACACTTTTAGTCTTGGTACCTCAGTGTACATGACAGTAATAAAACTAGACCAAACTGTTGCCTGCAATAGGGAATTAGCTATAAGGAGAGGTTGGTCAAACTTAGATTATTTTCTCTGGAACTTTGGAACCTGCGGAGGCAACAATTGGTATTACTAAATGTGTGCAGTGTAAAAACCACTGTATGACATGTTAATGCCTTTCAGTACCTTGCCAAGGTCCAGTCAGGTGTGACTTTTAAGCATGAGTATGTGCTACCATATCTCCACAGCTATTGGAGGTGGTAGCGATGATGGCCCTACAGACTGTGGGGGGCAATCATATTTCCGACCTCAGCATTCTGTTGCGTGGAGGCAACTTCACAATCACTGTAGTCATGGAAGTGGTTGCTGGATGTAATGTACTGTAACTCATCCCTCAGGCTGACCAATGTGTGCTCCTCGCCTGTGCAGAGGGAGTCGCTGGCCGTCTTCCAACAACTCCCACCGGTGCTGCCGATGTCCTGGCTAGTCATTCTGGCCAGTGACATCAACTGCATCATCAATATAGTTGGACAATGCGGTGGTGCTGACAGAAGACCTGACAGCACTTCCAGATTGTTAATGAAGATGGTCAAAATGGCAAAGCGCTGTGATGCTTTCAGAAACCTTGCAGGCAGAGTATGGCACAGCTCAGCCCAGTCCCAGTTTGACTGCCAAAATGCCTCATCAGCTAAACTCCCAACAAGAAGGGGCCCTTCTTGTCAAATACTACCTATAGCATTGGAGTCTTACTAACGATGCATGCTGTCCTTAGGACTGCGGCTATGGAGAAGAAATGGTTGCTCTTTGCAGAGTGTGGCTTTGCGAAGGTCTGTAGAATGATGCAAGGATGCTTGTCATGGTTCATCCTGAATAACTCCTCTACAGAAGACTCTTCCCAAGAACACATTTGGAGACTGACATCAAGTGCTGCCTGAAGATAACTCAGTTAAATTCGCTGTGTGGTCTGCCCAAAAATTAATACTCTCCCAGAATCAGGGAATGTTCTGGGCCAAGACTGGGCCATTCCAGACTGCAGGAGTACATGCTGAGGGACTCGCTGAAGCTTGGCACAGCCAACGCCAAGGCTCTTTTGGGTCTAAGGTCCTCCCATTGCTGGACATTAACAGACTCAGCCCTGTGGAGACAACCCTCAAACAAGGGAAGGGATATCAAGAGGCCATATGAGTGCAAGGATGTTGCATTTGAAGATTGCTGCGAATACTATTGATTTGACAATATTGAATGGGGGCTGTGGCGGCATTCTGGCGTTCCGGCGGCGGCCTGACTTCGGAGGCCCTGCCGCGGGCCCAGTCGACGACATCGTCGGGAGCTCGCAGGTCACAGGTTGGTGACCTGTTTTTCCGGAGCTCCCGCACCAACAGCTTGCGGCAGCTTCAGCAGCTTCGACCACCTCGGGCCGCGGTGTTTGAATCGGCCCGTTCGCGGAGCAGGATTCAGCCGCGGGACTGACTTACTTACCATCACCTGGGGTCACAACATTGGAGGCCTGGATCACCTCAGCGCAGAGGGAGAACAAGGAGGGAAGAGACAGAGACTTTAAGACTTTTGCCTTCCATCACAGTGAGGAGGTGCCTGGTGAACTCACTGTGGTGGATGTTAAATTTGTGTTTATTGTGTGGGTTTGTTATTTTTATTATATGTATGACTGCAGGCACGACATTTCGTTCAGACAATAAAGGTAGCATTTCATTTCATTCATGTATAGATATTGAGATTGTACGAAGAGTGCCAGTAGCGCAACAGCGGAGTTGTTGCCTTAGAGCACCAGAGCCGCGGGTTCAATCCTGACTATCGGTACATAATTTGTGCGTTCTCCCTGTGACTGCATGGGCTTTTCTCTGGGTGCTCCAGTTTCCTCCCACACTCCAAAGATGTACAGGTTTGTACGTTAATTGGCTTCTGTAAATTGTAAATGTGTAACATAGTGCTCGTGAGTGGGGTGATCGCTGGTTGGCATGGTGGGCCAAAGGGCATTTTTCCACACCATCTCTAAAGTAAAATAGAGTTCTTGCACAACTTAAGTTTCGAATATATTTTAAATTCTGAATAAAGTGTATTATTGGTTTAAAATAAAAGTAGTTAATAGTATGAGAGAATAAATAGGGTAGGTATTATTTTTCCCCAGGGTGGAAATACAAATACTAGATGGCATAGGTTTAAAGTGAAACGGTGGCGGAAGCAGATATGAAAGCTACATATACAGGCATTTAGATAGATACATGAGCAGGAAGTGGTTGGATGGATCTGGTCTATTTGCAGGCAGTTGGGCATTGTTCAAATTGGCATCACAGTCGACACAGATGGTGAGTTGATGGGTCTGTTCTTGCTTTACTGTTCTTTGTGCTATTTTCAATGCCACCAGAGTGCAGGTTAAAGTACACATCAACATTCATGCATTTCATTAGATTTCAATGCTCTGACTGCCTGGCTTTTACTGAGCACACACCATAAAAATCTCTGTCTTGATTTTTCACTTTCACAATTCAGTTCACAGTTGCCGCATGTTTCTTTAAATGTTCAGTGCTCTGATATTACAATAACGTTGAGTGCTGACATAACATTCAAACAACACGGTTAGTGCAAGGAAGTTAAGCAACAAAGTGCTGACTGATAAATTCAAACACGCCTCCAGCATAAGCTTCAGTTAATTTAGAAAGAAATCTTGGTGATAAATGAGTATTCATTTATAACGTGAAGAAGAAGCATTTGTATTAGTCAACAATACAATATATAGCAGCACTCAGACCATTCAGCATTCAGAATTATTCCAGTCAAATTCTGCAACATCCAATGAATGCTTAAAATACAATTCATATGCCTTCATCTCTGCCTCTGCTCATCTGAAATCTTAATACATTTCCATTATTACCTTTAGACATTTTTCCAGTACTTATCTTGCTAATTTCCCACCTTCACCCGCTGTAAACTCGGCATTAAACCTGTTCGCTGCTCTCTCCTTCAGTATTGAGCAACCTCTGTCTCCCTTCCATAAAATCCAACTGATTTTAAACATTCTTAGGTTAAAAAACAGGCAAGTATGAAGAGAAAATGTATTCATAAGTTATTTGAAGTGCACGACAGGTTGTTCAGCATTTAAAATAAAACTCTTTATTGAATCTGTCCCAGGAATCACACAAATGAAGTGCCTGTCTCTCAGATATGACAGTCAATTGTATACTCATATAGGACTCGGTGCTGCGACTTGCTTGATATTTTCTATTATGGCCCTAACTACATTTGCAAAGAACTCTTATAACTGTAAATTGCTTTGGAATATCCATAAATTGTGAAAGCTACAGCACAAATGAAAACTCTTTATTCCATTCTTGCTGGGATGGTACAGACTTTTATGTGAAAAATATGTAATTTATGATGAGAATGCATCGACAGGAAGCTTATTTCAAATCAATTTACAGTGGCTTGCAAAAGTATTCATACCCCTTGAACTTTTCCACATTTTGTCACGTTACAACCACAAACATAAATGTATTTTATTGGGATTTTATGTGATAGACCAACAGAAAGTGGTGCATAATTGTGAAGTGGAAGGAAAATGACACATGGTTTCCAAATTTTATTACAAATAAAAAACTGAAAAGTGTGGCGTGCAAAAGTATTCAGCCCCCCTGAGTCAATACTTTGTAGAACCACCTTTCGCTGCAATTACAGCTGCAAGTCTTTTGGGGTATGTCTCTACCAGCTTTGCACATCTAGAGACTGAAATTTTTGCCCATTCTTCTTTGCAAAATAGCTCAAGTTCAGTCGGATTGGATGGAGAGCGTCTGTGAACAGCAATTGTCAAGTCTTGCCAGAGATTCTCAATTGGATTTAGGTCTTGACTTTGACTGGGCCATTCTAACACATGAATATGCTTTGATCTAAACCATTCCATTGTAGCTCTGGCTGTATGTTTACGGTTGTTGTCCTGCTGGAAGGTGAACCTCCGCCCCAGTCTCAAGTCTTTTGCAGACTCTAACAGGTTTTCTTCCAAGATTGCCCTGTATTTGGCTCCATCCATCTTTCCATCAACTCTGACCAGCTTCCCCGTCCCTGCTGAAGAAAAGCATCCCCACAGCATGATGCTGCCACCACCATGTTTCACAGTGGGGATGGTGTGTTCAGGGTGATGTGCAGTGTTAGTTTTCCACCACATATAGCGTTTTGCATTTATGCCAAAAACTTCAATTTTGGACTCATCAGACCAGAGCACCTTCCTCCACATGTTTGCTGTGTCCCCCACATGGCTTGTGGCAAACTGCAAACGGGACTTCTTATGGCTTTGTTTCAACAATGGCTTTCTTCTTGCCACTCTTCCATAAAGACCCGATTTGTGGAGTGCACGACTAATAGTTGTCCTGTGGACAGAATCTCCCACCTGAGCTGTGGATCTCGGCAGCTCCTCCAGAGTTACCATGGGCCTCTTGGCTGCTTCTCTGATCAATGGTGTCCTTGCCCGGCCTGTCAGTTTAGGTGGACGGCCATGTCTTGGTAGGTTTGCAGTTGTGCCATACTCTTTCCATTTTCGGATGATGGATTGAACAGTGCTCCGTGGGATATTTTTTTATAACCTATCCCTGCTTTAAACTTCTCCACAACTTCATCGCTGACCTGTCTGGTGTGTTCCTTGGGCTTCATGATGCCCAAGGACATTGTTTGTTCACTAATGTTCTCTAACAAACCTCTGAGGTCTTCACAGAACAGCTGTATTTATACTGAGATTAGATTACACACAAGTGGCCTCTATTTACTAATTAGGTGACTTCTGAAGGCAATTGGTTGCACTAGATTTTATTTAGGGGTATCAGAGTAAAGGGGGCTGAATTCTTTTGCACGCCACACTTTTCAGTTTTTTATTTGTAAAAAGATTTTAAAACCATGTATCATTTTCCTTCCACTTCACAATTATGCGCCACTTTGTGTGGGTCTATCACATACAATCCTAATAAAATACATTTACGTTTGTGGTTGTAACGTGACAAAATGTGGAAAAGTTCAAGGGGTAAGAATACTTTTGCAAGCCACTGTACATAGTTGAATTTGGTGAGCTGACACGAAATAGCTCAAAGGATTTATAAATTACATGAAAAAGGAATAAAGGACACAACTGCCTTGCAGATCTTCACTATATTTGAAGTTTTAGCTTTTGGTTTGATTCTGGAAAGATTCTCAAAAGTCTTTCAATTGTTGTCATCACCTCTGCTCCTGATCCACAGAGCAACAAATTATATGTCAAACACTGAATTACACGTGGACAAAAGTCTGATGTTAAGGGATAAAATGTTGCCCATTGATGCATGAATGGTGACCACAAATTAATAATTGTCCCAAACAGGTTGAATTTCCCTTAGAACCAGGTTTTCCCTCTTTTTCTGGGCCAACAGCTAATAAACTGATACTCTTGGTAATACACACTTTTTAATACACGCTTTCCAGCTCAATGACAACCCTTTTGGTAATGTAAGGGTCCAAATTGTGTGGCTGGAAAGGCAGCCACGAGCTTCATAATTACCCTGGCTACTAGCCGAATAGATGGTTTACTGACGTAAACAAGGCTGTTGCATGCCTATATCAAGTCTGTTGCTTTGTCCTTTGGCAAAGTGACAGACATATGAACAGAGTCAATCGTGAACCCCAAATAGTTCATAGTCGTAGAAGGCATTAACTTGGATTTGTCTGGATGGATGATAAACCCAATTTTTGAAATAGGAGCTTGGTGGCCGAGACAGCCAATTTGGCCAACTCCAAGGTTTTCTCCACAATTAAGATGTCATCGAGATATGCCATAACAATATGTTTTTGTTTCAGAAGAAACGCCAAGACCGGTTTCAATATTTTAGTAAACAGTATGGGGGCTGATGTTAATCCGTTAGGCAGCGCTTTATACTGCCAGAGCTGCCCCTATCAGATAAATTTCAAATATCTGCGGTGATCTTTCTCTATTGGTACTGAATAGTATGCATCTTTTAGGTCGATGCAAGCCATGAAGTACCTCTTGGAAACTAGTTGTTTAGCAGTAACATAAGTTTCCATTTTGAAGTGGGTGTACTGCAGAAAAGTATTCAGTTGTGTCAAATCAATAATGATGCGGCATCCGCCATCCTTTTTGTTTTTGGTGAAGATGTTTGATATAAACTCAAGAGATTCATGTTTGGTTTTCTCAATTACTCCTTTTGTATGTAGTCTTAATAGTTCCTCATGACCTTCCAATTTCTCTTTTTGGGAAAGCACAAACTTTCGGCTAGGTGCATGCTGAACCGGAAGGAGGGGTTTGTGAACAAATTCATTTTTTATATCCCTGAATACTTTGCAGTATGAAAGGATCAGTAGTCATAGAACTCCATGCATCCCTGAACAAGTGTAACCTTCCCCAAACCTGTGAAGAAGTTACACATGCTATGTTCTGGGGGCAACCAGACCCACCTACCTCCATGGTTACTGGTGGTGCTGTGTTGGTTTCCTCTGTCCTTGGTTCCTGGGAGGTGGAGATGCTGTGGTGTGGGGTTGGTGCATCTTCCAGGAAGGCTGTTCTGGGGCATGGCCTAAAAAAGACCTTTGTGTAGGTTGTACGGCCTTCGAGCTTTCACCAGCTGTTCTTTCGCTGTGATAATGCTGCATGCTAGTGGATGCATAGGGGTGCTGCCGCCGAGTATACGAGGACCTGGTAGCGGCCGGCACTTTAATCATGCCGATGGCCTTTGCCTCTTCGTCGAGGTCTTTTACCTGTTTGGGCAGTTTGTCCCCGAGCAACAGAGTGGGTGGCTGTGCGCTGATGGTTCTGCACAACCCCGCGAACTTTGGGTTTACTGCACGTCGGATGACACTCTTCTTAAAATTTGATCTCAAACTGTGCATTATAGAAGAGTGCCAGGGCATCCTGTTGCTCCTCCGACATATCCTTCCCATCAACTGACCTGGCAAATGCTGTAATCCCAGAGGCCAGTAGTTTCAGGATTTTCTGCATCTTTACTTCCTGGCTCCTAATGCCAGGACTGATGTTTCCCCGGATGGGGTTATTTACCGCAGGCACGTTGAGGGAGACACAGTTCTCCGGAGCTAAATATTTGGCTGCCGTGTCGTTCATGGCCTGCTCCTGTAGTTGATTTGTTGTCAGGTAATTTATACTGGCTGCCAGCTGTGGCTGCAATGGCAGTCCCTTCTGTGAAGGCATCGCGAACTTGGACACCATGCCGAGTAGCTCCTGTTCTTGCACCCCAAGCAAGTTGGGTGATTCTAGCCGGCTGCTGCTGACTGCTCGCGTTCCCGCGGTCTTCCGTAGTCAGTCTCGAAGCGGTCCGTTTGGACTTAGTTTGTGATTTGTCCATGATGGGAGTACTCTGTAAGAAAAACTACAACAGAGTGCCCATGAAACAACCTCAGAATAGTAAGTACTCACCTGCAGGTCCGTTTTAGACTTACCGGTGGAGGAGCGACCCTCCTCCCTGCCTGTCGCTTCACATTGCGTTCAACAATATGTCGCGCATGTGTGCTGGCGGGGTCTTCACATAGTCACTCACGTGACTCCGAAGTTAAATCTTGATGGAGTGAGGGAGTTAAAAAATCACGCCTATTGCCTAGTCCTGAGCAGATGCAGAATAGGTAAATCCTGACATGAATCAGTCTGCAAATTGTGAAACCCATTTTCCCTTAGGTTATGGGGCATTACTCAATGAATTAAAAAAAAAGAGCTGGGAACATTTAGGCAAGATAAGGTAACATTATTTGAGTTGTTAGCTTTTTTCCCCCTTTGTTTATAAGATAGTTCAAATAGTTTACCTTTTTTCCTAGGTAGACACAAACTGCCGGATGAGATCAGTGTGAAGAAGGGTCTCGACCCGAAAAGTCACCCATTCCTTCTCCAGCGATGCTGCCTGTCCCACTGAGTTACTCCAGCAGTTTGTGTCTACCTTCGATTTAAATCAGCATCTGATTCTGCAGTTCTTTCCAACTTAACTTTTTTCCAGGTGGAGACCATCAGAAAATACAAATTAAAGCTGTAGTTACCTCCTTCTCTTTAGCTCAAAACTGCAATGATTAATTGCTCAGATTTGGCAAGCTTCAGTACTCAGACCAGGCCCAGAGGACACATCTATCTTCTTACGTCTTAGGACTTCCAGTACCACTCTGACTGTAATACGAATGTTCTCAAGACATCGCCATTTACTTTCCCAAGTTCTCTAGCCTTCATGTCTTTCTCAGTGGTAAAAAACAGGGCAGAAATATTCATTGAGGACCATGCCCATCTCCTGTGGCTCCATACATTTCCTTTTTGATGTCAGTCAGGAAATAAGATGTTTTAATGGGCTATTAATGTAACTTTCTTTGCAGCAGAAATTGCTTTACTCAATAAAAAAAAGTGTTAGAACAGCTTTGAGACTCAGTAGGTTGGAAACCATGCTGGGTTTGTAGCAAGATATGGACGTGCTCCAATTTTATGGAAATGGATATTTGCATTCACTAAAGAAAAAAAGCAGGTGTGACTGAGGAGTGAATGGAGGTTGCCAGCAATAGCGTTGGCAGGTGACATCTGTCATTTATTATGCTGCAATTGAATCCAGCTGTGAATAAGCAGCAGAATTTGTCAAAGAACAAGTAATAATTTTTAGTAACGTTACTTTACACTGTCCTCATAACATAAGTGGGTTTGTATTAAACATCAGCCTTTGTGGCTTTGCATCAAAAATAGTTTCCAATATTTGTGAGAGAGTCTCACGCTTTTCTACAATGGTCTTTTTTCTGTGACCAATAAAGGATTTTAGTAAATAGTGCAGATATCTATGTTGTTGAATATTGTACAAACGGAAAATAACCTAGTCAAGTTTTTGGCCTCTAAAAATCAGGAAACAGTTTAGCTTAGTTTAAGGATACAGCATTGAAAGAAGCCCTTTGGCTCACCAAGTCCACGCCAACCATCGATCACCAAGTTTTATCCTATACATGAGGGGCAATTTACAGAAGCCAATTAACCTACAAACTGGCACGTCTCAAGATTCAAGAGATTCAAGTGACATTTATTATCACATGCACCAATTGGTGCAGTGAAATTTGGGGGTCACCATACAGCCCCATACAAATAAAATGGAGTGTGGCAGGAATTCTCTGCCTCATAGGATGGTGGAGGCGGGTTCTCTGGATACTTTAAAGAGAGAGTTAGATAGGGCTCTTAAAGATAGCAGTCAGGGAATATGGGGAGAAGGCAGGAACGGGGTACTGATTGTGGATGATCAGCTATGATCACATTGAATGGCGGTATTGGCTCGAAGGGCCAAATGGCCTACTCCTGCACCTCTTGTCTATTGTCTGTTGAAACCTGAGCAATCGGAGAAAACCCATGCAGTCACAGAACGTGCAAACTCCGCCCAGACAGCACCTATAGTCAGGATTATGATTCTAAAGCTGTGATGTAGCAGCTGCATCGCCCTGTTGTTGGAGGAAATAATCTAGTTGCTCAAGATTAACCATGACCTTTTAATCTCACCATTTTTTCTCGGTCTTCTAACAGATCTAAACTATAACATGGCAGTGCCAAATTGTCTCACTCATTGTCTGCTAAATTGCTGAGACAAGAGGAAAAGAGTGGATAATTGCCCCTAATTGTTTCTTCTATCTCAATGCATGTAGCAAGAATCACACATCTGATAATAGTCAGCTTTTGCAGTCAATGTCTCATACATTCATGTGTCGGGAGGAACTGTAGATGCAGATTTAAACCGAAGACAGACACAAAAAGCTGGAGTAACTCCAGCTTTATGGGTCTCATAAACTCACGACTTCTCTAGGTAAGATACCAATGTCATGTATTTCTCCCAGCATGTAATTACAGCAGATATTTTTAAAGAGACTGCAGGCAGTGCTGTAAAATCCCTGTCTTACGGTGCGAGTCGACCCACGAGTGGGCGGTGGAGGGGGGGTAAGAGAGGGGTGGGGAAGAGAGGGGTGGGGGTTGGGGTGACTTAGTACGGGAGACAAGTGTACTGACTGTGTGAGCAGACACTTTGGTAGTGATTGCCCATGGGATTCACTGTCGAGGACTTCATAATGCAGAGAGCATTATAAAAAGTGGAGCAATTAACCCTGGAAAGGGGGGAGACCTGTCTGAGTTGGACACAGGAAACTGAAGCAGGAATTTTCTTGAGTTTATTAACGACAGATAAATGGATGGGAAGGGTTTAGAGGGCCATGGGCCACATGCAGGCAAATAGGACAACCCCAAGACGGCAACTTGGACGGCACAGCCAAGCTGGGCCGAAGGACCTGTTTCCGTGTTGTACAGCACCATGACTAAGGCCTATCCAGTGGGATTGACATATTTTGTATTTTTCCTTTCTAAAGATGCAGTGTATTTTGGTGACTATTGCACACTGCAGACCAGAAGCGCCTTCAATACCCAGAGGGAAGGGATGGGCGGGTTAGGTGAGCAGGAGAGTGGGGTTGTTTGAAGTTGCAGACGGAGGGGGCAAGGGCGGTACAGTTCCCAGTCTCAGCTCCTGTTCTACCGAGCGTGTGGATGTGGACGGGTGGCTTGGTTGGCGGCGGCCCATGGTGTGGCAGAGCCGGCGTGCCCGCTGACTCCATCCCCCCCCCCCACCCCCGGTCCGAGGCCACGCTGGGAGAGAGCTCCTGAGCACCTGCCTCGGGGCGACTGGAACTGACCTGCTGGCGTCGCCAACGTGAAGACGGTGCGAAACCACCGCGCCCGGTGCAATGGGCTGGGAGCTGGAGAGGGGAGGGAAGGGGTCACACACATGGCCGGGAAGCAGAATGGTGGGGGTGGGGGTGGCAACAGACAGGGTCATCAATGAGATGGAGAAAGACAGAAACACCGACGTGCAAAGGAGACCTACAATAGCGCATGATCTCTCTCGCATTATGGCAGGTGATTGTCGTCTGGCTGCTGTTTCTTTTTTTTGATGAATATTTTTTATTAGTTGTAAATACATATTAATAGAAAATACTTCTTACATACATTCGTAATATTATTAATATTAACATTTAAGACTTATTTATATTTCTATACATTTTTTTTAATAAGTAAGAAAAGATAGAGAAAAATAATATAGAGATAAAAAATCGAAAATAAAGAAGTGAATGGAGTATTCAAAAGTTATCCATCGTTGGAGATATATCCATGATTTGTTATACGTATTTCTTCATCTATTCCATTATTTAGGTTTCAGTCAGGCTCTCGCACCGAGCCATTTTGACCCTTTAGATATTCAATGTATGGAGACCATATTCCTCTGAAAAGATCCAACCTGTCCATTAGGACGAGCCTCAATCTTTCCAGATGGAGTGTCTCCGACATTCCTGTAATCCACATTTTGATTGTGGGGGATGTAGGACCTTTCCAGAATTTTAATATTAATTTTTTCCCAAATATTAAACTATAATCAATAAAAAATCTTTGATTCGTTGTTATTAATTGATCTGTTTCCAGTATTCCCAGTATTATTAACTTTGAGTCAGAAGTCAGATTCATATTAACAACATTCGAAATTATACTATATCTTTTCCAATTAATTCCGATATATCTTCCTAAAAATTTCTATCCAAAATTTTGTAATTTTTACACAATTTGTAAATGAGTGTGTCAAGTTAGCTTCTAAGTGCTGACATTTATCACATATGGCAGATACATTTGAAAACATGTTATGTAGTTTGGATTTTGAGTAATGTAGTCTTTGTAATATTTTAAATTGTATAAGAGAGTGTCTAGCATTTAATGAACAGTGGTGTATACTTCTGGTCTAATAATTTGACCTAATTCGTTTTCCCATGATTGTCTATATATTTCTGTTAATGGGACATAATTTTCCAATAGGATATTACAAATGTATGATATCAATTTTTCTGTGTTCGGATGTTTATTTAGACATTCATCTAAAATTTCTGTCTTTCAATTTCTAATTTCCTGTGTGTTTGCTTTTACATAGTCTCTAATTTGTAAGTATCTAAAATAATCTTTTGAATGTAATCCATAAATTTGTTGTAATTCTTGAAATGAAAGGAAAGAATTTTCCCTGTAGAGATCTCCCGTCTTATTAATTCCCTTATTTTTCCATTGTAAAAAGCCTTTATCCATCATTGAAGGTTTAAATGTAACATTATTTACAATGGTAAGGGCTAGTGGTATAGATTCCAATTTTAATGTTTTCTTTATTTGTTTCCGGATACGTATTCCACTTTCTATTATAGGGTTTTCACTATAGGTTTCCTTACCTAAATTAATATTGGCAAATATTATCGAACTACTTTCAAAAGGAGAACAATCTTATTTTTCCATTTTTAACCAAATTGGTTGTTTATCTGTCTCTACTAACCAAAAATTCATATTTTTAATATTAACTACCCAGTAATAAAACAAAAAGTTTGGTAGTGCTAAACCTCCATTTATTTTTGATTTACATAAATGTTTTTTATTTATTCTGTGGCTCTTATAATCCCAGATAAAGTTGGTAACTAAAGAGTCCACCTTCCTAAAGAATTTTTTAGGAAGATATATCGGAATTAATTGGAAAAGATATAGTAATTGCGGAAGAAAAATCATTTTTATTACATTAAATGATACCCTAGCATTGAGATGGGTAGAGTTTTCCAATATAAAATGTTCTTATTTAATTTATTCAATAAGAGTGGGAAGTTGGATTTAAATAAAGAATCAAATCTTTTTGTTACATGACTTCCAAGATATTTAATTTTTTGTTTGTTATCTTAAAAGGAAATTGTTGTAAAATATGTAAGTTATTTACCATTATTGGCATGAGTTCACTTTTATTCCAATTAATACTATATCCTGAAAAGATCCAAGTTCAGTCATTAATTTTAATAAATTTTGAATACTAATTTCCGGTTTTGTAATATAAAGTAATGCATCATCCGCATATAATGAGATTTTATTTTCAATATCTCTGGTATCATACCCATATATTTCAGGATGTGATCTCACACGTTGAGCTAATGGTTCTATTGCAAGTGCAAATAGTAGTGGGGATAAAAGGCAACCTTGTCTACAGCCTCGAGATAGACTGAATTTAGTTGATAGCGTTTGATTTGTTATTATTCTGGCTGTTGGATAAGTGTATAATAATTTGACCCAAGTAATAAACTTCTCTCCCAATTTAAAAGTTTCCATAACCGAAAACAAGTAAGACCATTTCACCTGGTCGAAGGCTTTCTCCGCATCTATCGAAATAACTACTAGATCTTTATTAATACCTCTTTTCGAGTATCTAATATTGA
Organism: Okamejei kenojei; assembly: GCA_035221665.1. Lineage (NCBI taxonomy): Eukaryota > Metazoa > Chordata > Chondrichthyes > Rajiformes > Rajidae > Okamejei > Okamejei kenojei. The sequence goes on from CM069133.1 coordinate 82,333,611, forward strand.
ATAAACGTCTCAGGTTATATTAGGAATATCGTTTTGGTATAAATCCTGTTTGATCGGGATGAATTAATTCATTAATAACTGTACTTAGCCTTTGTGCTAATTTTTGGTTAATATCTTTTGATCAGTATTTAAAAGAGCTATAGTTCTAAATGATCTTGGGTCATCCAGATCTTTGTTTATTTTAGGTATAAGTATTATAATAGATTCATTTAACGCTTCTGGTAGTTTCTGCTGTGTATAAATATATTCATAGAGTGTCTTCAAGCGTGGTGCAATCAGATCATAAAATGTTTTATAAAATTCCGAGCCAATACCATCTGGTCCCGGTGTTTTACCATTTTTTAATGATCTGATAGATTCTTGGATTTCTTTTACTGAAATTTCAGCATTTAATGATTCTCTATTTTGTGAATCCAACCCATTCAGATTACATTTTTTTTTAATGCTTCTATTCCTATCCTGTTTTCTGTCGTTTTAGCAGAGTATAAGTTTTTATAATATTGCAAAAATCTCTCATTAAAATCTTTAGGTTGTACTAAAAGTTCGCCATTATGTGATTTAATCCTATGGATTATTTTTTCTCCTCCATCTTCGTTAATTGGCGAGCCAATAGTTTTTGAGGTTTATCTCCAAATTCGTACTGTAATTGTTTAGTGTATTGATAAAGTTTTACAACTTGATCTGAATATATTTTATTTAATTTACATTTCAGTGCTGCAATTTTATTATGTATCGTTATGGATGGATTAGCTGCATTCTCTGTATCTAGTTGTTTAATCTACTTTTCCAGTTCCTGTTGATCCCTCCGATTCTTTTTATTATAAAATGCTTGAGAGGAAATCATAATTCCACGGAGATATGCTTTAAAAGTTTCCCATAATAAGGAAGAAGATATTTCCGGTTTACCATTTATTTCAAAGAAAATCTTGATCTGTTCTGTAATATATTCCTGAGTTATTTTGTTTTTTAAAATTTGTGGATTAAATCTCCATTGTCCCCGTTTTTCCATTTTACCATTTATTTTAATCTTAAATGTTAAAGGTGCGTGATCTGAGATTATAATATTATGGTATTTTGAATTATAAGTGAGTGAGATAAGTTTGGCATCGACCAAAATGTAATCTATTCTTGAGTAAGTTTTATGTACTGGTGAATAAAAGGAGTATTCTCGTCCAGTTGGATTTTCTACTCTCCAAACATCTTTAATATTAGTAGTTTCCATATATGCATTTAATAAGTCACTGGAATGGGATTTAATTTTCCTTTGTCTTGTAGATCTGTCTAAGTAAGAATCTAATGTACAATTTAAATCTCCTCCAATTATTAAGTTATGTTGTGTTATTTCCGGGATGTTGTTAAATATTTTCTTGAAAAACAATGGACTATCAAAGTTTGGTCCATATACATTAATAAAAATCATTTTTTGTGCAATTAATTCTCCTATTACAATAATGTATCTGCCATCATTATCAGTTATAGTTGATGTATGTTTGAATAAAATGCCTTTATGAAATAATATTGCTACACCTCTTGATTTGTGAGTAAAGGAAGAATGATACGTTTTATCTATCCATTTAGCTTTCAGCCTATGCTCAGCATCTTTTTTTAAATGAGTTTCTTGAATGAAAATTACATCAGCTTTAATTGCTTTTAAATGTGCTAATACTTTACCCCTGCAAAACGTTATTCCTTCATTCCCCGTATTCATTTTTAAGTCTTGCATCTTTTGTCTATGGGGGTCTGTAATAGAGCCAATGGTTCAGTTCGACAGACCCGACCTTACACCCGAACACCGAATAGACGGATTTTAAGTCCCTTGAATGTCTCTCACGTGTATATCTCCTTTGATCCAATATATAACTCAATTCAAACTGAAAATAACAATAATAGTTTATAATAGAAAAGAAGAGAGGATAGATTAAGAAATTAGTATAGTGCACAAAGGAGGAAAAAAACTACCTCTAGTATTGGTGTAGTTAGTGCTAGCCATACTAGCATGGTTAACCATCTACCGACTTCCGCAGTTGATGTTACTAACTTAACCAGCTCCCTGGTTTTTTGGAATTATTATTCCATAATGGTATTTTATCGGGGATATTAAATTTAAAATATTCGGGTTATAATAGTCGAAAATGTGAGAATACATATATTTAAAACTTATTTGAAAATCTAATTATTAAAAAACAGAATACAGTAGCTGTATTTTTATAACAAAAAGATTCGACTCTTTATTCAAATCTAACTTCCCCCAATTATTGAATAAATTAAATAAGAATATTTTATATTGGAAAAGTTTACCTATCTCAATGTTAGGTAAAATTAATACAATAAAAATGATAAATGGAGGATTAGCATTACCAAATTTTATGTTTTATTACTGGGCAGTCAATATTAAAAATATGAATTTTTGGCTAGAAGAAATAGATAATCAACCAACTTGGTTAAAAATGGAAAAAGAAGATTGTTCTCCCTTTGAAACTAGTTCTATAATATTTGCTAATACTAATTTAGCTAAGAAAATTTATAGTGAAAATCCGATAATAGAAAACGGAATCCGTATTTAGAAACAAATAAAGAAAACATTAAAACTAAAATCAATACGATTATCTCTTACCATTGTAAATAATGTTACGTTTAAACCTTCAATGATGGATAAAGCTTTTTTACAATGGAAAAATAAGGGAATTACTAAGATGGGAGATCTTTATAAGGAAAACTCTTTCCTTTCATTTCAAGAGTTACAACAAATTGATGGACTACACACTAAAGAATATTTTAGATATTTACAAATCAGAAATTATGTTTCTGCAAATACACAAGAACTTAGAAATAGAAAGATAGAAATTCTAGATGAATGCTTAAATAAACACCCAAATACAGATAAAATGATTTCATTTATATATACAATATTTTATTGGAAAATGATGTTCCATCAACAGAAATATATAGACAGTCTTGGGAAAAAGAACTAGGTCAAATTATAAGGCCAGAACTATGGGATGAAAGTTTACAACATATACATCACTGTTCGTTAAATGCTAAACATTCCCTTATACAATTTAAAATACTACATAGATTACATTATTCCAAAGCTAAATTACATAACATCTTTCCAAAAGTATCCCCCATATGTGATAAATGTCAACATTTAGAAGCAAATTTATCACATTCATTTACTAACTGTATAAAAATTACAAACTTTTGGATAGAAATATTTAAGATAATTTCGAATGTTGTCAATATAATTCTGACTCCTGATCCAAAGTTAATAATACTTGGAATACTAGAAACAGACCAACTAGTAACAATGAATCAAAGAATTTTTATTGACTATGGTTTAATAATTGGGAAAAAACTAATATTAAAATTTTGGAAAGGCCCTACATCCCCAACAATCAAAATGTGGAACACAGAAATGTCGGAGACACTTCATCTGGAGAGATTGAGGCTTGTCCTAAATGGACAGGTTAGATCTCTTCAGAGAGATTTGGTCTCCATTTATAAAATATTTTACAGGGTCATAATGGCTCGGCACGAGGGCTTGACTGAGACCTGAATATTAAATGGATGAAGAAACATATATAATAAATGATGACTATATCTCCAAGGACGGATTAATGATTAATACTCCATTCACCATCATACTTCTTACACTCTTTTTCTCTATCTTTTCCTACCTTTAAAAAAAAATTAGAAAAATGTATAGAAACATATAATCTTAAATGTTTAATACTAATAAGAATATAAACAGTACTAATATCATGAAGGTATTCGCAATTAATATCATCGTATTTTTCAAATATATAGGCGAGAAAGATGAAATATATAGGGATCTTAAAAGGTGGACGAACTTTGCCTGGAAACCTGGAAATCAATCAGTGAAACATGTTGCAGGAGGGCTGTGATTGGAAACAAATATTCCAGAATTTCGTAGGTGTGATAGTATGAATATATCAGAGAAGAATAAGCAGTGCTTTGGCATCATGAGGTATTAGAGAAGTTAGCAACACTGTATTATATTTTCAAATGTATAGCAGATATAGTATCAATTTTCCAAAAATTAACGATAATACAAATATATGACAGAGAAGGGCAGTTGGACAAAATGTAGGTGAATTTTCACTTCATATTATTAATGTCATTTTCAATTGATATTTAAAAAATATATCTTTATGTCTTAGGTTGAATTAAAAATTAAAATCAATGACATGGAAAATACTAAGGATATTAAAAAGAATTAAGAGTAAGGCTAAAAGAAGATATGATCATGAAAGTAATTTCTATATGCATTATTGGACCATTCAGAATGGACAGCAATGGGGAGCAATTTCAATACCAAGGAGAAGGATATTGTACTTTGAGATTATTATTATGTTTCTACAGGATATTCCCTAGGACATTGAGGGAAGTTTAGTGTAAAATACAGAGCTAACAAAACAAATGTCATTAGAACAAAAGGAACTGGCATGTTGTTCCACAAAGAACGACCTATTAGTTCGACGTCAGTGGTGGGCAAATTAATGAAAGGATTAGAATAAAAAATAAAAAATCTGAAAATTACTGTTTGACAAAAGAAGCGTAACTAGGTTTAAAGCCAATGGAAGTAAGGCTTTTGACAAGTTTCCCATGAAGGTTGGTTAAGAAGGTTCAGACTCTGGATTCATTTGGGGTACTGAGGGGGAACTAAGAGGGTGATGGTAGCTGTGTGGAATCAGCTTCCAGCAGAAGTGGTGGAGGAAGGATCGATTTTAAACATTTAAGAGTAAAGTGGATAGGTATATGGACGTGAAGGGAATGAGGGGTATGGTCTGATAGGGGAAAACAAATGGTCGGCAACGGAGGGCCGAGAGGGCCTAATTGTTTAACATGTATTTTCAAATATATAAAATATATAGTCTTAATTTTTAAATCAATGATAATACAAATATTATTAATAGTATCGAATATATCATTAGTAAAAATTGTATACTTAAAGATAATACACTAACAGTATGAATTTATCGTATATAAAATATAGTCTTAAATTTTAATAATACAAATATTAATAAGAGTATATAGTTAGTGGAAATTAAGTTAGTACTGTGACCATAATGATTAATTCTGATTAGTGATTAAATGCCACGGTATAATTTTAGTATTTATTAGTTATTTGTATTAGTAGTGTAGTTATACTAATAGTATACCATGGGAGGGTTTCCGATCCACATCTTTCTCCAGCTTCCATCCAGCACTATCCAGTTCCATCCAGTCCTGCAAAGTCCTGCAAAGTTCTGCAAAGTCAGTGTATTCAATGATGAGGCCTTCTCAAGTCCGAGCAAAGTCCAGCGCTTCCACAGGGTTGGAGAAGAAATATTCCCTTTCTTGTTGAAAGTAACTCTTAGAGTAGCTGGGTAATTCAGGCCATATTTCAAGTTTTCCACCCCCCTCAGGAGACTTTTAGTCTCATTAAACGCTTTTCGTTTCCTGGAGACTTCTGCTGGTTTCCTTTTATAAAACGCTTTTTCGTTTCCTGGAGACTAGATGCTGATCTTGTGTCCTTCAAATGTAAGGTTTCTGTTTCTCGATGTTTTTGCATTATCTCCTCCAAGACGTAGTCGTATTGTACTTTTATTATCATTTGTCTTGGGGGAGCATTTGGTCTTGTCTGACGTCTCATCACTCTGTGCGCTCAGGCTAGCAAAGGCTTTTGTTCCAGAGATAAAACATTTTGCAGTAAATTCGCAGTAAATTCTCGGGGATCTTTATCTTTCTCTCCCCCTTCAGGAATACCTGCAATTCTTAGGTTTTGTCTTCTCTGGCGACCTTCTAGTTCAGTTCATTTCTCGGTTATTTGGTCAATAAATCCGTTAGACGTCCATTTTCTGTGATAAGCTTTGCTGTAGTCTGAGCACTTGTATCGGCTAGTTCTTCAAGGCTTTTTATGCCAGCCGTCTGCTGGTCCAGTGCCTTCACAGGATTCAGCCTTTCTTCAAAATCAGTTTTCACATTTTTGATCTTATCATTCATCTCCTTTGACATTTCAATCACCATTTCTGCGATTTCTTTCTTCAAATCTTCCGATATTTTCTTAGTCTTAGTATTAATATTGGTATTAATTTCAAGTTTCAATTCTTTCATTTCAGTATTCACCTGGTTTATTTCCTCCTTTAAATCAGCAATTTCACATGATATTGTGCTGTTTGATCGCACGTGGTATTGTGCTGTTTGATCGCCCCCTGCTACCCCAGGGACAGGGAGACACAGCGACTTTTGAGACTGGTGGGCAATCTCTACCAAAGTGTCTGCCCACACAGTCAGTACACCTCTCCTACACTTGTCTCCCGCACTAAGATCATCCCGCAGAGAATGATCCCAGCCTAACCCAAGAGCCTTATCACCCGATTAATGACGCCCACGCATCCCCCCCCCCCCCCCCCCCCCCCCAACCTCCCTCCACCTCAACTTATGCCTGGGCACCAAAGCAGCTCAGGAGGCGAACCCTGAGCTCCGTCTCCTAACAATCTGAAGTGCAACTGATGTGAAAGAACAGCGGCTGCGGCCGGCCGGCACCCGGCATGGACTTCTCACACCCTCACACACGTAAAGTGTGTGCGAATAAACAAAAACAAGGAATAAAACCAAAGCCCGGCTTGAAAGGCAACTAAAAATATATTCCGCTTAGAACGAGCAGGCGCGGAGACATCCGTCCACATTCAAAGATTTCATCTCCCGTCTCCCCGCAGTGTGTAGACCTGGCAGTAAATTCAATTAAAATATAGCAAACCTCTGCCCACTGGTCTTCTAACTATGTGTGTGTGTTTCAAACAAATCATAAGTATAATTGCTCTGGCACTGGACGGTGCGCATTTTCCCTTTGTAGGTCATATCAATAGATGCGGCCGCGCTGAATTCTATCTTTAACTCAAAGCTGCAGGATGGAGATGTCTTCTTTAACAATGTTGCTTATTAAAACAGACCTTCATTCACGGTTGGCTCAAGAGTAACTCGGGAGAGGAATTTGGTAACTCGGGAGAGGAACTTGGAACATCGCAGAAATGAGAAGTAAACGGTAAACTTAGACGTACCTGTGGGAACTCAGTTAAACTCTTGAACATAAACTTGGAATCTCGTATACAACCACGAGTCTGTTTTTTTTCTTTCACTCGGGGTCACTCGTGGGTGGACTCGCACCGTGAGACAGGGCCATAAGCATTAGAATTGCAGAGAATACAGAGACCCTCGAGGATGCAAGAATCATGTATCTATTTAATTTCGGAGTCACGTGAGTGACTTTGTGACGACCCCGCCAGCATCGCTCGCAGTTGCCGTCGACGGCTGGGGGGGGGGGGGGGGGGGGGGGGGGAGTGCACTCTTCCACCAGCCCTTCAGAAAGGACCACTCAGGTAAGAGGAACTAACCTTGAGTTGGTTAGTTCCTGTGGATAGATTTTTTGTTCACAGGGACGATGGAAAGGAGTTCGAAAAATACCTCCAGCCACAGGACTTCCGACAGGAGTCAGCGGCTGCATTCCCCGGAGCTGCCCGCTACAACGGCAGCACCCGCTCATCGTGCCGGGAAAAGAACGCGGACGTCGTGGAGCCCTACTCAACCAGGACCCGACTCTCCACCATGGCTGTCCATGGAGTGACATAGTGGTAGGAGCACCGCGCGGGAGCAGGGTAGGCAAGACATTGACTCCCTACCACTGTCACCTAAACATAGGGACAGTGGGAAAAAGGTGCGTAAACGTGTTACCCACTTTGTGGCACGTTCTGTCTCCCCTACTATACAGGTCACCAGAGGGCGGACCAGGGGAAGAACCGCACAAAAGTCAAAGAGCCCCGCTGCAGCGGCCGGCGTTGACTTGCCACCGGAGCAGTCCGCCAGATCGCGGACCGGTGAGGGATCGAGGTCTGAGTCTGGGAGCCCTGCAGGTGCGGCCGGCGCAGACTCACCACCGGGGGAGCCTGCAGATTCGGGCCAGTGGTAAATCATCTCGGTCACCGCACCCCGCGTTAGCGGCTGGACGTGACCGAACGTCGCCTTCATCCCGGGGGAAGACAGGCGGCAAGACCGCGCGGACATCGGTGAACCCCGCTTCGGTGGCTGGAACTGACTCCTCACCACTCGTGTCTTACCAGACAGGTGGGCCGCCGCAGTCCGGAAGACCGCGGACTAGCGGCATGTCCGCGCGGGAGTCGCAGAGCCCCGCTGGAGTGGCAGGCAGCGACATCCTGCCTAGGCAGAAGCCTCAGTAGTTCAGGAGAACCTGAGGAAGTCGACCTGTTGTCCGCAGATAGCGGCGGCGGTCGCATGGCCCGCATGGAGCGCATGATGGAGCGACTCCTTGAGCATAATCTCCTGCAGCACGACCGGATGTCCTCTAGTTCCAGGAGACATGCATCTGGGCCATCCAGCATGTCCCCGTCATCGGTGGGGAGTGCCAGGAGTCAGCAGCTGGCTGACATTGAAGAAGGGTTGGCGCAGGAACCTGCAGCACCTGAGAAACCCGAAGAGGAACTTCTTGATGTGGTTTCCAAATTTGCCCAGCCAAGGCACTCAGGACAGCCATTGCAGCCCAAACTAGCGGCAAGCATTGACTTCCTCACTACACACCAGCTGCAGGATCAGGTCCTGACCGAGGCAATGAACAAATACAAGGCCCCGAACAACTGTGTATCACTGAATGTACCGACAGTCAACACGCCCATCTGGCGTAACATCAGTCCAGGAATAAGGGCACAGGAACTCAAACTACAAAATATCCTGAAACTGTTGACGTCGGGAATCACTGCCAGGTCGGTTGACGGCACGGAGATGACGGAGGAGCAGGAAGATGCTCTTGCACTACTGTGTAACACACAGTACGAAATTAACACTTTCCAGAAAATCTCTATCAAACGTACTCTCAACCCCAAGTTCGCGGGGTTGTGCAAGGCATCTGCGACGCCACCACCGAGACAGCTGTTCGGTGAGGACCTGTCCAAACAGGTCAAGGACCTGGACGAGGAGGCGAAGGCAGTCGGTTTGATGAAACCACCTTCTTCCAGCAGGCCGGCATCTCGCAGACAAACTCCATATGTAAGACCTCGGGGGCCACCTGAAAGAACATCAAGGACCTACAAGCCGGCCGCACCCCAACAACATCAAGGACCTACAAGCCGGCCGCACCCCAACAACAAAAGCCTTTTTTATGGCAGGGCCAACAGCGACCGGCGTGGAAGATGCGCCAACCCCACAATCCAGCAACACAACGGAGCGCCAAAACCCAGAACATCAGGCCCCGCCGGTAACCATGGAGGTAAGGGGGTCTGGTTCTCATGCGAATGTTGCATGTTTAACGTCACAAATTGGTGGGAGATTACGTTTATTCTGGGATGCATGGAGCTCTATAACTTTAGACTCATTTATATTACAAAGTATTCAGGGGTATGAAATTGAATTCATAGATGAACAACTTCCCCCGCCTCAACATGTACCAAACCGGAAATTTGCACTTTCCCATAAGGAAATAGCAGAAGGACATGAGGAAATTTTGAGGCTACATGCCAAGGGGGTGATAGAGAAAATGATACACGAACCTCTTGAGTTCATATCCAACATCTTTACCAAAACCAAAAAAGATGGTGGATGTCGGATTCTTTTTGATTTAACCCATTTGAATACATTTGAAAATATACCCATTTTAAAATGGACACATTCGAAACAGCTAAATCACTGATTTCCAAAGGGTGCTTCATGGCATGCATCGATTTAAAAGATGCATACTATTCAGTATCCATACGGAAACATCACCGAAAGTTCTTGAAGTTTGTTTGGATGGATCAACTATGGCAATATAGAGCCCTACCTAATGGTCTTACAACAGCTCCTAGGTTATTTACAAAAATTTTGAAACCAGTATTGGCATCCCTGAGGAAACAAAACCATATTGTCATGGCATATCTAGATGACATCTTGATTGTGGGAAAGACTATGGAATCGACAAGTTTAGCAGTAGCAGCTACTAAAACTTTGTTTCAAAAATTAGGGTTTGTAGCTACATTTCCAGCTGCACGATATGGCCCTCTACACTATCAAAATTTGCAAAGAACAAAAATTTCAGCATTAAAAACAAATGCTGGACATTTTGATAGGCCTATGCAGCTGCCAATCAAGGCAAAAGTTGAGTTACAATGGTGGATTGATAATAGACTCATTCAATCCCATTATTGTACCGAATCCGTCAGTCATGGTACAAACCGACGCAAGCGCCCAAAGCGGGGGAGCTACCTACACTACTTCCAGTTGTGGCGGTAGATGGGATTTACACAAATCTACCCTTCTGTTATCACAAGGGATAAACTATTTGGAGATGCTAGGAGCATTTCACGGGCTGCGAGCTTATTGCATGAATTTACATCATGTTCGTCATGTTACATCAAATTTCCGGTTTGGTACGCATGTCCGTCTTCAAATAGATAACACCGCTGTGGTGGCATATTTAAATCATATGGGTGGTATCAAGTCAATATCTTGTGATTAATTGGCAAACTCAATCTGGCTCTAGTGCATAGAAAGAAATATTTGGATATCAGCTACCTACCTTCCAGGTAAGCTCAATACAGTGACGGACACCAGGTCACGCGTATTCAATGATAACATTGAGTGGATGTTAAATCCCCAAATATTTGCTAAAATTATAACCAAATTTGGAACACCAGATATCGACCATTTTGCGTCCAGATTGAACCACCAGATACCAACATATGTATCTTGGGAACCAGATTCTGGGGCAGTAGCGATGGACGCTTTCGCGCTGCACTGGGGGAAATGGTTTTTCTATGCATTTTCTCCATTTTGCCTCATCAGTCGGGTGTTGCGAAAAATAAAATCAGATTCTGCAACAGCATCTTAATAACACCCGACTGGCCTACACAACTATGGTATCCAGTGGTCCTTGAGATGATTAAAGAAGCATGAGCACATATTAAGAAGTGCCCGGATTTGGTGACTAACCCCACAACAGGGGAATACCAACCGTGCCATGGTCATCTGAACCTGTTGGCTTGCAGGTTCTGAAGAGGCCACTCCTGCAATACGGACTAACACCAAGGACCATGGATACCATTGCAGCATCATGCAGAAAATCCACTAGACGATACTACCTCACCCAAATCAGGAAATGGGAGGCCTACTGCAGCCGGATTCACATCACGTATGACTCTGCCACGATTCCCCATGTGCTGGAATTCCTCGCGGGGCTACATCATGATGAGGACCTCAGCCACAGCGCCATCAACAGTGCCAGGAGCGCACTGTCATCCTACCTTTGTATAGGAGTAGGATCTCACCAGCTCGTGTCCAAATTGATGAGGGGTATCTTCAATTCGAACACTCCCCGACCACGATACAACATCACCTGGGATGTAGGGGTAGTATTGACCCTACTCAGGAGTTGGTCGCCAATGATTGGACTACCGCTGGATAAACGCACCCTGAAGATGGTGATGTTAATGGTGCTAACCTCGGCTCAACGGGTTCAGACCTTGCAAAAGATCAAATTGGATAACATGGCCTCAACCCCTGAGAGAGTAACTTTCTTCATTGATGGGTTACTCAAGCAGCGCAGACCTGGGACTACAGGGCTGCAATTAATATTTCCAGCATACCCCGTTGATGTGAGGCTCTGCATAGTCACCTACATACGTCACTATATTAAAGTGATGCATACCATCAAGAAAATGGAGAAAGGCCTGCTGATCAGCCATAAGAAACCTCATCACAGGTTGACGGTGCAGACGATCTCCAGGTGGCTCAGGGTGGTATTGGATGCAGCAGGTATTAATACTAATATCTTTAAATCCCATTCTACCAGGGCGGCATCCACATCAGCGGCAAGGACCATGAAGGTTCCCATGGACCATATCCTCGCAACAACGGGCTGAGCCAGCGAAGCAACGTTCCAGCAGTTTTATAATAAACCTGTGGCGGCTCTCGCTATGTTTGCGGAGACAGTGTTAAGTACTGGTCCGCAAGAAACATTTATCCCCGAGTGAGGGGTTTTTGATTTGTAATAATAAATACTATATTATTTTTTCAGCTAGTCAAGTCTGAAATACGTTAACATACTCCTTCCATCAGTATTGTGGCAGTGTGTGAGCATGGACGTGATCCAGGGCATGTAATCACAGAGCTTTGAAATCTTCACGAAGTCACTCACGTGACTCCGAAATGAAATGAAATAGTAAGATTTAACGAGAACTTACCAGTTTGGAGTTTGATCTTTATTTTATGAGGAGTTGCGATGAGGGATTTCGTGCCCTCTGCTCCCAACCCTCCACCATAAGGTCAACTGGTAAATAGAGTCTCTTCAATCTTACTATATTTAGTCATTGTTGTTTAATCTGTGATTCCACACTGCTGCTTTGAAGAATGTCGCGCATGCGTGCTGGCGGGGTCTTCACGAAATCCCTCATCGCAACTCCTCATAAAATAAAGATCAAACTTCAAACTGGTAAGTTCTCATTTAATCTTACTATTCTTGACCACATTTCACATATCTGCATGTTTCATACATGCATATCCTACTTTTACTCACACCACTGTACAGGCTTTTCTGTTTTTGAAGGGAGTGATTTCAAGTCTTTACGTTAGTTACAAATTTAAACCAATCACAGGTTTTCCAAGTCAGGTTGATCTCATGGGAACTTGCATTATATTCACCTCTTCAGGAGATGTCACTAGACTCAGCTCAGTGGAATCATGCATCATGGGTCTGAAGAAGGTCTCGACCCGAAACGTTACCCATTCCTTCTCTCCAGAGATGCTGCCCGTCTATCTTCGATTTAAATCATCATCTGCAGTTCTTTCCGACATCATTTCTTCCACACTCTCCACTGGCCAATTTCTAAAATGTACATTAATGTACATGTTTTTTTTGTGTAGTTTAGAGATATAGCATGGAATCTCCCTTTGGCCCACTGAGTCCGCACCGACCAGCGATCCCCGTACACTAACACTATCCTGTACACACTGCGGCTTCCGACTTTTGATTCACATTTTCTATTTTTCGTTTAAATTTACAGCATCTGAAGTTTTTTAATTTTCATTTACTTTACAGCAAAGATATTTTCAATGGAGTATTTAACTAATTATGAAAGTTATGCCATTTCCCCAATGATTTCCTAGCCCAGAGTGATTTGGATATGTTTCTGAGACAGAATAACATTCGTGTTGGTTAAATGCCTGCATTCCGAGACCAGTAGACCAAATTGGTAGCTCCTTTTATTTTGTGTTTTAATATTTATTCTCTTAAAATATTGCTTCCAATGCATGAAAGAAAGGATTACATTTGTGCAGTATCTTGAATTACTTCTCACAGTCAATGAGCTTTTTTTATTGAGATGTGAGCACCATTAAAATGTGATAAATGCAGGATATTACATTTGAATGCCCCACGTTAACCTGAATTAACTGATTGATAATTGATTTGACAGTTGTAGTGGAACTTGGCCATTTGTCAGGCAAATAAATAAACACTGTGTACAGTTCCAGGAGAACGACAGCCAGCCAGAGCAGGAAGGGCCCTGGCAGGAATACACATTCAACTATTTTTTATGGTGTGCTTGCTCGCGTAAGATTTTGCAGTGGCAAGTCAGTGGCAAGTCCCACCTGTTTGTATTGATCTCAAAGAAAACTGTACACCAATACGTACATATGTTTGCTTGTGGATTACCTGCATCCCCATCCATGTCAGTTACTGTATGGCATCAGTTTTGCATCAACAGTGACTTTCAATAGAATAGAGTGCTTGGATAGAGTGGATGTGGAGAGGATGTTTCCACTAGTGGGATAGTCTAGAACTACTCATAGCCTCAGAATTAAAGGACATTATTTTAGGAAGGAGATGAAGAGGAATTTATTTAGTCAGAGGGTGGTAAATCTGTGGAATTCTTTGCCATAGAAGGCTGTGGAACCAAAGTTAGTGGATATCTTTAAGGCATAGATAGATTCTTGATTAGTATGGGTGTGTGGAGGAGTCACTGTGGTGGATGTTTATGTTAAAATATATTTTGTGTGTTCCGTTGCTTTTTATTTGTATGACTGACTTGGGAAATGAAATTCCTTGTATGTTGCAAACATACTTGGCTAATAAAGTATTATTGTGATTGTGATTGTTCAAATTCCAGGCCATTGGGTAACAGTCGGGTGACTGAATAGGTTATTAGTCCGGATGAATACGTAGATGGTTCTCAAACATAATTATGCAGAAATGTGTTAACGTGAAGGTTTTGTACATGTAAAACTGCTAGGAAGCTGAAGAATTACCTTTTCTACCAATTGCTTTTTTTTAAGAAAAGTATTTTTTTCTCTTTTGAATACTACACTGATACAATGACATTATGATTATAATTAAATACATGGACTGCTACGCTGTTAACTAGGGCAAGAAGAAGACACAATCAACAGTAGATGCCGGATTTGTGAACAAAACAGAATGTGCTAGAGTAACTTTTGAACAGTAGCATTTGGGGCTGGGCTCCTTCCTCAGAGTGCCGGATGTTGGGAGAACAAAGCTGGAAAAGACGTGATGGTGGGACAAAGCGGTAGTGCCGAGGAGGTGGTGAGGGTAGGAGAGGTACAAAATACTGGACAAGGGGCATGCCATGGTAGTCTGGCGAGCTGACCTCTACTGGGCTGAGGCCAGGCGTCAATTCTTGGACACCTCCTATTTACCCCTGGACTGTGAACCCACAGATGAGCACCAGGCCATTACCTCACAGACCATCTCTGATTTCATCACTTCTGGCTGTTTGCCCTCCACAGCCTCCAATCTTATCGTTCCCCAGCCCCGCACGGCCTGGTTTTACCTTCACCCCAAGATCCATAAACATCACTACCCTGGCAGATGTTTCTCCCTGCTCCTGGTCCATGGAAATCATTTTCACATACCTCGATTTCATCCTCTCCCCCCTGGGTCAATTCCCTCCCGACCTATGTCCAAAATACTTCACCCCCCCCCTTCGTCTCTTTAATGATTTCCATCTTCCAGGCACCCATTCCCTGATCTTTACTATGGATGTTCAGTCACTCTACTCCATCCCCCACCAGAAAGGTCTTAAAGCCCTCTGTTTCTTCCTGGACTGCAGAACCAGCCAATTTCCCTCTACTAACACTCTCCTCTGCCTAGCAGTGCTGGTGCTCACCCTTAATAACTTCTTCGAATCCTCCCACCTCCTCCAAATCCAAGGCCTAGCCATGGGCACTCGTATGGGCCCCAGTTATGCCAGCCCCAGTGTATGTTACACAATCCCTGTTCCAGGCATATACAAGCCCTATCGCTGTCTCTGCTCCATTGACGACTGCATCGGTGGTTCTTGTTGCATCCATGCAGAACTCATGCACTTCATTAACTTCACTACTAATTTCCACCATGCACTCAAATTCACTTTAGCCATCTCTGACACATCCCTCCCTCCTTGATCTCACCGCCTCCATCACAAAAGGTAGACCATCGACTGATGTCTATTAAAAACCTACAAACTCCCATATCTATCTAGACTACACTTCTTCCCAGCCTGCCTCCTGCAAAGACTATCCCCTACTCATACACTGCATCTGCGCCCAAATAAAGGTGTTCCATACCAGGATATCCGAAATGTCCTCATTCTTTAGGGAATGGGGGTTCTCCTCTTCTATCATAGACACAGCCCTCACATATGTCTTCTCTGTATCCCGCTGCTCCGCTCTTGCTCCTCCTCTTCCTTAGTCCTCACCTTTCACCCCATGAGCTATCACATACGGCACATCACCCTCCAACATTTTCACCACCTCCAACGGGATCCCACCTCCAGTCACATCTTCCCATCTCCACCCCTTTCCGCCTTCCACAGAGACCGTTTCCTCCGTAACTGGTTCACCCAAACCACCCTCTCCCCGGGTACTGTTCCCTGCAACTGCGGGAGCTGCAATACCTGTCCTTGTACCTCCTCTCTTAACTCTGTCCAGGGACCCTGACAGTCCCTTCAGGAGAAGCAGAGGTTTACTTGCACCTCCGCCAACCTCATCTACTGTATCCGTTGTTCTTGGTGAGGTCACCTATATATCGGCGAGACCAAGCGCAGACTGGCCAATCGTTTCGCTGAACACATGCTCAGTCTCCTTGGCCTACACGATCTCCCGGTTGCCAAACATTTTAACGCCCCTTCACATTCCCATACTGTCCTTTCTGTACTGGGCCTCCTCCATTTTCAGAGTGAGGGCATACGCAAATTGAAGGAACAACACCTCATATTTTGCTTGGGCTGTGGTGGAGGTTGGTCACATACCCCAGCGGTATGTGAATGTTGATTTATCTAATTTCAAGTAATCCTTGCATTCCCTCCCTCCCCCATCATAATCGTCCTACTAGTTCCACTGTTTATATCCTTATATCCCTTCATTATCTCCTCTTCCCCATCCAGCAATGGGCGCAATGGGCCTTACCCTTCCGTGATCATCTGTTACCATCCCTGCTTTGTTCTGGGCTTTTCCTACCTCCAGTTCCCTCCGCTATATTTTTAGTCTGAAGAAGGGTCCTGACCCGAAACCTCCCATCCTTTTTCTCCAGAGATGCTGCCTGATCCAGCACTTTGTGTCCATCTTATATAGAGAAATTGTGGATGTCCTAGAGTGGAAAGCCTCAATATGAGAACAGATGGAGCGGAGAAGTATGAATCGAGAGTAAGGGATGAAATCCTTGCAATAGGGCAGGGTGGGAGGATGTGTAGTAAAAGTAATTATGGGAGTCAGTGAGTTTGCTGTAGATGTCAATTAATAGCCTGTTCCCTGTGATGGAGACCGAGACATTGAGAAAAAGGTGAGAGATGTCAGAGATAGTCCAAGTGAATTTGAGGGCAGAATGGAAATTAAAGTTGATGAATTTAATTAATTCTGCACAGGTGCAGGGGGCAGCTCCAACACAGTCATTATGAGCAGAAAAATAGTTGGGGAGTGGTGCCGGAGTATATTTGGAACAAGAAGTGTTCAATGTAACCAATACAAAGGCAGGCATAGCTGGGGTCCATACGAGTGGCTGTGGTCACACCTTTGATTTGAAGAAAGTGAGAGGAGTCAAAAGAGATGTTATGAGGTCGTTTAGGGTTGATGGAAACTGATTGCGTCTCTATTTAAGGAAGCACCGGAGGGACTGGATGTCCATAGTAAAATGAAGTGACAGGAGCATAGAAATTGAAAGATATTGAAGTGGCAAAGAGCATGTGAGGTGTCTTGGATGTAGTCCGGAAGGGACTGGACAAAAGGAGACAAGATAGAATCACGGTATATGGAGATGAGTTAAGTGGCACAAGAGCAGGCAGAAATAATGGGTCTGCCAGGATAGTCCTGCTTGTGGCAGACTGTAAGCTAAATCTCAGCATTACACATTATTAATTCTTAATTATTATTACATACTGACATTATTATTACTATTACAATTATTATAACATTATTATGTCCTGTTGTCACGCGTTTACTTTAGGTCCCTCTGTATAAAATCTGTGGTAATCCAGTTATTATCAACACTTAATAGTTGGGACAATGAAAGTGGGTGCTTCCCATGTATAGGATGGAACTGCAGTTGCAGTTTTAATCCGAAGATAGACACAAAATGCTGGAGTAACTTAGTGGGATTGGCAGCATCACTGGAGAGAAGGAATAGGTGGCGTTTCGGGTTGAAATGTCACCCGTTCCTTCTCTCCAGAAATGCTGCTTGTCCTGCTGAGTTACTCTAGCATTTTGTGTCTATCTTGGATGTTCCCGATGATGAGCATATAGTTGTTGATCTCATAGTGACCACTCAATGCTTTGTCTCTCCTGCAATGAAGGATGCCATCATGATAGCTCCTGGTATGTATACAGAACTGTATCCAGAACGTTGCAGAATGTTCTATTTTTCTGTCATGACTGCCCTGCTTTTCCCAAATTATGTGAGATTTAAACACCTCCACTAACATTTGATTGTTGCAATTATATACTATGCTGCTTCCTGGTTTCTTTGATAGGACTCCACTGAAACTCCTGCTGTAGTCATACATCCATTCCTTTTATTTAATTTTACCCATAAAGTCTCCAAGGTCTGTGTACATACCAATGCATCCTCTCTCATCAGGTTTTCCTTGATTATTCCTCTTACCTCTTTTTCCCATGTTATCTATATTTATAATGATTTGATGTGGGCCAAATACAGGCAATTGGGATTAGATTAGATGTGCCATCTTGGTCCGCATGGATGAGTTGTGTCGAAGAGATTGTTTCCATGGCGTATGCCTCTTATAACTATAAATCTATGGTATAATTGGTACCACTGCTGACTGTATGGCAGCAATGACATAAGTCATACAGCTTTGAAACAGGCCATTCAGCCCACACGTCCATACTGACTAGTGAACATCCATTTGTATTAATCCATTTTTCCAGCACTTCGCCCATAGCTTTCTTTGCTGAAATGATTCAAATGCTCATCTGGACACTTCTTAAATCCTGCCATCTCTCAAGAAGTGAATTCCAGGTCTTCACTGGGTGAAAATAGATCCCTCTCAGATTTCATTTAAATCTCTTATTCCGTTACCCAAAATGTATGTCATCTAGACTTATGTGCCTCTAATATAGGGAATAGATTCTTAATGTCTGCCTTGTCTATATGCCTTAGAATTTTATACACCTCAGTGATGTTCCTTCTTAGAAACCTAGACATAGAAACATAGAAATTAGGTGCAGGAGTAGGCCATTCGGCCCTTCGAGCCTGCACCGCCATTCAATATGATCATGGCTGATCATCCAACTCAGTATCCCGTACCTGCCTTCTCTCCATACCCCCTGATCCCCTTAGCCACAAGGGCCACATCTAACTCCCTCTTAAATATAGCCAATGAACTGGCCTCAACTACCCTCTGTGGCAGCGAGTTCCAGAGACTCGCCACTCTCTGTGTGAAAAAAGTCTTTCTCATCTCGGTCTTAAAGGATTTCCCCCTTATCCTTAAGCTGTGACCCTTTGTCCTGGACTTCCCCAACATCGGGAACAATCTTCCTGCATCTAGCCTATCCAACCCCTTAAGAATTTTGTAAGTTTCTATAAGATCCCCTCTCAATCTCCTATATTCTAGAGAGTATAAACCAAGTCTATCCAGTCTTTCTTCATAAGACATTCCTGACATCCCAGGAATCAGTCTGATGAACCTTCTCTGCACTCCCTCTATGGCAATAATGTCCTTCCTCAGATTTGGAGACCAGAACTGTACGCAATACTCCAGGTGTGGTCTCACCAAGACCCTATACAACTGAAGTAGAACCTCCCTGCTCCTATACTCAAATCCTTTTGCTATGAAAGCTAACATACCATTCGCTTACCATGACACCCAGGTCTCGCTGCATCTTCCCTTTTCCTAATCGGCCAGCATTTAGATAATAGTCTGCTTTCCTTTTTTTGCCACTAAAGTGGATAACCTCACATTTATCCACATTATACTGCATCTGCCAAACATTTGCCCACTCACCCAGCCTATCCAAGTCACCTTGCAGTCTCCTAGCATCCTCCTCACAGCTAACACTGCCCCCCAGCTTAGTGTCATCCGCAAACTTTGAGATAGTGCCTTCAATTCCCTCATCCAGATCATTAATATATATTGTAAATAGCTGGGGTCCCAGCACTGAGCCTTGCGGTACCCCACTAGTCACTGCCTGCCATTGTGAAAAGGACCCGTTTACTCCTACTCTTTGCTTCCTGTTTGCCAGCCAGTTCTCTATCCACATCAATACTCCCAATGCCGTATGCTTTAAGTTTGTATACTAATCTCTTATGTGGGACCTTGTCGAAACCCTTCTGGAAGTCCAGATACACCACATCCACTGGTTCTCCCCTACCCATGCTACTACTTACATCCTCGAAAAATTCCACAAGATTCGTCAGACATGATTTACCTTTCGTAAATCCATGCTGACTTTGTCCAATGATTTCACCACTTTCCAAATGTGCTGCTATCCCATCTTTAATAACTGACTAGCAGTTTCCCCACTACCGATGTTAGATTAGTTAGATTAACTGGTCTGTACTTCCCCGTTTTCTCTCTCCCTCCCTTCTTAAAAAGAGGGGTTACATTTGCTACCCGCCAATCCTCAGGAACTACTCCAGAATCTAAAGAGTTTTGAAAGATTGCCACTAATGCATCCACTATTTCCGGAGCTACTTCCTTAAGTATTCTGGGGTGCAGCCTATCTGGCCCTGGGGATTTATCGGCCTTTAATCCATTCAATTTACCCAACACCACTTCCCGACTAACCTGGATTTCACTCAATTCCTCCTTTGACCCGCGGTCCCCTGCTATTTCCGGCAGATTATTTATGTCTTCCTTAGTGAAAACGGAACCATAAACAATTCTTAACCTCCTCTGGTCCAGGGAAAACAAATCCATCCTCTCTAGTTGAGAGTTTAGAGACATAGCATGGAAACAGCCCTTCAGTCCACCGTCCACACCTACCATTGATCACTCATTTGCACTAGTTCCATGTTTTCCCAATTTCACAACCACTCCCTACACACTAGGCAAAATGTACAGAGGCTAATTCACATACAAACTTGCACGGTTTGGGGATGTGAGAGGAAGCTGGAGCACCTGGAGGAAACCCATGCAGTCACAGGGAAAACGGGCAAGCCTCAAACAGACAGCACCCGAGGTCAGGATCAAACCTGGCGGTGTGAGGCAGCAGGTCTACCAGTTATGTCCAGTCTCTCCTCATGATTTAAATATTCCAGCATAATGGCATTGTTCCTGTGTGATGAACAGAACTGAACCCAGTACTTCAGCTGAGATCTGACCAATGTCCAACAGTTTGAGTATAACCTACCCTGCTCTTGTATTCAATGTCAAACCACATTACCTACGCTGCCACCTTCAAGAACCATTACATTGTTGTCACAGTTAATTTCGGAGGGTGGTGGAAAACATAGGTTAAAGACAAGAGGGAAAATATTTAAAGGAGATCGGAGGGGCAAGTTTTTCTGGGCAGCACAGTGGCACCGCTTATGGAGCCATTACCTCACATGTCAGTGACCCGGATTTGATCCTGATCCTGAACGTGTAGATTTTACACGTTCATCCTATGTCCATGTGGATTTCCTCTGGGTGCTCTGGTTCCCCACCATATCCAAAAAGGATATGCAGGTGGGAAGGCAAATTGACCACTGTAAAAAAACAGGGGGGGGAATTGATGACAATATGGAGAGAATATAGAAATGAGGAACTGTGGATGCTAGTTTAAAAAACAAAGAGAAAAAGTGCTGGCGTAACTCAGCGTGTCAGGCAGCAACCCTGGAGAATATGGATTGGTGACATTTCGGGTTGGGATCCTTCTTCAGTGAGGATATAGTTGGATTAGATAAATTGAGGATTAGTGTAAATAGGTGATTGATGGTCAGTGTGGAAGAGGTGGGCCATTTGGCTTGTTTCCATGCTGTATCTATCACACAGAGGATAGTGGTAATATAAAACAAGTTTTCAGACGAGTCAGTAGAAGCAGCTACAATCACAGCATTTAATAAGGACAGTAAGTGGATAGGAAAGGAATGGATATGGACCAAATCCAGGAAGATAAAATTAGTATGGATAGATATTCCAGTCGGCATGGACCAGTTGGGCTGAAGGACCTGTTTTCATGCTGTATGACTATGACTCATACACCAAGCTGCCTCTGTTCCCATATACTCCCTAGAACCCTGCCATTCACGGTGTATGTCTGAGCCTCATTGCTACACCCAAAATGCATCATCTCACATTTATCAGGATTAAACTACATATGCAATTCCTCGGCCCATTTGATATCACTATTGTTTCAGGAATGGCTTTCAAATTGCAACTTCACCTGTACTTTGCTTGATTCTTTCTGATTACTCCAACTGATGGCATAAAGTGACTTATTTGAGCTATATATCATGAGTTATGCTTCTGGTCTATTGTGTAACTTGTATGTTCTTGGTCTAGTTACTTTGCCTTTCCCGTTATCCCTCATGTCCATAGTGACATTTCTGGCTATTGGTCCACACTCTTCATTTTCACCTATTTTAAAAAGCCATTAAACATACAAACTTGTGCCAAGTAATACGGCACTGGACAACATTTTAAATTCTGCACTAAACATGCAAACCTACTTGTTTTGTACCAATTTTTTTCTTGGCAATCGCTTACAAGTTAATTCTAAGAAGCACTCAGTGTTACACCATATTATTGCAATCACTGTTGGCAGAAGGTGATTATTTCATACACCTTTGAACTACTTCCAAAGCACAAGTCAAATCTGACTAGAGTCTGTGAGCGGAAATGTGTTGACACAGCAAGAAGTTATTTGAGTTCAGAGACTATGCCTGCTTATGGTCATGTAAATTAAAAATATTTTCTGGCTATAGGGAAACAGTAAACCACATACAAAGAGATATGGATAGATTTTGAACTTAACTAGTTAGTGCAAATATTGGGGTCAAGGAAGGAGCATTCACGTTGCGGCCCTGTTTCTACCAATCTTTCCACCACCACGCACAGACACCGTTGTGCAGAAGCCGAAAAATATGTTCAGCTCTGGCTGAACAACTTCTAATCTTGTATGTGGACTCAATAAGAAGAGGGCAAATATTGTCTATTGAGACAAATTCAAACTGTTGAGACTTGGGAAAGGAAGTCAATAGTTGGGGAATAAGAGAACTACTAAACTACTGGATGTAATAGGAGAACAATATCAAAGGATTGGGGGGAAACAAACTGGTGAACAGTTTATGGCTGTATGGATGCCACTGAACTACTAACCAGATAGCTAAATAATATTTGTGAAGCATTAGGAGCGAAACAGTGACGCAGCTGTTGAGATGGTGCTTTTCAGCGCCAGAGACCCGGGTTTGATCCAGACTATGGGTGTTATCTGTACGAAGTTTGTACGTTCTCCTTGTGACTGCGTAGGTTTTCTCTGGGTGCCCTGGTTTCCTCCACATTCCAAAGACGTGCATGTTTATAGGTTAATTGGCTTCTGCAAAATTGTCCCTCGTGTGTAGCATAGAACTAGTGCAAAGGGCCTGTTCCATGAGCATGCGACCTGCATACGACAAGCGCGACCAAACTGGAAGCGGGGGCTGGCGGGGGTCGCGTGAAGGTCGAGTGATCCCCGTACAGGGCCGGTACCACCAGCATGCACCTGCATGCGCCAGACATTACCAAACCGGAAGTGGGGGCCGTGCGGAGGTCGAGTGAGTGATGTGAAGTTTGAGTGAAGTTCGCGCGTGACGTACGGTGTCAAGACGCTGCGTATGACAGTAATACTTTCTATTTTGTTTGCACAATGTAACTTCTGAAGCCATAAACAAAAACTGGACCATTTTGAAATATTTTTCCCATATTCTGCTTTCATTTCTGTTTTTGTATTCATTTTCAAGGAAAGAGAAATAACTTAGATGCATTTTGCTTATTGACAATGCAATTTTTATGTACTAGTCAGACGTTCATATCTTTGCAGTCCAAAACCATATCATTTACAAAGGCATGTTTTTCCACATCACAGTTCGAGCGAAGTCCGCGGGAAGTTTGCGCGTGATGTACGGCGCCAAGACGCTGTGTACGGCGTCGAAGTGGCTGCGGGCCGACAGGCCGTTGCCGCGCGGAATCTTTGACCACTGTCAGTTTTTCGGAGCCCCGCGCGATGTCGGGACCAGCTCCGCACAATTCCAACCTGCTCCGTCGATCGAAGTGGGACCGACCCCACGAGGCCGTACGGCTCAAGCGACCACGTTAGGTCGCACTTGCCGCATGGAGTCGCATGCTCGTGGGACAGGCCCTTAATGGTGATTGTTAATTGGCGCTGACTCCGTAGGTCAAAGGGTCTGTTTCCAAGATCCATGAACAAGAAGATATATTATTATCTGAATGGTGTCAGATTAGGAAAAGGGGAGGTGCAACAAGGCCTGGGTGTCCTTGTACATCCCTGTCACTGAAAGTAAGTATGCAGGTATAGCAGGCAGTGAGGAAAGCAAATGGCATGTTGCCCTTCATAGCGAGAGGATTTGACTATAGGAGCAAGGAGGTCCTACTGTAGTTGTACAGAGCCCTGGCGAGACCACCTGGAGTATTGTGTGCAGATTGGGTCTCCTAATTTGAGGATGGCAGGCAGTGACTGGTGGGGTACCGCAAGGCTCGGTGCTGGGACCGCAGCTATTTACAATATATATTAATGATTTAATGAAGGGATTACAAGTAACATTAGCAAATTTGCAGATGACACTAAGCTGGATGGCAGTGTGAACTCTGAGGAGGATGCTATGACAATGCAGGGTGACTTGGACAGGTTGGGTGAGTGAGCATATACATGCTGAATAATGTGGATAAATGTGAGGTTATCCGCTTTGGTAGCAAAACCAGGAAGGCAGATTACTTTCTGAATGGTGTCAAGGTGGAAACAGGGAAAGTACAACGGGTTCTGGGAGTCCTTGTTCAACAGTCAATGAAAGTAAGTAAGTTGGTACCACAGGCAATTAAGAATGCGAATGGTATGTTGGTCTTCATAACAAGAGGAGTTGAGTATAGAAGCAAACAGGTCCTTCTGCAGTTGTACAGGGCCCTAGTGAGACCACACCTGGAGTATTGTGTGAAGTTTAGTCTCCAAATTTGAGGAAGGACATTCTTGCTATTGAGGGAGTGCAGCGTAGGTTCACAAGGTTAATTCCTGGGATGGCAGGACTGTCATATGCTGGGAGAATGGAGCGGCTGGGCTTGTATACTTTGGAATTTAGAAGGATGAGAGGTGATCTTATTGAAGCATATATGATTATTAAGGGTTTGGACATGCTAGAGCCAGGAAACATGTTCCTGATGTTGGGGGAGTTGGGGGAGTCCAGGACCAGGGGCCACAGTTTAAGAATAAGAGGTAAACCTTTTCACACAGAGGGTTGTGAATCTGTGGAATTGTCTGCCTCAGAAGGCAGTGGAGGCCAATTATTTGAATGCTTTCAAGAGAGAGTTGGATAGAGCTTTTCAAGAGCACTTTCAAGATCACAAGTGATAAGGGGAGAAGGCAGGAACAGGGTACTGATTGTGGATGATCAGCCATGATCACAGTGAATGGCGGTACTGGCTGGAAGGGCTGCATGGCCTACTCCTGCACCTATTGTCTATTGTCTACCCGTCCAAATGCCTACATTATACTTGGAATAGTGACACTGGGAGAGGCCAAATAAATTTATCAACGTTCGGTCAGCTTCTTAATAACCAGACATTTAGAGCGAGAGCATTTGGGGTATTATCTGAGTTTGCTTAGGGACTGAGGGGCATGCTTTTTTTTCTGTCATTTTATTAATACTGTAACTCAGTGTGTAAAAATATGCAAAATATTGCAAAAAGGTAACCACTTTTGTTACATTTATGCTGAATAAACTTCTTAAAAAGTTATGCTATTTGTTCTAACTGTGGCAAAAACGTGTTGACAGGAATGTTAAGTGTGTGACATTTCTTTAGAATGTCAGGATATCTGAAAATTGGAAGTATTGAATTTGCAGGCTCACATCCCTTCCTGTGATCTTTGTTTCACAAAGCATAAAGGTGTTTCTCAGAAGGCGATTTTGAGGAGATTCAGCATGTTGCTAAATACTATAGAGGGCGGCATGGTGGCGCAGCATAGAGTTTCTACCTTTACAGCGCCAGAGACCCAGGTTCAATCCTGACTGTGGGTGTAGTCTGTATGTTTTCTCCGTGACCTGCATGGTTGTCACCGGGATCTCCTGTTTCCTCCCTAAAGACACCGTTTGTAGGTTAATTAGCTTGGTATAATCATAAATTGTCCCTCGTGCATGTAGGATAGTACTAGTGTGTGGGGATTGCTGGTCGACGCCGACTCGCTGGGCCGAAGGGCCTGGTTTCCTGCTGTGTCTTATAATAAACTAAACCTCAAGTGCAGAGCATAATGGGTTTCTGCATCACAGCCTTCTCAATAACTTGAATGCCCAAGAACAAAGGAGGATGCAGAACTGCTGGACATTGGCCAGTTTATCATAAAGTGATAGGAGTAGAATTAGGCCATTTGGCCCATCAACTCTACTCCGCCATTCAATCATGGCTGATTTATCTCTCTATCCTAACCCCATTCTCCTGCCTTTTACCCACAACCCCTGACACCTGTACTAATGAGGAATTTATCTATCCTATTCTATATGTTTCAAGGAGGTCCCCCCCTCATTCTTCTGAACTCCCAACATGTACGGGCCCAGTGCTGACAAACGCTCATCATATGTTCACGTACTCATTCTCCTGGGATCAGTCTGGTAAACCTCTTCTGGACCCTCTCCAGAGCCAACACATCCTTCTTCACATATGGTGCCCAAGATTGCTCACGATATTCCAGATTGTGGCCTTACCAGCGCCTTGCAGAGCCTCAGCATTACCTCCATGTTTTTGTTTACAAGCTCTCTTGAAATAAATGCTGGCATTGCGTTTGCTTTCTTTATTACCGATTCGCCTTGCAGATTAACTTTTTGGGAAAGTTAATCTGCACTCCAGCACTCCCAAGTCCCTTTGCGCCTCCGATTTCTAGATTCTTTCCCATTTAGAAAATAGTCTACGTCTTTATTCCTAATACCAAAGTGCATGACTCCACACTCAGATATTCCATCTGCCACTTCTCTGCCCACTCTCCCAATTTATTCAATTCCTTCTGCAGAGTCCCTGCTTTCTCTACACTACCTGCCTCTTCACCTATTTTTGGATCATCTGCAAAATTTGCTACAAAGCCTTCAATCCCCTCGTCCAAATCATTAATATAGATCATCATCAGAGGAAAGAAGGTACTGGAAACTGTGAACGTTAATTCTATGGGATACCATCACCCCTCAGGATCTTGAATCACGTTGTCCAACCATGAACTACTACCAACTTCGCATAAGGGTTGCACTGTATACTTCCGCTTTCCCTGCTTTGGTCTGGTTACCTGGTGTAACTGATAATATATTGTATTATTTATTATATTCTAGACCAAGTGGGACCCGTTGAGTCCCGTCCACTCGATGTGCGGTTGCGGGGGGGGGGGGGGGGGCAACCTGTGGCATCACACACACACACACACACTAACCCCTCCCCTCCATTGATATTATATTAATATTATTCATTCTCTCCTTTACCCCCATCCCCCACCCTATCCACTCACGCATAGCCCCCCAACCGCGCAGGCGCGGCTAGAGAGGGAGGGGGGTAGAGAGGGAGGGGGAAGAGAGGGAGGGGCAGGGGTCGCGAATGGCTTCATGGAGAGGGCTGGTCCCCAAACGCAATATTCCACCAGTCATCTGTAGGTCCCAATACTCACCGCTACTGAGAGAGGGAGGAGGAGGTAGAGAGGGAGGGGGGGCAGAGCGGTGAGGGGGGGCAGAGAGGAGGGGGGGCAGAGAAGGTGGAGGAAGAGGGGGTCGAGAGGGAGGGGGAGGGGTAGAGGGAGAGGGAGGGGGTACAGAGGGAGGGGAGTAGAGAGGGAGGGTAGAGGGAGATGGAGAGGGGCAGAGAGGGATGGGGGTAGAGACCTCACCCCATCTCCCTCCTCCTCCTCTGCTCACTCCCAATCCCTTCCACAGGAACTACCCAGGTCGTAGAGCAGCGCCAGGACCTGGAACACGGCATTGTTCTCGTATTCATCCCGGCCCTGGCTGTAGACTGCAGCCATCAGCTCGGCCGCAGCATGGTCTCCAGTCCAGGCCCCTACTTCATCTCCAAGCTCGTCTCTGACCCTGGCTCGTCCTTGATTTCACCGGCAGCTTCTCTTTCAGCGCTGGTTATGGCCCCATCCCAACCCCCGGGCTCTGCCTTCACTCCAGCTCCAGGCTCTGCTCCAGCCCAGGCCCAGTCGCTGGGCTTGGCCCGCAGTAGCAGCCTCCCCACCAGGCACCAGGCCGTGTGCGTGCGTTCACCCGAGGACTGGAGCGAGGCTGCGGGCAGGCATGGACCCGAGGACCCAAGTGAGGCCTTGGGCGGGCGTGGACCTGAGGACACCGAGCAAGGCTGCGGCGAGCGTGGACCTGAGGACCCGAGTGAAACCCCTGTCTCACGGTGCCAGTTGGCCCACGAGTGACCCCGAGTTTTCACTCGTGGTGATCACGTAGTGGGAACGTCGGAACTCGCATGGGCAACTTATCTACTCGTGGCGCTAATGGCAGGTACTCGGGAAACTTGTTAACTCGTGAAAAAAATCAAACATGTTTGATTTTTTCCACGAGTCAAATTAACTGTTCAAGTTAAAAATGGAAACATTCAAACTCGTTGTAATAACGTAGTGGCCCGTGCGTTTACCTTAGTGACTCGTGAGTCTACCGTGGGAACTTTCTTATAATCTGTTCGTTCGCTCGAGTAACGACTGAACCAAAGATAGACACAAAATGCTGGAGTAACTCAGCGGACCAGGCAGCATCTCTGTAGAGAAGGAATGGAGTCGAGTCCCTTCTTCAGACTTACCCGAAACACCACCCATTCCTTCACTCCAGAAATGCGGCCTGTCCCGCCGAGTTACTCCAGCATTTTGTGTCTATCTTCGGCCTTTCTGCGATGATCTGCCACTTGTCCTTTATTACTGAGGCGCCTGCCCCGTGGCTTCCTATTCATTACTCTGTCTGAGTGAACGGCTTTAGGACGCGGTTAAAGACCTGCCGGAGGGGCAAGTCTGGGGTGGTGGGTGGGATGTGTCCACGTGTGATGCTCCATCCACCCCCCGGGGCCGAGAGTGTGGGATTGGGAAGGAACTGCAGATGCTGATTTACTCCAAAGATAGACACACACAATGCTGGAGTAACTCCGAGGGTACAGGCAGCATCTCTGGAGAGATGGGATGGGTGAGATTTCGGGTCGTGACCCTACTTCAGACTTCTCCAGAGATCCCGCTGAGTTTACTCCAGTAATTGGTGTCTATCCCGGTGGCGGGGAGCCGGGCTTGGCCGACCCGCCGCCTCTACTTGCTGATCAGTCCAGTGAGCATCGCCCTCCGCCCGGGATGCAGCGGAGGTTTGTACCCGGTGAGTTGTCCAGCGCTCATGGTGGACGAGGGAGGACAGCAA
The DNA here is from genome assembly GCA_035221665.1 of Okamejei kenojei. NCBI lineage: Eukaryota > Metazoa > Chordata > Chondrichthyes > Rajiformes > Rajidae > Okamejei > Okamejei kenojei. Next base: position 82,362,661 of record CM069133.1, read on the forward strand.
TAGGCCAGGTGAAAGAATAGCAGCACATAAATGAGTCAACCTTTAACATTTCATGATTTTATGTTTTAATTTACAACATTCACGTGAGGCAAGTTTTATTTTCAGTCCGAAGAAGGGTCTCGACCCGAAACGTCACCCATTCAACGATAGACACAAATAAGCTGTAGCAACTCAGTGGGTCAGGCAGCAACTGGAGAGAAGGAATAGGTGACTTTTCGGGTCGAGATCCTTCTTCAAAAGACGAGCCCTTATCCGAAACGTCACCTATCCACATTCTCCAGAGATGTTACCTGGCCCGCGTTGTTACACCAGCTTGTTGCGTCTGCCTTCCGTCTAAAGCCTTGGGATCGTCGCTGACGTGAAGACGGTGCGAAGCCCCCGTGCCCGGTGCAATGGGCGGGGAGCTGGAGAGGGGAGGGAAGGGGTCACACATGGACGGGAAGCAGAGGGGTGGGGGTGGGGATTGGTGACAGATAGGGCCAACAATGAGATGGAGAAATACAGAAACACCGACGTGCAAAGGAGACCTACAATAGCGCATGATCTCTCTCGCGTTATGGCTGGTGATTGTCGCCTGCCCGCTGTTTCTGACTCTAAAGCCTTGGGATCGTTGCCCTTTGTGTTGGCGTGGAGCGTGAGGGGGCTATTGTGCTGCTTGATTGCCCCCTGCTATCATAGGGACAGGGAGACACAGCGGCTTTTGAGACTGGTGGACAATCACTACCAAAGTGTCTGCCTGCAGTCAGCACACCTCTCCTACACGTCTCCCGCACTAACCATCCTGCAGAGAATGATCCCAGCACCCAAGAGCCTTGTCTGTCACCCCCCACCCCCAACCACCCTCCACCTCAACTTACGCCTGGGCACCAAAGCAGCTCAGGAGGCGAACCCTGAGCTCCGTCTCCCAACAATCTGATGTGCAACTGATGTGAAAGAACAGCGGCTGCGGCCGGCACCCGGCATGGACTTCTCACACCCTCACACACTTACCTTCATTCACGGTTGGCTCAAGAGTAACGGGAGAGGAACTTGGTAACTCGGGAGAGGAAGTTGGAACATCGCAGCAATGACATACCCGTGGGAACTCGGTTAAACACTTGATCATAAACTTGAAATCTCGTACACAACCACAAGTCTGTTTTTTTTCTTTCACTTGGGGTCACTCGTGGGATGACTCACACCGTGAGACAGGGCCATGAGGCTGCAGGCGGGTGTGGACCCGAGGATTTTTTTTGTGTTTGGAGCGCTTGAGTGCCTCTCCCATGCAGAGTCCCGTTCTGACGAGGTTTTTTTTGTTGTGGTTTGAGCACTTGAGTGCCCCTCCCCCGCGGAATGTCCCGTCGTGCCTTGCGAGTTGATTGTGATGTTAGTCGGAATTTTTTTCTTCTAAATGAGAAAGTTGAAAATTTTCATATTTTCAGCTGTTTTTAAAAGGTTAGTAACTTGTTAAATATAGGTTGAAATATTTATCCTGTCGGCAGAAAAATGTGAGTAGCATGTGTGAAATTGGGAAGGCTGTGCTAAGCCACAGCCTTCCCATTTTGGAAGAAGATACAAATTAAGGCGATTAAAAGAAAACTGACACAACCCTGCATTCACAGACATTTAAGGGCCTGTCCCACCAGCATGCGAATCCATGCGGTGAGCTCGACCTAACGTGGTCGCTTGAGCCATCCGGCCTCACAGGGCCGGTCCCACTTCGATCGCCGGAGCCGTATAGAGTTGTGCGGAGCTGGTCCCGACATCGCGCCGGGCTCCAAAAAACTGACCGTGTTCAAAAATTCCACGCGGCAATGGCCTGTCGGCCCACAGTCGCCTCGATGCATTACGCACCACCTCACGTCGTGCCTCTGTGACCCTCTCTATGTGTACCTCCGTGGCCTTCTCTATATGCGTACCTCTGTGACCCTCTCTGTATGTGTGCCTCCGTGACCCTCTCTCTATGTGTGCCTCCGTGACCCACTCTCTGTGTGCCTCCGTGGCCCTCTCTCTCTGTGTGCCTCCGTGTCCCTCTGTGTGTGTCCCTCTCTGTCCTTGCGAACGTACTGCGGACTTCACTCCAACTTTGCACCACGTCGCGCCACTCAGCTGACCTCTGCACGGCCCCCGCTGCCTGTTTGGTCGCGCTCACCGCATGGAGTCGCATGCTGGTGGGACAGACCCTTTAGAATGTTAAGATCAAAGGGAAGAGTTTTAGTATAAAACCGTTGGGTCCCATGTTCACACGGGAGGGCTGGTCCCCCAACGCAATATTCCACCTCTTCACCAATTCCAATATTGGTGGCCAGTGGGGGGGGGGGGGACTTTCTGGAGTGCTAGTATGAGTATTGTGGGCTGAATGGACTGGATTCCAGAGGGCTAGTATGGACATTGTGGGCCAAATGGATTCTTGTGGTGACAGCTCAGTCACTTAAGCCTGATGTGCTGGCAGCTCACTCACGGCTGGTGGGCGAGTAGTTGACTCACGGCTATTCCTTGAAATTCCATTTCAAGCAGGGTGCAAGGCCACCAAATTCAGGTGCATTTTCCTACCACTTCAAACAGGGTGCAAGGCCACCGAATTCAAGTGCAGTTTCTGACCACTTTAAGCAGGGCACAAGGCCACCAAATTCAAGTGCAGTTTCCTACCACTTCAAGCAGGGTGCAGAGCCATCAAACTCAAGTGCAGTTTCCTACCACTTCAAGCAGGGTGCAGGGCCACCAACCTCAAGTGCAGTTTCATGCCACTTCAAGCAGGGTGCAAGGCCACCAAATGCTAGTGCTGTTTAATGCCATTTCAAGCAGCGTGCAAGGCCTCCAAATTCAAGTGCAGTTTCATACCACTTCAAGCAGGGTGCAAGACAACCAAATTGAAGTGCAGTTTCATACCATTTCAAGCAGGGTGCAAGGCCACCAAATTCAAGTGCAGTTTCATACCATTTCAAGCAGGGTGAAACCACCATCAATCCACCATAAAACCAAACAAAACATCACAGAAACACCACACTCACAGTTCAGTAGACATTCAGAGTGTTCAGTTCATTCACAGCTCGACAGAGTCGTGACCTCTCCATCCCCCATCTTCCAGAGAATGCCACACCCACACTTCTGGGTTTTATAATCCCTCCCCCCCCCCCCCTCCCACCGGAAGTGGCGTGGCCTTCATGGCGTGATTGACAGGGGAGAGATTCTCAACATTTTTATAAACACTAATAACACTTTTATTTTTCATTGATGGGAAGAATCCTCTGCACCTGTTGAGCGGAGGGGGACTGAGTAAGATGGCCCAAAAATCACAGCCGTAAGTGGTAGCATTTTATCTAAAATCAATATACAGTGCAAACAGGAAGTTGTCCAGTTACCACCACCAACAACCATTTGCAGTGCAGCATTTCAAAGCATTTACCACCACCAACAACCATTTGCAGTTCGGCATTTCAAAGCAGTTACCACCACCAACACCCATTTGCAGTGCAGCATTTCAAAGCAGTTACCACCACCAACAACCATTTGCAGTACAGCATTTCAAAGTAGTTACCACCACCAACACCCATTTGCAGTGCAGCATTTCAAAACAGTTACCACCACCAACAACCATTTGCAGTGCAGCATTTCAAAGAGGTTACCACCAGCAACAACCATTCGCAGTGCAGCATTTCAAAGTGGTTACCTCCACCAACAACCATTTGCAGTGCAGCATTTCAAAACAGTTACCACCACCAACAACCATTTGCAGTGCAGCATTTCAAAGAGGTTACCACCAGCAACAACCATTCGCAGTGCAGCATTTCAAAGTGGTTACCTCCACCAACAACCATTTGCAGTGCAGCATTTCAAAGTGGTTATCACCACCAACAACCATTTGCAGTGCAGCATTTCAAAGCGGTTACCACCATCAGCAAACATTTGCAGTGCAGCATTTCAAAGCGGTTACCACCACCAACAACCATTTGCAGTGCAGCATTTCAAAGCAACCACATTTTCAGTTTCAAACCACATTAAGGGCACTCACACCACTACAAGGATAGGGTAATTCACTCTCTCTGTATCTACTCCTTTTCTTTAAAACCTTAAAATTAAGGAGTACAATGATTGTAACAATATCTACGGGATGTACACTGATGTATTTACCTCTAATAAATAAAAATATTATTATTGTGTTTATTTAAAGGGCACTCACAGTTGAGTAGACATGTGTTCAGTGTTATTCACAGCTCAGAGAGACGTGACCCTCTCACTTCCTCCATCTTGCAGAGACTGGGTGAGGCACAACACCTCCGGGTTTTATAGTCCCTCCCCCCTCCCACCAGCAGGGGCAGCAGAGAGAATGTTAATATGTTTTAAACATTAATAACTCTTTTATTTTTTATCGATGGGAAAAATCCTCTTGTCCTGCGCAGCGGAGGGGCACTCGGAGTAAGATGGCCAAAAATCACAGCCATAGGTGGCAGCGTTTGTTTCAAAAATCATGAAACAGAAAAATAGGAAGTGGTCAAGATCTTACTTTTAATAAAATAGATAGAAGATAGATTTATTTGCTGTATTGATACATTAGTGTGCCTTTAAAAGCCACAGCATCCAAATTGAAAGGATACATTTCTTGCCCTATTTGCTTTGGATATCCATTTTTACATTATTTTTGTTTTCTCTGAGAGGAAGGAAACCTGCCTTAGGCCTTTATTGGGTGCATTGATGGTTTCCTTGAAAAGGAGGTCCAATTATTTTCTCTGGAAGCAATGGGAGATCAGCCAATGTGCCGATCTGTGCCAGATCAGCTGAGCGGTGGTTGGCAGCATCAACCTGACAGATTTTGCAATTGATTTCATTGATAAAATGTCTCAAAATACCTTTTTTATTTCACACTTACAGGCTCAGTGCTGTAACTGAGTCTAAATTTCTCTCAAATACACATTGTCATCGGGAAGGATTGGACAGATGGTGTCTGTGGTCAGGACACTTCTTTAAATTGATTGGAGAAAGGAACCCACCTGAAACGTCATCTATACATTTCCTCTACAGATACTGAGCTCCTCCAGAACTTCGTGTTTTTCTCAAGATTCAGAATCTGCACTTTCTTGTGTCTTCCTGTGTCATCATTTGACTCTTAAAGTATAAATTACTGGTACTGTGGCATGATCTCTCAACAACTAGGGGTATTCTGCTAGGCACAGTTTAGATTAGGAACATTATCAGTATATTTATTGATCATAATGGTAATTGTGAACTTGGTTGACCGGCCATTTGCCTTTTCATTTCTTTCCTTTTTGCCTTTTAGCCATGTGATTTTTTCCTATCTTTCACACAGATATTTGCTGCTTGGTCTTGCTGAAAAAATAATGCAATTTGAATCTATCCTTACGTGTAATGTTCTGAAATATTAACTTCTTTCATTAATGCAATGGACATCCCTAACATAATGCCGGTCTCACTTTTCCTGAGGCAGCGATAGAAATCAAGTATCTTTAATTGCTATATGTACCAACAGATGGAAAAATAAACATGCCCACCAGCCATGAGTAAGTGAACTGCCAGCCCACCAGCTGTAAGTGACTGACGTTCCAGCCCACCAGCCATGACTTAGTGAACTGCCAGCCCACCAGCCATGAATCACTGAACTGCAAGTCCAAAAATCCATTCAGTCCACAATGTCCATACTAGCCCTCTGGAAACCAGTCCGTTCAATGCACAACAGCCTGAGTGACTGAGCTGCCTGGCCTGAGTGACTGACCTGCCTGGCCAGAATGACTGAGCTGCCTGGCCAGAGTGACTGAGCTGCCTGGCCAGAGTGACTGAGCTGCCTGGCCAGAGTGACTGAGCTGCCTGGCCAGAGTGACTGAGCTGCCTGGCCAGAGTGACTGAGCTGCTTGGCCAGACTGACTGAGCTGCCTGGCCTGAGTGACTGAGGTGCCTGGCCTGAGTGACTGAGGTGCCTGGCCTGAGTGACTGAGCTGCCTGGCCAGAGTGACTGAGCTGCCTGGCCAGAGTAACTGAGCTACCTGGCCAGAGTGACTGAGCTGCTTGGCTAGACTGACTGAGCTGACTGGCCTGAGTGATTGAGGTACCTGGCCTGAGTGACTGAGCTGTCAGCCCAAGAATCCATTTGGCCCACAATGTCCATACTAGCCCTCTGGAAACCAGTCCCTTTGACACACATACTAGCGCTCCAGAAAGCCCCCCCCCCCCCCCCCAATGGCCAGCAATATTGGAATTGGTGGAGAGGTGGAATATTGCATTGGGGGACCATCCCTCCCGTGTGAAGCTGGGACCCTACGTCGCCACCGAAAGGAAGAAATGGCGCGAAGCGGCGGGCGGGAAATGGAGGTGGAGGAGGCGAAGCCGGCCTACCGCCGGCCATCGACCAGGAACTGCAGGAAGCCGCACGTCTGATAAATGAACTGAACCAGGACCTTTCCTACTGGGCTGAAAAAACAGGTGGAGAAAATGGCCCAGGTGTGGAGCATGTTTCAAAAGACTTAGTCTAGTCTTTCCGAATAACATGGTGACCAAAACTGAACACAATAATGGCCTCACCAATGCCTTATACAACTGCAATTTGACTTCCCAACTTCTATACTCAATACTCTGACTGATGGACAATATGCCAAAATATGCCATGTTTGACCACCCTATCTACCTGTGATGCCTGTAGCGAGTTATTGATTCCCCAAATCTTCAAAAAAGGATGTGTGTGTTCACTCTGTATATGCCTCGCATGATTTATACATCTCTATAAAACCACACCTTAGGCTCTGACGTGTAAAGGAATTAAGCCCTAACCTGCCAAACCACCTCCAGCAAACTCAGTTCGTCAAATTCTGGCAACATTCTTGTAAATCTTTTCTGCACTCTTCCCAGCCTAGAACTTTTAAATATTAAACCTAAAATGGAATAATGTACGTACTGACTTTGGCTTTTGAATTATGAAACCATGCTCATATGACTAATATGTTAGGACATTGAGCCCCTCGTGGTTGAATAACGTCCTAGCCTGCTCAATCTCCAATGAGCATTGGTCTCACATGGGAATTAATAGAAAATGTGATGTTTGAAGAAGTGTGAAGGAAAGGAAGAAACAATAGATCAGTTAGATTACAATGAATGAGGGAAGAACTGGTAGAAGCCATTATTAATGATGATATAGGAACGCATTATAGTCAATGATGGAGGATGCTCAAGGGACAGAATGGCCTATTCCTGCTGCTAATTCATATATTTTAAAGTCATATGACTAATATGTTAGGACATTGAGCCCTTCATGGTCGAAAACATTTTCTACAGAAATGTTCCCAATTATGTCATTTTTTCCTGAACAAAGGAATGTCGAATGAACATCATTTTACAGATTCTTAAGAAACAAGAATCTGTCAGTCATTGCAAAGCAGAAAAGAGGTAATTGTCTGGAATGGAATGTTGGAAATTTGATCGTGTAGGTTGCTCATGTAGGTAGTCTTTGGCTACATAACAATAAAAATCAAAATGTATGAATTGGATGGCCAGAGGTCAACATATTGACCTGTTGGATCATGGCCTGCTTCGGCAACTCGAACTGACAGGAATGAAGGAAATTACAGAGTGGTAAACACTGCCCGGTCTTTCATGGGTACCGACCCCCCCACCATCGAAGAAATCTATAGGAAGCGCTGCTTTAAATAGACAGCCAGTATCATCAAAGGTCCACACCACCCTGGCCATGCTCCCAATTCACTCCAATCATCAGGAAGAAGATGTAGGAGTTTGACCATGACCACCATGTTCAAGAATAACTACTTCTAAACAATCATCAGCCTCTTGAACATTACACAATACTAATCTGAACTATCTTTGGTTACACCTAGGACCCTGGCCATTTTTGCACAATTATTAGGGCTATTAATTTATTGAATTTTTATCATTTATGTGTATTGTGTTTACATGCCCATTGTGTTCAGTGCCCAGTCACTCATGGCTGGTGATGCAGTTCACTCAGTCACCCCTCCTCCCTTCACCCCCCACTCTGCTCCATGTCATTCCCCTCCCCCACGGGCATTCAGTCCATCTCCCCTCAACCTCCCCCCCATGCACTTTAAAAAAATATACATTATTAGAAGTAATGTACAGTACAGTAGTATAAGCCAAAAATAACATAATACATTTCATGTACCACTTCTCGTTTTAAACTTTAATAATAGGAAAGTAACAGAAGGAAGAAAAAGAGAAATAGAGAAAGTTAGATAAGATAGTGAGTATGTGAGAAAGTGAAAAGAAAGAGCCCATAAAGACGTAGAATGCGAGGAAGAATAAGAAAAAGAAAAAGAAAAAAAGGAAAATATAAGAAAATAAGATACGATAAAAGGGATGTACCTACTTTATATCTTTACACACACCTCACCAGGTCCTGAAACCATTTATCTCCAAACTTATGTTGCACTCTATGCTTGTAATAAGTCATTAAATGGAGACCAAATCTTTAAGAATTGGTCTGATTTGCCTGCTAGGACGAATCTCATGTCTTCGAGGTGTAACATTTTGGACATATTTGAAATCCACATTTTTATACGTTGGTGTGGGTGCATTTTTCCAAAATTTAAGTTTGAGTTTTTTTGCTGTTATTAAGCCATAATTAAGGAAACTCCTTTGGAATGAAGTCAGCTCAAAGCCGTTATCAATTCATTGTAATTTTTGGAAATTTCTAAGCGGGCATAAAGAGGCCGCTTCATGTGTGGAGTGAGAAATGAGCGGATCCGAAGTAAGCTGATTACGGTGTATGACTTGACCTTTGAAACAGCTTGTAAAACTGCTTTATCAATGGATATAGCAGAGATGGGTTCTAGAGAAGTCAGGACAACTTCGAGACAACCAGCGGAAGAGTTGAACAAGCTGCAGTCCAGCAAACCAAAGACGGATAAGTCGACAAAGACGTCAGAGAATCGTTATCCATGGAAGGGTAGCAAAACTACTGCAAAGTCAAGCTATCGCTGTTTGGGCTCACATCTAGCACAGTCCGTTCTTCAAGGCAGAGTGTTAAGCCCCTGTCCCACTTACGTGTCCTTGACATGCTAATTATGCGACCTCGTGGTCGCATTGAGGCGCGATGGTCCCGCGAAGGTCGCGCGTGACTTCATTCGTTCGCACAGCTGTCATTTGAAGATGGACACAAAATGCTGGAGTAACTCAATGGGACTGGCAGCATCTCTGGAGAGAAGCAATGAGTGATGTTTTGGGTCGAGACTCTTGACCTGAAACGTCATCCATTCCTTCTTTCCAGAGATGCTGCCGGTCCCGCTGAGTTACTCCAGCATTTTGTGTCTATCTTCAAAATTCTTGGCCCCGCTCTGGGAGTAGAAGTGGGGGCGGATCCGGACCGCAATGGCCGTGAGCCCCAGGCCGAGTTCGAAGATTGTTTGCCTGCTTCTGCTGCTGTTGGAGGTGAGACGTTGCATCGCGCCAGGGTCTTGGGTCTGTCCCACTTTGGCCGTCAGTTACGCGACAGGCCGTTGGCTCGCGAAGATTTAGTTCGCTACAAAATTTACAAACCTTACAAGTATTTGTAAGAGATAGAGATAGAGATAGAGAGGGGGTCCCGCCCAGAGATGATCTGGAGTAACTCCCTGGAGTAACTCATGCTTCTGGTTTCCTGGTCCTCCATAAATATTCTAAATTGAATTTAAACTGGAGATGGTGGAGGGCTGAACAATAACAGCCTATTGCATTTTATCTGTTTATTTATTGTGTATATATATGGTCTATGGTATATAAACGCACTGAACTTTTATCTCCTGTTCTGTATTATGTTTACATATTATGTTGTGCTGCAGCGATCAAGAATGTCATTGCCCTACCTGGGACACATGACAATAAAACTCTCTTGACTCTTGACTTGGATTTAAGCAAAAAAGGGTTCTTCGGGAAAAAAGAGGTACCTTAAATTTAGTTGCATCTGGTTGGGTAACTATGGTAGGGTGTAAACTATTCCATGCTTTAATTGTGCGGGGGAACCAAGTTTAATTTAAAGAGTTTAATTTAAAGATACAGCGTGGAAACAGGCCCTTCGGCCCAACGAGTCCACGCCGACCACCGATCACCCGTACACTAGTTCTATCCCACACATTAGCGGAGTAAGTCAAGAGTCAAGAGTGTTTTATTCTCTCATGTCCCAGTTAGAACAATGAAATCCTTTTTGCAGCAGCACAACAGAATATGTAAACATAGTACTATGTAAACAATTTTATAAACGAGAAAACAAAACGGTGTATATTTATGAATATATAAATAACTATATAAATATATATATATATGTGTGTGTGTGTGTGTGTATATATAATATATATACACGCGCACAAACACAATTTCCCTCCTGGGATTAATAAAGTCCTATCGTATAGTATTGTGTGTGTAGGAAGGAACTACAGATGCTGGTTTAAACTGAAGATAGACAGAAAAAGCTGGAGTAACTCAATAGGTCAGACAGAATCTCTGGACAAAAGGAAAATATTACGCTTTGGGTTGGGTCTGAAATAGGTTCCTACACACCTTTGGAATGTGGAAGGAAACAAGAGCACCCGGAGAAAACCCATGCAATCAAAGGGAAAAGGAGCAAACTTCATACAGACAGCACCCATATTCAGGATCAATTCTGGGTCTCTGGCACTTTTAGGCAGCAACTTTATGGCCAATGTACTGCCCCATAGTCTTGAACTTAATTAAAACATACAGTAGCTGTAAAGGGGGACCTAGCGTCGCTTGGAGATTTAAAACTGAAAATGGATATTTTCATTTTTTTAGTAACCAAAGTTATCAACGTATAATTTTTTGTGTGTTGGTAAACAAAATATAGTGGCACAGCTGGCAGACTTGCTGCCTCACACGGCAGAGCTCTGTGTTCAATCCTGTCCTCGGGCACTGTCTGTGTTGAATTTGCACATTCTCCCTGCAAGTGTGTGGGTTTCCTCCCACATCCCAAAGACGCATTAGCTTTGTAGGTTAACTTGTCTCTGTAATATTGCCCCTAATGTGTAGGGAGTGGGTGAGGAAATTGGGATAACAGAACTTGTGTGAATCGGTAGACAAAAATGCTGGATAAACTCAGCAGGTGAGGCAGCATCTATGGAACAAAGGAAATAGGCGACGTTTCGGGTCGAGACCCTTCTTCAGACTGATGTGAGGGTGGGGGGGATGGGAAGAAGAAAGGAAGAGACAGTGGGCTGAGGGAGAGTTGGGAAGGGGAGGAGAGAGCAGGGATTACCTAAAATATTCATACCGCTGGGGTGTAAACTGCCCAAGCAAAATATGAGGTGCTGCTCCTCCAATTCCAAGAGGCCCAGGACAGAAAGGTCGGATTCGGAATGGGAGGGGGAGTTGAAATGCTGAGCCACCGGGAGATCAGGTTGGTTATTGCGGACCGAGCAGAGGTGTTGGGCGAAGTGATCGCCAAGCCTATGCTTGGTCTCACCGATGTAGAGCAGCTGACACCTAGAGCAGTGGATGCAATAGATGAGGTTGGAGGAAGTGCAAATGAACCTCTGCCGCACCTGGAAAGACTGCTTGGGTACTTGAATGGAGTCAAGGGGGGAGGTAAAGCGACAAGTGTAGCATTTCCTGCGGTTGCAAGGGACAGTGCCAGGAGAGGAGGTGGTTTGGGTGGGAAGGGACGAATTGACCAGGGAGTTACGGAGGAAGCAGTCTCTGTGGAAAGCCGACAGGGGAAGAGATGGGAAGATGTGGCCAGTGGTGAGATCCCATTGGTAGACAAAAAAGCTGGAGAAAATCAGCGGGTAAGGCAGCATCTAGGGAGCGAAGGAATAGATGACGTTTTGGGTCGAGACCCTTCTTCAGATTTATGTCGGGGGGGGGGGGGGGGGGGGGGGGGGGGGGGGACGCGAGAAAGAAAGGAAGAGGTGGAGACAGTAGGCTGTAGGAGAGCTGGAATGGGAGGGGAAGGAGGGAGAAAGCAAGGACTACCTGAAATTAGAGAAGCCAATGTTGATACCGCTGGGGTGTAAACTACCCAAGCAAATATGAGGTGGCTGCTCCTCCAATATGCGTTGGGCCTCACTCTGGCCATGGAGGAGGCCCAGGATAGAAAGGTCAGATTCGGAATGGGAAGAGGAGTTGAAGTGTTGAGCCACCGGGAGATCAGGTTGGTTATTGCGAACTGAGTGGAGGTGTTGTGCGAAGCGATTGCCAAGCCTGCGCTTGGTCTCACTGAGGTTGATCATACACTGAAAAATCCAACCACATTTTTGTTTCGAAGTGGGAAGAAATAATATAAATTGCATTCATTGCAACGTATAAAAAGAGTTGAGATAATGTATTATAATTTTGCTGCATGTCAATGTGGTATATATCATGTCTTGATTGGTGAATATGTTTAGTTTGTGACTTTATTTGAAGCAGAAGTAATATGCAAATGCTTCATTGAGCATAATTCCGAATGGTAACTACGCACTTCGTCCGAGCACATTATCGCACGCGTGATGCAAGACGTCTTAAATGACCAACTAAACTGTCATTTGGCAACTTAAAAAGCTGCCATGGCTGCCCGGCTGACAACAGAGAAAAAAACTTAAGTGAGAGCCCTGCAAGGCGTATACTTTTTTTGACACCGTCATAGGCCTTTCTTACATATGCTGTCACAACTCACAGTAGTATCCAAACAACCCTTCAGTAATTTTCCTTACCCTCCATTTCAGAATAATAGTGTTTTAAGCCAATAACTCGACACTAGCACTGGCAATAAATAAATAAATAAATAGCGCTTCTTTCCAACCCCTTATCTCATTGGCCATGCTCGGCTGCAAATCGGTGTCAAATTTGGTGGACTATCTTCCTCTGGTCGTAGGGGTGGGGGATTGGGGGAAGTGGAACAGCTTAGGGCCTCTCTTCATCTAAATCTGGCCCTGTGAAAAACCATCATCACAAGTGGATAAAGAGGTTACCTGGAAAAGTAGTGAGAAAGTGCGGACCACGTACATACTTGGTCAAGATGTTTGGAAGTGGGAAGGTGAGAAAAGTACACATTGACCATACCATGCCTATGCAAACACAGACAGGTTTACAACCAGAATAATTAGAAGAGTCAGATAATTTGGTTACCACTCAAGTACAGGTACCATCGGATGAACCAGAAATGGTTCAAGAAGGCACACAAGATAATGAGAGTTGGAGCCAGCCTGAAAATGGAGGTTCAAATGTGGTTGACAGTGAAACAAAATTGACTGATGGACTAGATTCTAGGAATGTAGTTCAAAAGGAAGACTTGACTCAATCAAAAATGAGTCCATGTGGTTCTAAACGGTCAGAAACTTTTGGTCAGGGAAGATATCCAGAAAGAAGGTGAAACCCAGTGTTTTGGTTTAATTTGTAAAGTTTATTTTGTGAAATACACAAATCATTGTATATGCAACATATATGCATGATGCCCTCATTTTATTCAGGCTATATAAAAGTAAACTATCAGACAAGATTGTATTAAATTCATACCGTTTTTATTATATTCAAAAATGTCAACAATGTTATATTAAAAAATGTCCACAAAGGTGATAACTTTTTCATTAAGGTGGGAGGAGTTGTAATAATGCCACTTTTGGTCGGAGGATTGTAAATCATTGAATAAACCACAGTACAGCTGTGCAGTCAAGTTCCGGTCACCAGTGAGTCAACTCGTATTCTGTGTCTGAGCATAAGATGTCACAGCCTGAAGATGTTAAGTTGATGTCTGAAGTGGATTGGAAAATTATTGGTGAGTGAGCGCTGCTTAATAGCATTCTTCATAGAAACATAGAAACAGAGAAAAAAGGTCAGGAGTAGGTCATTCGGCCCTTCGAACCGTTCTATATGATCATGGCTGATCATCCAAAATCAGTACCCCATTCCTGCTTTCTCCCCATATCCCTTGATTCCTAGCCACCAGGGCCTTTGACTTTTACTCTTACCAGAACATGTTGTCCCTGAACTTGTGTTATTTCTCTTTTGAATGCTTCCCACTGTGAAGATGTTGGTTCACCTGTAGTCAATGTTCCCAGTCATGCTTTGTCTAGCTTTGTCTTATTTTAATGAAATTGGGCATCCTCCAATTTATAGAGATGGTCAGCACATGAATGCTGACCATTATGCCTATCTATACTAATCCTAGTTGCCTGTAATAATTCTATAGCCTCCATGCCTTGCTCATTCAAGTACCTGTTCAAATGCTTCTTAAATGTTACTGTTCCTGCTTCCGCCACCTCTTCTGGCAGCCCATTCTAAATACCAACTGCTCTTTGTGTGAAATATTTAACCCATCTATCTCCTTTAAACCTCCTCCCTTTCACATATTAGGTGAATCGAAGGACAAAGATTTAAGTTGAGGGGGAAAGATTTAATAGGAACCTGAGGGGTAACTTTTTTACACAAAAGGCAGTCGGTGTATGGAACGAGCTGCCGGATTAGTTAATAGAGGCAGGTACTATTGCAATGTTTAAGAAACATTTAGATAGGTACATGGATAGGATACATTTTGAAGAATATGGACGTAACGCAGGCAGGTGAGACTAGTGTAGATGGGGCACATTGGTCAGCGTGGGGAAATGTTTCCATGCTGTTTGACTATGACTTTATAATTCCCTGGATTCTGTTCATTGTCAAGGCCCTTGCAATCTCCTCTCTTCCCTCTCTCAATAAATGCCAGATGGAGTTTAATCCCAGCAAATGTGAGCTGCTGCACTGTGTGAGGTCGAATGCAAGGGGAAAATATACAACTAATGGGACGTGACCCTTAACAGCATCGATGCACAGAAGGATCTTGAGGTGCAAATCCATATCTCCCTGAAAGTGGTAACAGAAGTAGATTGGGTGCTGAAGAAAGCATAAGATATGCTTGCTTTCATAGATTGGGTATTGAGTATAAGAGTCAGGAAGTCATGATGACTTTTATAGGACTCAGGTTAGGCCACATTTACTTCTGGTCACCTCATTACGGGAGGGATGTGGAGGCTTTGGAAAGGGTGCAGAGGAAGTTTACCAGCATGATACCTGGATTACAGGTATTTGCTACAGGGAGAGGTTGGACAGACTTGGATTGTTTTCTCTAGAATGCCAGAAATTGTAGGAAGACCTGATAGAAAGAAATATGTATAATTATGAGAGGCAAAGATAGGTTAGGTCAGAAACTTTTTCCAGAATGGAAAAATCAAATACTAGAGGACATAGGTTTAAGATGAAAGGTACAAAGTTTAAAGGATATGTGCAGAACATGTTTTTACATGGGAAGTGGTGATGGCCTGAAACATGTTGCCGGGGTGGTGGTTGAGCCAAATACAATAATGGCATTTAAGAAACTTTTGGATTGGCATGTAAAATGCAGAGGTTATGTGCCAGCAGATAGGAGTCGGTCCTGGCATCATGTTAACACAGAAGCTGTTGGCCAAAGGGCCTGCTCTTGTGCTAGGTTTTATGTTCTCGATACCAACAGAGCCTCGGGATAAATTAACCTTAACCAAGAGCCCAACACCTCCTCCTTAATCTTAAATTGCCCTTGCATATTAGTATACCCTGCATTGGTGGCAACGGGGAAATCAAGAGGCGGTGGAATATGCTTCTATACCAACCAGGACTGCACGGATTGGAATGTGTTCAGGGAAGCAACCATAAGCAACCATAAGCCTCGATGAGTATACAGGCACTGTATCATCATATGTCAGCTTTTGCGTGGCCAGTTGCATTCCAACTAGGACCCGGAGCTGGTTCAACATCAACAAGCCTTGGTTTACTGCAGAACACAGACAGCTCCGACAGTCTAAAGAGGAGGCCTACAGGAGCGGAGATGCAGACCTCTACAGGCAGGCCAAGTACAAGCTGAGAAGAGAAATCAGAGCTGCCAAGGAAAGGTACTCTGAGAAGTTGAGGAGCAAGTTCTCAGCTAGTGACTCTTCTTCAGTTTGGAATGGCTTGCAAGAAATCACCAGCTACAAGAGGAAAGCCCACCGCTCTTTGGACAATCGTCAGCTGACCAACGACCTGAATGAGATCTACTGCAGGTTTGACAAGCAGAAACGTAACCCTGGTGCCCCCTCCCCCAGAAACACAGCCAGACCCCAGTCTGCAAAGAATGGACCCTTCTGCCCCCACTCCTCCCCATTCACCACTTCACACCTACTTAAAGGTAGAGGAACCGCTTGGAGGTAGTGATCATAACATGATTAGTTTTAACCTGCAATTTGAGAAGGAGAAGGTTAAATCGTAAGTAACAGTGATGCAGCTGAACAAAGGGGATTATGAAGGCATGAGAGAGGAGCTGGCCAAGGTAGACTGGAAAGGGATACTAGCAGGAATGACGGTGGAAAAGCAATGGCAGGAATTTCTGGGCATAATATGGATGACACAGGATCATTTCATTCCAAAAAGGAAGAAAGATTCTAAGGGGAGTAGGAGGCAATCGTGGCTGACAAGAGAAGTTAGGGATAGAATAAAACTAAAAGAAAAGATGTATAGCACAGCAAAGAGTAGCCGGAAGCCAGAGGATTAGGAAACTTTAATATAACCATATAACCATATAACAATTACAGCACGGAAACAGGCCCTCTCGGCCCTTCCAGTCCGTGCCGACCATTTGTTTTCCCCTAGTCCCATCTACCTGCTCCATTCCCTCCATACCCCTCCATTCCCTTCACGTCCATATGCCTATCCACTTTACTTTTAAATGTTAAAATCGATCCTGCCTCCACCACTTCTGCTGGAAGCTCATTCCACACAGCCACCACCCTCTGAGTAAAGAAGTTCCCCCTCACGTTACCCCTAAACTTCTGTCCTTTAATTCTCATGTCATGCCCTCTTGTTTGAATCTTCCCTACCCTCAATGGGAAAAACGTATCCACATCAACTCTGTCTATCCCTTTCATCATTTTAAAGACCTCAATCAAGTCCCCCCTTAACCTTTTGCGCTCCAAAGAATAAAGACCTAACTTGTTCAACCTTTCTCTGTAACAGAGTTGCTGGAACCCTGGCAACATTCTAGTAAATCTCCTCTGTACTCTCTCTATTTTGTTGACATCCTTCCTATAACTAGGCGACCAAAATTGTACACCATACTCCAGAATTGGTCTTACCAATGCCTTGTACAATTTTAACATTACTTCCCTACTCCTATATTCAATGCTCTGATTTATAAAGGCCAGCACACCAAAGGCCTTCTTTACCACCCTATCTACATGCGATTCCACCTTCAGGGAACTATGCACAGTTATTCCTAGATCCCTCTGTTCCACAGCATTCCTCAATTCCCTACCATTTACCATGTACGTCCTATTTTGATTTGTCCTGCCAAGATGTAGCACTTCACACTTATCAGCATTAAACTCCATCTGCCATCTTTCAGCCCACTTTTCCAAATGGCCCAAATCTCTTTGTAGACTTTGAAAATCTACTTCATTATCCACAACACCACCTATCTTACTATCATCTGTATACTTACTTATCCAATTTTCCACCCCATCATCCAGATCATTGATGTACATGACAAACAATAGTGGACCCAACACAGATCCCTGAGGCACCCCACTGGTCACCGGCTTCCAACCTGACAAACAACCATCCACCATTACTCTCTGACATCTCCCATTCAGCCACTGTTGAATCCATCTTGCTACTCCGCCATTAACACCCAAAGATTGAACCTTCTTAACCAACCTTCCATGGGGAACCTTGTCAAAGGCCTTACTGAAATCCATATAGACAACATCCACTGCTTTACCCTCATCAATTTCCCTAGTTACCGCTTCATAAAATTCAAGAAGGTTTGTCAAACATGACCTTCCAGGCACAAATCCATGTTGACTGTTCCTGATCAGACCCTGTTTATCCAGATGCTTATATATATTATCTCTAATATGTATAATATATCTAATAATAGGACAACAGAAGGAAACAAAACGGGCAATACGGGCTGAAAAGATGAAGTACCAAGGGAAGCTGGCCAGGAAGATAAAGAAGGACAGTAAAAGCTTCTTTAGATATTTTAAGGGAAATAGCAAAGTCAAATGTGGGTCCCTTGAAAGCAGACATGGTTGAAATTATTATGGGGAACAAGGAAATGGCAGAAGAGTTGAACAGGTACTTTGGATCTGTCTTCACTAAGGAAGACACAAACAATCTCCCAGAAGCACTGGAGGACAGAGGATCTAAGTGGGTCAAGAAACAGAAATAAATTTTCATTAGGCGAGAAATGTTATTGGGTAGGCTAATGGGACTGAAGGATGATAAATCCCCGGGGCCTGATGGTCTGTATCCCAGGGTCCTCAGGGAGGTGGCTTTAGAAATAGTGGATGCATTGGTGATCATTTTCCAATGTTCAATAGATTCAGGATTAGTTCCTGTGGATTGGAGGATAGCTAATGTTATCCCACTATTCAAGAAAGGAGCGAGAGAGAAAACGGAGAATTGCAGACCAGTTTGCATGACTTTTGGTGGTGGGAAAGATGCTGGAGTCAATTATTAAAGAGGTAATAATGGGGCATTTGGATAGCAGTAAAAGGATTAGTCCAAGTCAGCATGGATTTATGAAAGGAAAATCATGCTTGACTAATCTTCTGGAATTTTTTGAGGATGTGACAAGTAAATTGGATGAAGTGGAGCCAATGGATGTAGTATATCTAGACTTTCAGAAAGCCTTTGATAAGGTCCCGCACGTGAGACTGGTGACTAAAATTAGAGCTCATGTTATTGGGGGTAGGTTAATGACGTGGATAGAAAATTGGTTGGCAGACAGGAAGCAAAGAGTAGGAGTGAACGGGTCCTTTACAGAATGAAAGGCAGTGGCGAGTAGAGTGCCGCAAGGCTCGATGTTGGGGCCGCAACTGTTTACCATATATATTAATGATTTGGAAGAGGGAATTAGGAGCAACACTAGCAAGTTTGTGGATGACACAAAACTGGGTGGCAGTGTGAACTGTGAAGAGGATGTTAGAAGGTTGCAGGGTGACCTGGACAGGTTGAGTGAGTGGGCAGATGCAGTATAATATAGATAAATGTGAGGTTATCCACTTTGGCGGCAAAAACAAGGGGGGGGGGAATTATTTTCTCAATGGGGTTAGGTTAGGCAAGGGGGAGGTACAGCGAGACCTGGGTGTCCTTGTATATCGGTCACTGAAAGTTGGCGTGCAGGTACAGCAGGCAGTGAAGAAAGCTAATGGAATGTTGGCCTTCATAACAAGAGGATTTCAATATAGGAGTAGAGAGGTTCTTCTGCAGTTGTATAGGGCTCTGCTAAGACCACATCTGGAGTATTGCATGCAGTTTTGGTCTCCTAATTGGAGGAAGGACATCCTTATGATTGAGGCAGTGCAGCGTAGGTTCACGAGATTGATCTCTGGGATGGCGGGACTGTCATATGAGGAAAGATTGAAAAGACTAGGCTTGTATTCACTGTAGTTTAGAAGGATGAGGGGGTATCTTATAGAAACATATAAAATAATAAAAGGACTGGACAAGCTAGATGCAGGAAAAATGTTCCCAATGTTGGGTGAGTCCAGAATCAGGGGCCACAGTTTTAGAATAAAAGGGAGACCATTTAAGACTGCGGCAAGAAAAAATCTGTAAATTTGTGGAATTCCCCGCCACAGAGGGCACTGAAGGCCAAATCACTGGATGGATTTAAGAGAGAGTTAGATAGAGCTATTGTGGTTAATGGAATCAATGGATATGGGAAGAAGGCAGGCACGAGTTATTGATTGGGGATGACCAGCCATGATCGCAATGAATGGCGGTGCTGGCTCGAAGGGCCGAATGGCCTCCTCCTGCACCTATATTCTGTGTTTCTATTAAAGTAAGACTTCAGTCTGAGAAAAGTGGACCCTTTCCCACCCCAACCAGCATTTCACACCCACTCACAGCCTGACCTCAGTCTGCAAAGTTTGGGCCCTTCTACACCCACTCCTCCCCATTCACCACTTTACACATACTTAAAGCAAGCCTCCAGTCTGAAAAGACTGGACCCTTTCCCACCCACCCCTCTCCAATCACCACTTCACACCCAATTACCCACATCCTCCGTGCTGCACAACATCACTTCTCCATATCAACAATAAAAATAGAGGAGGTGGAGAGGCTTTTCAGAAGATAGAAAATCCAGAATTTTCCAGGACTGGACAATGTTTCCCCCTCTACTCTCAAGCTCTGTGCCGAACAACTGGCATTTTTGACACATACATTTTCAACCAGTCCCCGCAAAACTGTACTGTCCCTACCCGCTACAAAATATCACAAACTCCCTGTTGGACTCTCTGCAGTTTGCATATCAGGCCAATAGATCTGTTGTTCATGCAATCAACCTGGGCCTTCACTTCATCCTACAGCACCTAGACTGCCAGGGGACCTATGCGAGGATTTTGTTTGTTGATTTAAGCTCTGCATTCAACTCCATTGTGCCAGAGCTACTACACTCCAAACTTTCCGAGTTGTCTGTGCTTGAACCCCTCTGTTGGTGGATCACCAGCTTCCTGACAGACAGGAAGCAGCATGTGAAGCTGGGAAAGCACATCTCGGACCCCCAAACCCTCAGCATAGGAGCGCCGTAAGGCTGCATACTCTCCCCTCTCCTCTACTCTCTCGACACCAATGACTGCACCTCAACTGACTTCTCTCTCAAGCTTCTCAAGTGTGCAGATGACACAAGCCTGATTGGACTGATCCTGGATGGGGAGGAATCTGTCTGCAGACATGAAGTATCACAGCTGGCATCCTGGTGCCATCGCAACAACCTAGAGCTCAATGCTCTTAAGACAGTGGAATTGATTGTAGATTTTAGGAGAGCTCCCCCTCCCTCACCCCACTCACCATCAACGACCCCACAGTCACGTCTGTGGAGTCTTTTAAGTTCCTGGGAACCATCATCTCCAAGGAACTTAAGTGTGGGGCTACCATCGACTACACAGTCAAAAAGGCACACCAGAAGATGTACTTCCTGCTGCAGCTGAGGAAGCACAAACTGCCACAGGCAATGATGGTCCAATTCTATACGGCCATCATAGAGTCTGTCCTCACTTTCTCCATCATGGCCAAGCACGACACCTGGAGGCTGCAGCGAATCGTCCGATCAGCTGAGAAGGTTATTGGCTGCAACCTTCCCTCTTCCCTCCATTGACAAATTCCCTCCATTGACAAACTGTACACAGCAAGGGCCAGGAAGCGAATGGGTAAGATCATCTCTGTCCCCTCTCACGCTGGCCACAAACTCTATGAATTACTTCTCTCTGGAAGGTGACTCCGGACTGTCAAAGCTGCCACAGCCAGACATAAAAACAGCTTTTTTTCCACGAGTAGTTGCTCTACTTAATAACCAAAAATCTTAAGCCTTCTTTTATTTTATTTTATTTAATTCACATGTTTAATCAATAATGTTTTATTATTAATTTTCAATGTTTTATGTATCATTCTGTCGCTGTATGTCATGTTGTCACTTGTGGGTGGAGCACCAAGGCAAATTCCTTGTATGTGAATACTTGGCCAATAAACTTATTTATTCATTCATTCATTACTTAATTGATCTCGCAATCCTCCATGTCATTCTCCTTGGTGAATACAGACACAACATACTAATTTAGTACCTCACCTACATTTTCTGACTCCAACCACAGTATCCTTTCTTTATCCTTGAGCAGTTCTGCCTTCTTCCTGGTTGCACTCTTGTTGTAATATGCATAAAAACATTTTGAAGATTATCTTTCATCCAGCTCGCCAGTCATTTCACGGTCCCTTTTGGACTTTCTAATCGCCCACGAGTCCTTCCATCCATACTTTATAGACAAAGGTCTTGTCTAATCTCACCTTCTTAAACATTACATACACTTCATTTTTCTTTTTGACCAAATTTACAACCTTTTCTTCATTCAAGGTTTCCCTACCTTGCCATCTTTATTCTTACTCCTTATATGCTGGTCCTAAACTGTCCTTTAAACACCATTCACATGTGAGATGAACACTTGCCCAATCACAACAGCTCAAAATTTACCCTCCCTAGCTCCTGTCTAATAATGTCATAATGTGTTCTACGTCAATTTAGTCCCATATTTCAAGGTCCAGACTTATCCCTGTTCAAAAAAAAAATCATAAAACGTAAGAACAAAATGTGAAGGAAAGAACTGCAGATGCTGGTTTACACTGAAGATAGACACAAAATGCTGGAGTAACTCAGTAGGACAGGCAGCATCTCTGGAGAAAAGGAATGGGTAGTGATGACTATCTCCAAAATGCTCTTCCACTGAAATCCTAGAACTGGCCAGGCTTGATTCTCAGTACCGAGCGGGTCTCACAGAAAGCGAGTTTTATTCTGGCATCATTATTTTTCTTAACAGACAAAACAAAGAGCAAATTGCAATTTTGAAGAGAAGTGAACCGAGGGGTTGATCTAGGTTGATCAACATTGAGAGTTTGGATATGTGAAAGTTACATATTGAAACCCTGTGCAAAAACTGCCTGACCATGCAACTCGACCTGTATTTATACAATTATTTAATACTGGGAAACATTCCAGATCACCTCAGAGGAGCTTAAGTAAAAGCTTCATAAATCTCAAGCAAGTCCGATTAGAAAAATGTGCCTGCCAAATGATTGTAGATGTGTATCAGTATTTCATAGTAAAAATCTTTGAGGCATCAACTGTTCTGCAAAATTCTAATCAAATCTCACACCAGTGCTTGGTGTCACACATAGATCCAGAACCTTCTAAAATGGAAAATCTCATCCTTGTAGTTAAATCGTTCATGCCCAAGCTTTGTAATCTTCCTCAATATTACGTTCCCAAATTCAGCTTTTCTATCTCGGGCCTCTTGTACTGTTGGCTGATTTCTTGATTTAGAGTCATAGAACGATACAGTGTGGAAACAGGCCCTTTGGCCGAACTCGCCCACACCGACCAACAATGTCCCAGCTACACCAGTCCCACCTGCCTGCACCTGGTCCATATCCCTCCAAACCTGTCCTATCCATGTACCTGTCTAACTATTTCTTAAATAATGGAATAGTCCCACCCCTCATCCTATAGTGTGCCATTGAATAGAGACCGAGTCTACTCACCCTATAGCTCACACCCTCTGGTCCTGGCAACATCCTCGTAAATCTTTTCTGAACCCTTTCCAACATGAAAATATCTTTCCCATAACATGGTGCTCAGAACTGAACACAATATTCTAGATGCGGTCTCACCAACGTCTTATACAACTGCAACATGCAGTGGCTGTGCCTTGACCCTGCCAAGAGCCAATGTTTGTGTGAAATAATGAAACCATAGAAATTTACAGCATATTAAAAAATGAACTTTTCATCCTATTTACCAGCGTTTGGTAAAGTAAATTATTATAGGTCAGAACAGTGTACAGGTAAGAAAGTGACCGACACAATAATTATGAATGGGTTAAGTCAGCAATGTTGGGAATACGACTGAAAAAAAAAAAATTTAAGTTACCTTCACTCATGGCCAAATGTTAGTAGAAATTGACCAGAATTTCACAGGAAGAGTGATTGGGAGATTAAAACCATCATGGAGAGTTGTGGTGTGTGGATGCTTTTTTGATTAGTGATGAGTGGTGTACCTCATGGATTGGTGTAGGGTCTGCATCTGCTGGTGATATAATTAATAGAAAGATTAAACGAGAACTTACCGTTTGAAGTTTGATCTTTATTTTATGAGAAGTCGCGATGAGGGATTGCGTGAAGAAGCCCGCCAGCCCGCATGCGTCAATCTTCAAAGTAGCTGTTTGAAACCACAGAATAGTTGCTGACCTAAGCTATAGAAAGATTGAAGGCTAAAACTACCGAATGATCTTTATGAGAATAGGGTTGGGAGTGGAGGGCACGTAATCCCTCATTGCGACTTCTCATAAAATAAAGATCAAACTTCAAACGGTAAGTTCTCGTTTAATCTTTCTATTTTATTTCGGTCACGTGAGTGACTACGTGAAGATTTCAAAGCTCTGTGGTTTCATGCAGAGAGACAATCTGTATGTGCAACACTTAAACAGATAAACCATTAATGGTAGGAAAAAAACATGAGTTATTAATATCATGATGCTCACTTGCATACATGGCCATTGCTCTAAACTGGCCTGTAGTCCCAATAGACTGTTGAGTTAGATAATAACTCATGCAACAACGTGCATAACTCTATCTGCAAATATCCAAACATATTCCACCAAATGTTATAATTTATTCATCTGCAATATGTAAACCTCATGCTATATGATGAAAGGGAAATCCATTGTATTGGCTGCTAATGAGCCATCAGCAATATCTTGAGACTATTGAAACAAAAGAACTATCTTCCATTTCATAGGCACTAACAATCTGAGTGCACTTGTATACCTAATGACATCCCTGATCTCTGCTCTGGTGGGTATGCTGTCAACCTTCAATCCTGCTTATTTGCTCATGAGATTATTTCCATAACAAGCTACTCTTATGCCAGTATGATGTGGAGACTAAGCCAGAGATTGAGTAAAGACTGTGTTCTTTATGCTTAGTCATCTTGAGATATGGGTCCCATTAGGAACATTTTGAGGAATATTTGCATAACAATTTACTGATATACATCGCACATTACAATGAGTGTAGGCTATTAGAGTGGTCAAATAAAAGACACCCTGCATAACGTTAGAGAATAGTGAGTGAAGAACCAATCATCTATGTCCCACTTATGGTATTACAGAAATGATAAAGCAGCACAAGCAATGTCAATTGTGCTATCCCATAAAGTTTCTCTAGGCTCAAACTAGAAGCCACACAAACCTCTGTTACTTCCGTATAAAATTGACTCACATATGTTGTTCACAAGCTTCTCATACGATCGTGCAGAGCTAGCTGTCCGAGAAGACAGGCTGTCCCAGCCATCACTCGTGACTGAGTAAATAAGAGTTGCGTCAGCCGCCTACCATGGCGTGATTGAATAGGCAAATTGGTACAGTTAAATTTCATGTTGCCTCATTTGAAAGATCGCAAAAGATATCTACCGACAACCCATAAGTTTTATCAGTTGCAATATTGCATATTACCTAAAACTCAATGACATAATGCCCTTTAATCTGAGAAGGGCAGCACAGGCTTTCACCACTAGGTCATTATTAAAACAGCAGAATCTGTGCCTTATGTGTGCAGATATGACCGAGTATGCAACTACAAGATCGATTCTCTGAGTCAGTTAAATTGCAGACACCTAATCATCCATCTTAAACTGGGTAAGTAAACCCACAATTTGATTAGCCTAATGCCAACTCGATTTGGCCTGTACCATATTACTGTAATCTTAA
The DNA here is from genome assembly GCA_035221665.1 of Okamejei kenojei. NCBI lineage: Eukaryota > Metazoa > Chordata > Chondrichthyes > Rajiformes > Rajidae > Okamejei > Okamejei kenojei. The sequence goes on from CM069133.1 coordinate 82,387,887, forward strand.
GAAATATACCCCACTAGTCCTTGGCCAGACCACTCATCCTCGGATGAGTTGTCACTGATTGCACTCGGAACCGTGTTCCTCTGTTGATCCTACGGACGGAAATCTTTTGGCTTTCCTACGCGCGGAACATGCATTATCTAGTTATTCATACATGTCGCTGATAATATATAATCAGCAGCTAATGACTAGAGCTGAAACCACAGTCTCCCTTAGATATGGGAATACGAGTTCTCTGTCAACTCTTTAAGAGTCACCATGAATACGTAGCGTTTTCCTTCGGAGATTAGTATAATGCAAGGCTGAATCAAGAATTACCTCGCAGACCTTTGACTGAGACCACATGTCTAAGTCTCCAGAGTGCATAACACAATCTATTTGACCCATCACTCAATCAGGAATACTGGTATTGAGAGCCTATGGATTATTATGAATACATTGTTGATTCACAACAAGAACCTGCAGGTCAGATAAACTTATAATATATGCCAGACGAGCTTTCTGCTGGTAACTACCTGTCCCAGAGAGGATGGCACTGATGATTCCAATGAACCTCTGCTAACTGAGGAAAAATAAACCATGTGTTGAGAAAAACTTCAACTACTTTATTCTATTGAGCAGTCTGATAACCTCTCATAGATGATGAAGCAGTGCTTCTCTGGTCACTATGACTCGTATGTCCAGCCAGTTTCATGATGGTCTACCCCGATCCAGGGTAACCAAACTGTTCCTACTTGGAACTTACAGAGGTTACTGTGTAAGGCACCTTGCCAATGTCTCTACCTGATCTTATCCCAGAGACAGTGAAAAAATGACTGGACAGCCCATGCTGGCAGTAAACCCAAGCTGGACCGACAGACTGCTTAATTTTGGAGTTTACGGAGGTTAATAAAGAGACCTTACTTACCAGCGTCTCGAACTGGTCGATTTCCCCCAGGTCGATTTCCTTTTTTTGGAGCTTCAGCGAAGTTCCATTTGAAGACTCTGTCCATCATGCTTGTCATTTATGTTAGATAGCTGATGCCGCTGACCAACCTCTCTTGTAGTGGCTTATCCATCCCCTAGGAAGCAGCAATTTTAGAGGCAAGAGCACACAGCTTTTCCCCATGCGATTGTCGTACATCATGCATTACAGCATGGGACCCCGGCTCATAGTCATGTTCGGAGTCATGTTCGGAGTCAGTCCATACTGATCTCTGACACTCTTTTAGAGTGGGAGAAAAATTGCACCCTGAACCAGACATTGCCTCGGACTGTCTGTGCATGCTTCCGTAATATGGAGCATAATATATATGGCTCCATCTCCATCACTTCATACATCTGTGTGGAAGGACTTATGTAACCCTGAGCCAGGAGCTGCCTCAGGCATGTGTGCATAACTTTGGCACCATCTCCATCACTATGTTCATCCGAGTGGGAGGAATATTGCAACCCTGAACCAGGAGCTGCTTCAGGCTTATGTGCTTATACTTTGGCACCATCTCCACCACTCTTTTCATACGAGTGGGAGGAATATTGCAACCCTGAACCAGGAGATGCTGCCTGATATGCCTTCGTATCACAGAGCATTTCTTGTACCACCATCTGATTCATCAGATGTTTTGATTGAGACAAACATCCAATCACATCTGCCATAGATGTCCCAAATCAAATCATTCAACAAGACTTATCGCCCAGACTTGGCTTTGACTTTGCCCCGACTTGCGGTTGTCAGGCTGCTTCCTTCAGCCGTCGACCGGGACTAGCTGTGCAGATAGGTGCTCTGTTGGCATCATCTTTAACTTACCAGACAGGTTGCACCTGCTAGTGACTCCTTATTCCCTTCTGGAGTTCCAACGGAGTATTACAGAGAAGGACTGGAGCGCCTCTGGCTCCTATGTGACTCAGATGAACCGGCGTTATAATTGGAGTCACCTCTTCCTGATAGACCGCTAGACAGAGTGGGAGAAATACTGCAACCCTGCCAGGTGTTGCCATAGGCAATTACGTTCATATGATTAAAAGAAGCATATCGCCATTAAATCAGACATTCAACTTCTATCGTTATGCAGATAGTGGAAATCTTTTATAAAGATTCTCCAACGGTCCCCTCCAGTATTTGTTTAGTAGAAATTACTAGGTGTAGCTCCCACTGGTGTCTGATAGGCTTCTTAAGCCAGGAGCTCTGGACTTGTAATGGCAAGACCAATTTCACTACACCATTGGTATACATGATAAAAAATGTCTTGTGTAATTATCATTTTAACATACACTTTATTGGTATAAGATATATTGTTATATTCCCGAAATAAACATACACTATTCTGCTGCAGCATAGCTTTCGGTGCTGCGGCAGCTGAGCTAACCTACGGCTATTTTTAACTCACCTTCTGCCGCAATATGAATCCAAGCTCCTTACGGAGCCCCACGCTCCTATGGAGCCACACACCGCCTCCAATTTCGGCTGCCTGCTCTCGTTCAGAGCTCAAGTGGCAGCTGCCGCAAATCCAGCGTCTATGGAGCCCCACAGTGGTTTACAAAATTTGTCCGCATGCTCCCGTGCGGAGCTCGAGCGGCAGTCGGAGCTCGAGCAGCAGTCGCCACAAAACCCAGCTCCTACGGAGCTCCAGAGTGGCCTGCAAATATGGCCGCTTGCTCCCATGCGTTAGACATATTGACGCGCATGCGGGCTTCTTCACGTAGTTACTCACGTGACTTTGAAATAAAATGAGTTGGATGTACATGTAGGAGGCATAACTCATATGATCAGTGCTATATATTTTTTTTGTGTGGGCATACCAGCATGTTTAAAAGCATAAAACGAAGTTCTCAATTTTTTAGAATTTTTGAAACTACAAAATAATTCAAATAAATAAAATCTATTACTTGAATTAGGTCAGGAGCATAAACATCTTAAGCAGCTTATAGGACAACCATCTGCCTAAAAAAACATCACCAATGAATGTTAAGCATATTGGCAGCTTTATATCTACAGACATGCACTGAGTATGTGGCCGCTTGGGGGCGCCATCCTGTGCGGGTATGGCTGCCCAGCCTGCAGCTGTTCGTTTATTCTCTCTTTTTTTTATTTTTAGTTAGTTGAGTTTTTCTGTTTATCAGAGCCCCAGCCTTTTTTATGTGGGGGTGGGGGAGGGGAAGGGGGAAACTACTTTCTAGGGTCCCTACCTGGTTGGAGAGGCAGCTTTCTCCGGGCTGCACCGTCGACCCGTCCTCGCGGCCCACCAGCAGGCCTGGAGCGGCATTTCCTGGGGGGACCGCCCAGAACCACGGTTTTGGCAGCAAGCGCTGGAGCGCCATCGAGGAGCGGTGCGGGCGATGCCTTGCCCGAGTGGCCGCGCTGGAGCTCCGCGAGCTGAAGACTGCAGGTGAACATCGCGGAGCTGCGGGACTGTGGGGCGGCCGGCCGAGCTGAACTTTAACATTGGGAGCCTGGGATCTCTCGGCGAGATTGCCAGTTGTGGAGCTGCATTCAGTGCGGCCTGTTGGCTTCGGAAGCTGCGGTCTCCAGCAAGGAAGTGGCCGTTACAGGCACCCCGAGCTGCTGAGAGGGTTCTCCCAATGCCGGAGCACCAACAACCGGCGAAGAAGGGCCTGTAACATCGGCCCCCATTGAGGCGACTGTGGAGGCCTCAATAGGCCCGACTATGGGTGAACTGGGGATGGGGCCTGGACTTTGTGCCTTCCCTCATAATGGGAACCATTGTGGGGGGATGTTTTTTATGTTTTATGTTAAATTATTTAATGTTATGTCTTATCTTTATGTATGTGCTGCATGGCAAGACAAATTTCACTACACCAATTGGTGTATGTGACAATAAATGTCCTTTGTCCTTTGAGTAAGATTGCCAGTGATATGAAAGTCTTCAGTGACGTGTATAGCAAGGAAGGTTGTCCCAGGTTACAACAAAAAATAGATCAGATGGAAAGTTAGGCAGAGCATTGGCAGATATTTAATCTCTGCAAGTGTGAGGTGATTCATTTTAAGATGTCAAATAGGGGTAGGACTTATATAGACCCAAGGGTCCAATTTCATGGCAATGCAGTTCAATAGGATTGCAAGGAATGGGTATGGCATGCTAGATTAGGCATAGAGTTGGGATGTCACATTGCAACTTTACAAAATACGGTTTCGACCACACTTAAAGTATTTTGTGCAGTTCTGGTCACCATACCATTAGGTGGGATGTAATTGCACTGGAGAGAGTGCAGAGAGAATTCACTAGAGTGTTGCCTGAAATGGGGATCTTTGGTTATTGAAAAATATTGAATAGACTGTGCTTGCTTTCCCTGAATCGAAGGAAGTTGAGGGGTGACCTGATAGAAATATATATGATCATGAGAGTCATAAATACAGCAGATAGTCAACATAGTTTCTGCACAGTAGGGGTATCAACATTTGATTGGACCTCTGGGTCATACTCTTCATCAACATTTCATAGTGCTATACCATTTACTGAATGTGCTGTCGGAGGAGGTAATAGAATCAAATACAATTGTTTTGTGGAGGAGGCATGTAGACAGATGGTTCAATAGGCAAAGAATTGAAAGATAATAGGGTGGATAAGTCCTCAGGGCCTGACGGGATCTTGTCCAGAGTGTTTTATTCTATCCTAGGTTATTGAGGGAGGCAAGAGAGATTGTAGGGGCCTTAATGAGGATCTTTGTTTCTTCTCTAGCCATAGGCAAGGTCCAAGAAACCAGAGACCCGCCAAAGTTGCTCCTTTGTTTTAAGAATCCAGCGAACTATAGACCAGTGAGACTCACTGGTTGGTGGGGGTGGAACTATTGGAGAGAATTCTTCATGATAGGATTTATTCCTTGGAAGAGAACTTGATTGAGGTTTTTTCGGAGGTGACAAAGGATTATCCTTTCCACCTCCAAATCTTAAAAAACGTTTTTTTATTTGCCTTTATACTTCTACAAAGCTTCTCAGAAAAAATGTATCTGCAGTAAAGGAGGTTAATATATGCATTATAATTTTTCCACACAAAAAAATACATTTGACATGGGTTTGTTAAAGTTTCATTGGTAAAATGTCTGTGAAATTGGTGTTCTAAATCCATTCCAAATGATGTGGGAACTATGAAGAAGCCAACATGGGTTGTCTGTCCCTAATTTGCCATTAAGAAAGTGGTGAACACAACTTTATTGAACTACTATGATCTGTATGAAACGTAGCTGAGGGATGAGCAGAACTGGCTGCTCAATATTCCAGGATACAAATGCATAAGACAAAATTAAATGCAGGTAGCAAAGGGCGGGGGGGGGGGGGGGGGGGGGGGGGGGGGGGGGGGGGGGGGGGGAATTGTTTTTTTGATTAGGTAGAACAGCACAGCAGTACTTAGAGAAGATATTAATGCTGGATTGTCCAGTGAGGCTATATGGATGGAATCAAGTAATAAGAAAGGGGTAATTACTTCGATAGGATTGTACCATAGGCCAACAATAATCAACAGGAATTAGAGGTAGAAATATGTCAGGTGATCACAGATAGCTGCAAGTATAATAGCATTGTAATAGTGGGGTATTTTAACTTCAAATACTGACTGGGACTGTCATTGTACTAAGGGCTTGGATGGGGTGGAATTTGTTTTGTGTGTTCAGGAAAATGTTCTCAATTTATCTATAGATGACTCTACAAGAGAGGGCAAAATGTCAACATCTTTTTGGTAAATAAGCATGGCAGATGACCAAAATGTTAATGGGGAATCATTTTGGGAGTTGTGATCATGCTATTAGTTTTAAAATCATTTGGTGATCATGCATCTATTAGTTTTAAAATAGCTATAGAAAAGTATAAGGCTACTCCATAAGTTAAAGTCCTAAACTGAAAGAAGGCTAATTTTGATGGCATTAGATAGGAACTTTCATAAGTTTATTGGTGGTGGCAATTTGCAGGCATAGGGACATGTGGTAAGTGTGAGGCTTTTGAATGTGTCATTCCAAAGGTTCAGGGCCACCATTTTCCTGTGAGAGTGAAGGATGGTAGGAATAGGGAACACTGGATGAGATACTGAAGATGTATGAAGAATAGACTGCTGGGATCAAGTGAAACCATTGAGGAGTATAGGAGTATGCTTAAGAGAGAAATCAGCAGGGCAAAAGGGGGGCGCGAGATAAGTTACAGGAAAATCTGCTAGTGATTTCACAAGTATATCAAGGGCAAAATAGTAACGGGATAAAATAGGGCCCCTTAAAGATGAACAAAGTTGTATGGGTGTGGAGGCATACGGGATGGGTGAGATGTTAGATAAATACTCCTCATCAGTATTTATCATGGAGGGTGACATGAATACATGAACTCAGGGAAGTCAACGATGATGTGTTCAAGAGAGTGCATGTTACGGAGGAGGAGGTGCTGAAAATCTTCAAACACATTAATTTAAATAAATCCCAGGGACCGTTTATCTTATTCCCAACTTGAAGAAAAGATAGCATGCACGATCATTCTCTCTCGATTCTGTGTGATCCAACCTTCCAGACTGGCCTGCCTTGCAGCACCTTGTCAATGAACTTGCAAAGGTCCATGTAGGCAATGTCATCTGCTCTGCCCTCATCGATTCTTGGTCACCTCTTGAGAAAACTCCATCCAATTGAGTTGATTGTGTGGGAAATCAATCAAAGGACTTCCCGCACACAAAGACATGTTGGGTATCGGTAATTTAGTCCTTGGCTTTCTAAGTGCATGTAGATCCTGTCTCTCAGAATCCCCTGCAACAACTTACCAATGACTGATAAGTTCACCGTAGATTCCAGGGTTTTCCTTGTAGCCTTTCTTGAACATTAGGCACATTAGGCGCCCTCCAAACATTCAGCACTATTGATAGAATATAGAACCTTGAATACAGAATAAAGCACAGGACCCTCTCGGCCCACAATCTCTGTGCTGTAAGCGATGTCAAGTTAAACTAGTCACTTTGGCCTGCCTGTGCATTTCTTGCATATCCATGTATCAAACTAAAAGCCTTTTAAATCCCACTAATATGATGCAAATATCTTGGCCAGGAGCACTGCAATTTCATATCAAGCTTCTCACATTGTCCGGCAATGGTTTGGAAATGTGTGGAGGGATAGGGGCCAGGCAGAGGTAAGCACAACTAGCTTGGTTAAGCAATTTGGTCGGCATGGACAAGTTGGGTAAAAGTACCAGTTTCTGCGACGAAAAGCTATATGATTGTATGTATGACTTTATGTATAGATCTCCATGAGGTAATGAAGGTGTTGTCTCATACATTCACAAACTGAGATCATGTGTGGCATGGTGTTTGGGGGAGGGATGCTTTGCAGGCTGAGAGGAATTTGGAGATGTGGATGTTTTCATTTATCTGCTACATTTGGCGTGATGATGCTTAGGGTGGATGGACTGACAATCAAATGAAATACATTGCCATGGATGGTGTTAAGCTTCTTGAGTTATTTTTCATCACCAGTTATGCAGGAAAGTAAACAAGATTCCATTGACGTTCTGATATATACCCTGTCACACTGCCATGCTAGGTTTTCTTCACTCTAATAACTTTTAACTTTGTTAAGGTTGACAGCCTAGTGGAACCAAATATGATTATATTCATTTCTACACTATCTTATTTCTACCAGTTATTGGCAGCGAATTGGATAGCTAATGTGGATAATAGTTATCCACATTAACTAATAATAGTGTGCAAACTGTTATCAAATTGTAAATTTTCAACAGCATGAAGAGAAATAACGCAAATTGCTTTAGGTTGTTGGACGTTGCTTTGCAGTTATTTTTGTGAAACCAGCTTGTCGTATTGCTCTTCATGAGCTTCAAAGTATTTCTGTATTTGCACATTAAGTGCTCATTAAACTGGCCACAGAAAACTAGCGGCAGTATACAAAACTACAAGTATTCTTCCAGTCCAGAAAGGGAACAATTCAAACTATGAAGTTTGAATTGAGCTCCCGCGCTCGGTTCACGAGGTGGCCTGAGGCTATTCCGCTGTCAGACACCTCCACCGCGTCTTGTTCCCGGGCCCTTGCGGCCAATTGGATTGCTAGGTTTGGGGTTCTGGCAGGCTTTTCCACAGACCAGGGGCTCAGTTCCCGTCCTCATTGTGGGCTTCACCGGTGAAATTATACGGGGCGCAGTTGCACCCACACCACCGCCTATCACCCCCAGGCAAACGGGCTCGTGGAGCGGTTCCACCGCCACCTGAAAGCGGCACTGAAGGCACGGCTCACGGGTCCGGACTGGGTCGCACTTGGATCAGAACAATACAATTCTTGAGTTACTCAGCAAGTCAAGCAGCATCTCTGGAGAAAATGGGTAGGTGACGCTTTGGGTCGGGACCCTTCTGCAGACTGATTTGGGGGGGTGGGGGGGGGGGGGGGGGGTTGGAAACAGGAAGCAAGACAAAAAACAGGACAAATCTAGACTGAATCAGACAAACAGCTGGGCTCTCAGGGAACTGCCCTGCCTGAGGTCATCTATTGCCAGCCCTGATTTGTCCTGGTCTTTTATTTCCAGTTTCGCCTCCACTGCCCTCGCTATCAGTATGAAAAGGGTCCTAAGCAAGTGTAAACTTAATTGTCATATGCACCAGGAACACAATGATGAAATCCTTACTTGCCGCAACTTAGCAGACACATCAATGCAACAACAAAAACAAGTATACAATAAATAATAATATAACAAATTACCAGTTATGCTAGCTAATCAGACAAAAGAAACATAGAAAATAGGTGCAAGAGTAAGGTCATTCGGCCCTTTGAGCGATTCAATATGATCACGGCTGATCATCCAAAATCAGTACCCCGTATCGCTTTTTCCCCACATCCCCAGTAATAGTGTAATCTGAAGTATGTAGTGCAAACCTGAAACAAAATCCACAGTAGTCCGGTGCGGTGGTAGGGTTGTGGTTAGGATTGAACACTGTGGTTCAAGAGACTGATGGTTGGCGGGAAGAAGCTGTTCTTAAATCTCAATGTAATGGTTTTCAGGCTCCTACGCTTTCTCCCCAGTGGTAGAAGCAAGTTGAGAGCGTGAATAGGATGGTATGAGTCTTCGATGATATTTTTGTCTTCTTGATGCAATGCTTCATGTAGAGCCTTTCGATGGCAGGGTGGTCAATATCCGTGATGGACCAAGCATTGTCCACTACTTTCTGCAGCTTCCCATGTACTTATCCATTATTGGATGCATTTGCCTTCTTTAATTTAATTTATAGGTTTCCCATTCATTTTTCTCCTTCTATGACATTATGCTAATATTCTTTTCTCCGAGTCAAAATATTGTGCGTTGTACTCAGATGCTTGTGAGTCTAATGTGGAGTTGCATTCCGGTGCAACGGTGAAGCAATCAGCACTGAGAAGATGGTATCTTTCCATTGATATATCAGCAATCAAGCTCCATCTGCCTTCTTAGAAGATGTAATAGATCCCTGCCACGATTTTGAATAACTGGGAGAATTTTGTTTCTCAAGTAAGGTGACAAACAAAGCAGATTATCTAATTCTTTCCACACAGGTTTTAGAGGGAGATCAGCGTGGCAGTTTTTTTTCAATGAACTGACACAATAATCAATACCCTGAAGTGTTTAATAGTAAGATTAAACGAGAACTTACCAAGTTTGAAGTTTGATCGTTATTTTATGAGGAGTTACGATGAGGGATTACGTGAAGAAGTCCCGCCTGGCGCATGATCGGCATATTTCAAAGCAGCGGCATGAAAAACACAGAACCAATAGCCAGAGTAAGATAGTAAGGCTCAACATAGACTAGAACTACCAGATGATCATTTATTTTATGAGGGTTGGGAATGGGGGGCACGTAATCCCTCATCGTAACTCCTCATAAAATAACGATCAAACTTCAAACTTGGTAGGTACTTGTTTAATCTTACTATTTTACTTCGGAGTCACGTGAGTGACTACGTGAAGATTTTGTAGCTGTGTTTTTTATGTCGTAGATTCATTCCATACGACACTCTGGCTCAATCATCACATTAGTGAGTAAATAATACATCTTTTAAACATTTCTTTAGTTTATGTAATAAGTCTTTTCATTATAAAAGAATGAAAGTAACAACCCTTCTATCGTAGGGGAAGATTTATAACCAAAGATATAAAACAAAGCACAATCAAAGAGAACCCAACACTGCGTGTCCAACCCTGACACCGTGAGAACTGGTTTCTTGTAAACTTTGAAAAGTTTCTTTTACATCATCCTATGGCCTCTAATTTTTTGATCGAGTGGCCCGTTCTGTGCCTTTGCCGTGGATGTACCTACCTCCCTGGTGGAGTGATTTTTTACATCTCAATGTCTACTCCTGCTGAGTCCCAAAACCTATTTTAACCATTTAAATAGAAACATAGAAACATAGAAATTAGGTGCAGGAGTAGGCCATTCAGCCCTTCGAGCCTGCACCGCCATTCAATATGATCATGGCTGATCATCCAACTCAGTATCCCGTACCTGCCTTCTCTCCATACCCTCTGATCCCCTTAGCCACAAGGGCCACATCCAACTCACTCTTAAATATAGCCAATGAACTGGCCTCAACTACCCTCTGTGGCAGAGAGTTTCCAGAGACTCACCACTCTCTGTGTGAAGAAAGTCTTTCTCATCTCGGTCTTAAAGGATTTCCCCCTTATCCTTAAGCTGTGACCCCTTGTCCTGGACTTCCCCAACATCGGGAACAATCTTCCTGCATCTAGCCTGTCCAACCCCTTAAGAATTTTGTAAGTTTCTATAAGATCCCCTCTTAATCTCCTAAATTCCAGAGAGTATAAACCGAGTCTATCCAGTCTTTCTTCATAAGACAGTCCTGACATCCCAGGAATCAGTCTGGTGAACCTTCTCTGCACTCCCTCTATGGCAATAATGTCCTTCCTCAGATTTGGAATGTAACTATCTGGAACCATCAGTTTGTACTGATACTTTTATGTGTGTTTTTTTTTTTGTGTGTAATAAATTGCGCTGTCTCACCACCATGGAGACTCTTGCCTACTTCAACATATTGAGTCAATGCTTAACCACACACAATTTTTGGTCGACAGGATATGCTTTAACATTTACCTTGGTTTCAGCTCCTCCTGGTCTGCTTTGTTTGGTTAAGTCATAAACATATAAGACAATGTTACAGAGATGCCAAGTGTCCCGGATTCGCCGTATTTTATCCCGGCGAAATAACTTTTTTACGGTGTTCCGGCAGCCAAACATGCTGTTACGGAACACCGCCGCGCCGGTGTTCCTCCCGTGAGAACGCCGGCGCCATGTGTCCCCGGTTTGCCAGCCCGCGCGATCAGCGGCATTTTGCCGGGCCCTAGTGACCGCGCCTGCGCAGTGGGGGAGGGTTGCCGGGCCCTAGTGACCGCGCCTGCGCAGTGGGGGAGGGTTGCCGGGCCACAGTGGCCGCGCGTGCGCAGTGGGGGAGGGTTGCCGGGCCTGGCGCGATTTCGAGCCACGCCACGACCGGCCCAGAGCCCGGGCGGCGCCGGCCCGCGCGATCAGCGGCACTTTCTTGCCGCTAGCCGGCCGCTCGCGGCAGCCCCATCACCGGGCCTCCCACCCAGTGCGCAGGCGCAGACCCGCCGGCAACCATGCCAAGTGCGCATGTGCCGCACCCGCCCGCCGGCAGCCCGCTGATCTGCACCAGTGCGCAGGCGCATAGCCACCGGCAACAACCCCAGGTGAGTGTTACGGAGAGAAATGCATTTAACCCCATTTGTTACGGACAAATGGGTTAAATGTTAACTGTGAACTAAATTTAGGGTTGGCATCTCTGATGTTATCTGTAGCCACATGCATACAGTCTAACTTAACATTTGCAACGTTTGCACTCTTTGTGCTAAAATACTAAAGCCATGAGCATTATTACTTCAAATGTTAACTTCCGAAACAATGATAGAATTGGAGCCCATTGCCTAAGCAAAGTAAGACCTCCCAACTTCTGTATTTTTACTTTGGGCAGATTTTAATATATATTCCTTTCCCAATCGGGATATTAACGGATGAGACCCGCTAGATTCATGGTCAGCAATTTGTCCTAAATAGGACGATAAAGCACTATGAGCCCTATTAATGGCCCTATCGCTTAGGTGCTGATCAAAAAATGCAATCCAGCAAGGAACTCCAATATATCTGATATGTTAGCATTATGATAAAATATCTTTGACTGTCTACCAAAGACTTCCAATTTCTTTATATAAACAAAATACTGTTTTTAATGTGATTTTTCCAAGCTGCAGTTATAACATTCATGGTCCTATCCGACAATCCAAGCTTTTGTAAAAGTCTGGTCAGAACCTACAGATTAACAAATTCATATGATCATGCCATGGATGAATTTTTCAACAAATTACTGCAGCTATGAATCATCATAAATGGTTCAATTATCACTCTAAACATCAATGAGAATCATGACTGTGTCCGATTTGGGCCACCAATTACTGCAGCTAGGAATCGTCATAAATGGTTCAATTATTATTCGAAACATCAATGAGAACCATGACGGTGTCCGATTTGGGCCACCAAACCGCCCGTGGCAGAGTCTTGCTATATTTTCATCAGACATTGCCTAATCAGACAGAATGGGGAACATAAAAGAACATATTTCCCCCCCAATGTAGTGAGAATGCATCCACCGCTACTGTTCCTGGGTTGGGTTCCCAAGAGATGTATTTGGGCAATTAGTGATTTAATCTAGGCGCAAACAGATCAATGTCAGGTAATCCATACCACTGACAATGTTTTCCAACTTGTGGATTTAATATCCATTCTGTATTGTCTTTAAATTTTCGTGATCTGTTGTCTGCCACAATATTGTCTCTCCCTGAGATAGATAGCTGAAAGCCAAATATTCTTAAAGATACACCAATGCCACATCTGGTTAACCAGATAAACACATGATAATGATCTTACTCGACTCATGTGATTGATATATGCCACAGCTGTGGTATTGTCTACTTGTAATTGGAAATGCAAATCTTTCATAGTAGAACAATAAGCTTTTAATCCATAAAAGCTCCTAACAACTCCAAATAATTACTACCAAATGTTTGGAGAAATAAGTTTCTTGGACAATCCATCTGCCACCCCCTGGTGTTATTGTCCGTAGCCCCCTAGATAAGGGACGTATCAGATATTAACCTGATAAGAACAGATATTACACTTATCTTAGCCCAAAAAACCGAGAAGCTATCCACCATCCGAGAATACTTGCTTCAGTTTGCAATGACTGCTGGCTGCTGAGCTAATATGTTTTTAAGCAGCTTGTGGAACATTCTCAATCCACCACTGTCATTATGATAAAGCTTCCTTTGGCAATTGTATAGGCCTGTCAAAATGACCTGCACACTCTTCTAGTGCTTGTGTTTTTGTCCTTTTTTAAGCTTTTTTGGTAATGCAGTGGACCAACTCTACTACAGAAATAGTGTTACTAATATACCTAAGCTCCTTCTCGGATGGAGGGATAAGGCTTGTCAACAAGGCAACGACACACATTTGTAATATTGACACTTTGTCTCTTGCAGGCACGTGCCGTGAGTAATCAGCCAGGATAGGCAGTGGCTTTTAAAAATCTTGAAAACCGCGCATGCGCAGATTATTATCTCCCCGGTGAGCTGTCAGTCGTTTTTTTTAATCTTGAAACTGCGCATGGGCACATTGTTCCCTCCCCAGTAAACTGCCGGTCGACATTTTTTACATCTTGAAAACCGCGCATGCGCACACTGTTCCCTCCCCGGTGAACTGTCATTCGCCTATTTTTAAATCGTGGAAACCGCGCATGCGCAGATTGTTCCCTCGACCTTTATCATGTAATTTGTTTTCAATAGGTCCTATCACTTAATAAAGTATTTAAAAACATATAGCTAAAAAAAATTTATTACCATATTATTTGCACACAAAATCCATTCTGCAGCAAAAATATCCATAAGGTTGCTTTGTGAAACTCTTCAGGTAATCACTATCCACCCTTGAAAATCCCGCTAAGAAACTTGCGCATGCGCAGTAGGCTGGTGCGCATGCGCAGTGCGGAACGCAGCACATGCACGCAGTTCACAGTGTAAAGGCAGAGATTCAGCTGCCTTTACAGACCATTCCAACTGATGGCTTGAAGCAGCGTCGACGGCACGTGAGTAGCACATACCACATTTAAAACGTACTGCTGATGAAAGGCACGGGAGAATTCTCCCGTGCCTTTACTATTTATGACCATTTTATATATGTTATATATATATTTTATATATATTATATTTATATATAACATAATTGCTATTTTATAATTTTAGTCAGGGAAGGCACTGCCTACCTTGCCTACCCTGACGGCATGTGCCTGGTCTCTTGGTAAATTTACCGAACATGGTACTGAATCACTCACAAACCCCAAATAGTAAAATGTTGGGGATGGCTGAAGCTTAGATTTTGTTGGATGGATCAGGATCCTAGTCTTTCAACAGGCTTGTAATTGCTGCACTAATTTTTCAGCTGACTCCTGATCATCATTGCCAATTAAAAATGTCATCAAGATAACCATGACCATGTGTCCTTATCAGTGCAAGTGCAGGTTTCACCATTGGGTGAACAGCCTACAAGCTGAGCTTAATCCATTAGATAATGCCTTAAATTGCCATAGCTGACCCATTTAATTAATTTTCAATTACCTGTGAACATGATGATAATAAATTGGTACTAAATCACACGCATCCTTCAAGACTATAGTAACCAATTACAACTTGTTGATAACAACTGCCTTGCAGTGTTGAAGGTGTCCATTTTGAAATGTTTTATACTGGACAAATGTATCAAAGTGTGTGATATCTAGAATGACTCTTCAACCACCATCTTTCTTCTGCCTGGGGAAATTATTTGATACAAATTGTTGTGGATGCTTACTCTTGTTTTTTCCCCCATTACACTTTCCCTAAAATATTTCTTACCTTTTCTTTATTTGAGATTTTTCAGGTGCAGAAACATACACTAGGATTAGGTTAACTCTGTACAGGTGGATCAACTCCTTCTACAAATTTTATTGTAGATCGTTACACAGTATCTAATATAAACCTTCAGCTGTTATGTAATATCATTTATCATAACACACCTGTAATCTACCACCAATCGGA
Organism: Okamejei kenojei; assembly: GCA_035221665.1. Classification (NCBI taxonomy): domain Eukaryota; kingdom Metazoa; phylum Chordata; class Chondrichthyes; order Rajiformes; family Rajidae; genus Okamejei; species Okamejei kenojei. Next base: position 82,402,966 of record CM069133.1, read on the forward strand.
GGTTCAACAAAAGCTTCCTCTGTGATTAGAATAAAGTTTTTGTACCTCTCCAAATGCACGTGATGGCCTTCTTCCCCAACAATATGGGTTAACATAAGGCTGTGCTGGATAAAAATACTTCCTCACCATACACCTGCCTCTGTTTGATCCATACATCAAATCCCCTTCACATTGGACCACCAATTTTGCAAAGGTTTTATGAGGCTGATATCTTTGCCTCTTTATCAATGACTTTGATTTGTTTTAGGCAGGTTCACTCCGTATAACCAAGATTTTCATCATAGCTTGAACTTTATTGACCTGCAAATCTAATGTGCAAAATGGTCCGAATGGCAATTTTTCTCTCATACCATTGAGCTCAACATGTGAGCTATAAACAATGCCACTTATCCTTTTTAAATTTTGGTAATTGCACAATCTTTCACTTGCTTCCCCTAAGCAGTGATGCCACCCACAAACTTGAAATTCTTTGGAATCGTATTCCCTGTGCCTCCACACTATTGAAGACATGGGTGCCTTAATCGGATTCACCATTGGCACCCTAGTAAAGCACAAGTGTCTTCATATAAATCTGTTCCTTCAAGCATAACAGCCTCCTGAAGCTGGTGAGAAACCAATTGATGTTGGCCACCATGATTACCTTCCATGGCCTCACCGCTTCCTTCAGGTATCGTACTTTGTACCCATTAAGTACACCTAGATTTATACTTGTGCTGTGGTGGGTACGCAACCAAAACACCACTTTTAGGGTCAGTTTCTTTACTGCCCTGGTACTCCTGAGACTTGCTCAAGGAGACTACCTCCAGCCCAATCTGAGGTTCATATTTCCACAGTGGTAAAAGCGCCATAGAGAATCAAATACACAGGACTAGATGTTAAGAAGTCCCTTGTGCCATTAGGTGGGGAGCATTTCACGACATTCATTGATTGCTGAGAGTGGTGGACGCTCAACATCGGGGGGGGGGGGGGGGGGGGGGGGGGGGGGGGGGGGGGGGGGGTACGTATACGTATATCTTGGCCTGGGTAACCTTCAGGACAGCTGGGCACAGGACACATCATCAGTAGTGTACCCTTGCATCACTGGGTGTTTCGGCCTTTTATCACTTGTATATGGAAACCACTCAGGGCCTGCCTGGGAATATTCTGGGTTTTTTTTTTAGACCCTTGGTTGAATATAATTTGGAGTATTTCTCCATTTAATTTATTTTGAGCAATAAGGCTTTCTTGTCTGGAGGCCTTTCCTTATTAAAATCATTTAACCATTTAAAACCATGGGTACCTTCCCACTGAAGATTATTCCCGTGGCTTTTGTTTGTGGAGCGACTAAAAGCTCCCTACGGTAATTTTTAACGGCCACCAGTATCGGAACCGGCTCCGCACTAATCTGCCGTCCCGATCTTTACTGAGATTCTACCCGGGACGCATTTTAACCTCCGTTTTTCTACCCGGAGAATTTCCACTTTTCCTTTCAACTCCTGCTGGCTCTGCACGCCAGCACCACGGAGTTTGAACACGCCCTGTAAAATAATTCAACCCACTTACCTGCGGGCCTGTTCCTTACCGCTGGCGGAGCTGCACTCTGCAGCTCTTTGCCTACCGACAGCGTCGACGTAATGCCGATCATGCGCCAGGCGGGACTTCTTCACATAGTCACTCACATGACTCCGAAGTAAAATTGACAGTAAAGCACATTTACTTTATCTGTGATCACAAAGAGGAAATGTAGTTGCCCTTTATGTACTTCATAGCATTGATCCATAAGTTGTGGGAGCAGAATTAGGTCACTCGCCCCTCAAGTCTACTCCCATTCAATCATGGCTGATCTATCTTTCCCACTCAACCCCATTCTCCTGCCTTCTCCCCTTAACACCTGACACCCATACTAATCAAGAATCTATCAATTTCCTCCTTAAAAATCTGTCGATTTGCCCTCCACAGCCTTCTAATTCCACAGATTCACCAGGGATTATCAATGTATGCCATCACAGATTGAGTAAAATACAACTTACTGAATAAATAAGAAAATAAATGCAATTAACTTCTTAATATATTGTATGCAAAATATTATATTTATGCATGCTACATACCAGGATATAAACACATGATTTTTGGACAGGTGCATATATAAATGAACTCCTGTAATGCTATTAAATTCAAAAGTCCAATGTTCATACATACTATAATTCTACAAACAGGAGGGATCTTTTCACTTTTAGTAATTGTATTGTTCTTTTTTATCAGTCTTGTGTATTTCGTGGCCATTCATTACAATACTCTGGAAGTATGGTTAACATGTTGAGTGATTTTTGTGTATTTTCTGCATTTTGGTCAACATTGACTATGGATGTATATAAAAACAGAAACCATTTGTTACCTGGGACGACTTGTGTTTAAAATAGTTAAGTTGTCCAATATGCTTAAATTTCCAAGAAATGAATTCCAAGAAATCGCCACCTCATTCAATGATTACTCTGAGAAAGATTCTTTACCTTGCTTGTTAATAATGAGTTGGAATCAATGAGGATTGTTCTTATGGTGCCAGCTAGCTGCTGTTCACATGTCAAGCTATTCTGGATGTTTGCATCTAGGATTGTAGTTTGGAAATATGATACATGCTGGAGGTCAGGAAATGATGCAACTGACTGCTCACTGCTCCCTGGACCATGTATTAATGAGCAAAGGAGGCACATAGACCATGCCTGGCCCTTCAATTTAAGCAGACATAGACACTTAATTGAATGGCATTACCTTAAGAAATACATACATTTATTAAAGTCCTTTATTTGCATTGGTTTTGTATATGTTTCCTGATTCACTGCATTTTAATGGGATTTTCAAGCCCATGGCATTATAACCTTCAGGGTTTCTGCCAGAGATCTGGCCTCTGAGTGCATTGGCAAAAGGCCTGGTCACCAGTCATGGCACATTTGCCTGTTGTGGACAAGGCATTAGGTACGCCAGGGCCTGTGTGGTCACAAAAGGTTAGGATGGGCACGGTTGAGCAAGGGCATCGCATCAGACCATGCAGGATCTGACCCAATGCATCCGGTACTCTTATTTTTGGTCCAAATTATTATCAGGTGGTTGTCACCGCCTTGTTTTGTTAATTTTACTATAGCAGTAGAGGAAAATATGAGCATCATCATATCTATATTACTAAAAGTCTGATCTTGACCACTTCCTGTTGTCCTGTATATTGATTTTAGATAAAAACACTGCCACTTATGGTTGTGATTTTTGGCCATCTTACTCAGAGTCCCCCTCCGCTGTGCAGGACAAGAGGATTTTTTCCCATCGATGAAAAATAAAAGAGTTATTAGTGTTTTAAAAATGTTGAGATTCTCTATCCAGAAGGCCACGCCCCTTCCGGAGGGACTATAAAACCCGGAAGTGTTGACTGCCTCAGTCAATCTTTGCAAGATAGGGGAGCGAGATGGTCACGTCTCTCAGTCTGAGCTGTGAAAAACACTGAACACATTTCTACTAAACTGTGAGTGTGGTTTTACTGACCTTGAGTACCCTTAATGTGGCTTGAAAATGAAAATGTGGTTGGTTTGAAATAAAGCACAGCAAATGGTTGTTGTTGGTGGTTGGTTTGAAATAAAGCACATGATTAAAAGTCTAAACTTGACAACTTCCTGTTTGCACTGTATATTGATTTTAGATTAAAAGGTACCACTTACGGCTGTGATTTTTGGCCACCTTACTCAGTCCACACTCCGCTCATCAGGTGCAGAGGATTCTTCCCATCGATGAAAAATAAAAGTGCATAAAATTTGAATTAGTGTTTAAAACATGTTGAGAATCTCTCTCCTGTCAATCACACCATGAAGGCCACACCCCTTCCAGTGGGAGGGAGGGATTTTAAAACCCTGGAAGTGTGGGTGTGGCTAAGTCTCTGCAAGATGGAGGAGGGAGAGGTCACAACTCTGTCTGAGCTGTGAATCAATTGAACACACTGAATGTCTACTAAACTGTGAGTGTGGTGTTTTGTGTGGTTTTATGGTGGTGTCACCCTGCTTGAAATGGTATGGAAATGCATTTGAATGTGGTGGCCTTGCACCCTGCATGACCTGGTATGAAACTGCATTTGAATTTGGTGGCCTTGCACCCTGCATGAAATGGTATGAAACTGCACTTGAGTTTGGTGGCCTTGCACCCTGCTGGAAGTGGTAGGAAACTGCACTTGAGTTTGGTGGCCCTGCACCTTTCTTGAAGTGGTAGGAAACAGCACTTGAATTTGGTGGCCTTGCACCCTGCTTGAAGTGGTATGAAACTGCACTTGAATTTGGTGGCCTTGCACCCTGCTTCAAGTGGTATGAAACTGCACTTGAATTCGGTGGCCTTGCACCCTGCTTGAAGTGGTCGGAAACTGCACTTGAATTCGATGGCCTTGCACCCTGTTTGAAGTGGTCAAAAATTGCACTTGAATTTGGTGGCCTTGCACCCTGCTTGAAGTGGTAGGAAACGGCAATTGAATTTGGTGGCATTGCACCCTGCTTGAAATGGAATTTCAAGGAATAGCTGTGTCAACTGCCAGCCCACCAGCCGTGAGTGAGCTGCCAGCACATCAGGCTTGAGTGACTGAGCTGCCACCCCAAGAATCCATTTGGCTCACAATGTCCATACTAGCCCTCTGGAAACCAGTCCCCTCAGCCCACAACACCCATACTAGCATGCCAGCAAAGCCCCCCCCCCCCCCCCCCCCCCACCCACTGGCCACCAATATTGCAACTGGTGGAGAGGTGGAATATTGCGTTGGGGGCCCAGCTCTCCCATGTGAACATGGGAGCAACGGGTCCCACTTCGTCTAGTACTCTGTGTGTTTGTGTGTGTGTTGATTTCGCCTTTGATTCACATCTACTCGAAACCCGGCGCCGAAACGTGGACATTTTTACATATATCGGTAGAGATTTACCACATGATTTCAAAAATCCCCACATCTGTAAATTTCATTCATTATTTCCTGAGTGCTTTACTAAAATTGTTCATCAAACTGACATTTATTTTCAAATCTGGCTAGCTGATGACGTCACAATGCCGTTGTTTGTGGCCCTCCTGGCTCATGGCCCCCTCCCTCCGACTCTGGATTAAAGCAGCTGCTGTCAACCAGCAGGCGCACTGTTTTCCACGAGTTACATCACCACCCCCCCCCCCCCCCCCGTTTTCAAAAGGCGCAGAAAGAATAAGCAAGTAGGCTCTGTTCTGCTGTTCCTGAGGGCACCAGAGGTCGCCGCGTTCACTAGCATCCCGGCTTGATTTTGAAGAACTTTCTCCTCGTGGCCTGTGCAGCGCGAAGTCATGCCCCTCCCCCCCCGCTGCCCACCCTGCTCCCTCCTGCTCTCTCCCGCTCCTTTCACCTCTTACCCCCTCACCTCTACCCATCTCTCTCCCCCCTCCTCTCTCTCCCTCTCTCTCTCCCTCTGCCCCCTCCCCTCTACCCCCCTTCCCCTCTGCTCCCCTCCACTCCCCCTCCTTCCTGCACTCTCTCTCTATTCTCCCCCTCCTCTCTCCCTCCCCTGTCATCCCTCCCCACTTCACCTCTCCCCTCCTCTTCTCTCCACCCTACCCCTTCCTCACTCCTCCCTCCCCCTCTCTCACACCCTCCCCTCTCTCCCCTCTCCTCTCCCTCCCCCTCTCTCACCCCTCCCTCCCCCTCTCTACTCTCTCTCTCCCCCTCCCTCCATCCCCCCTCCTCCCCACTCCCCCTCCCCTCTCCCCCCCTCTCTCTCCCTCACCTTCCCACCCTCTGCCCCCCTCCCCACTACCCTCCTCCACCACCTCTCGCCTCCTCCAACACCCTCTCCCCTCCCTTCCACCCCCCTCCCTTTCCCCACTCTCCCTCCACTCTCCCTCCACTCTCCTCCCTCTACCACCCCTCCCCCCTTCCACTCTCCCCTCCCCCTCTCTCCTGTCTCCCCAGTCTCCCCCCCACTCCCTCCCCGTGTGTGTGGGGGGGGGGGGGGGGGGGGGGGGGTGGTTGGTGTATGTGTGACGCCGCAGGCTCCCCTCCCCCCGCAAGAGCGCGTTGAGGGGGCGGGACCCAATGAGTCCCCCTTGATCTAGTAAAATTTAAACGTTTGTTGCCCGAGATCTAAATGCTTAGCTCACAAGTGTAAAAGTAAATAAATATTTCCTTGTGTCCTTCCTGTAGGAAATGTTAATGAAATTTGCTGCATTATTTAAGCTAATTGTTTGTTACAACATAATAATTTCTGTTGAGCATAGATGTATCAGGTAATTTAATGTAACACGACGAATTGCATTAATTGCAAGTGATTATTTTGCATTAGCAACAGTGCTGTCTGTCCCCATCGATTACATCAGTTACATCACACATCGCATGCATTTATCAGAAAAATAGCAGGAGCCATTTATCATTCCCACTGAAGTCAATTACAAGCACACTGATAATTAAAAAACAAACAGACCTATAGATGTAGTCAATACGGCATCAGCAGGCCTCTGAAAAGATTCCACGTGATAGACTTCTGGACAGCTGGCTAACTTGATATAGAATTGCCTTTGCAGCAAAGCAGAGGGTGGTGGTGGTGGAAGGTTTTATTTTCACAATGACCTGCGATTTGTAGTTGGTGCCGGGCCCATTGCTGCTTGTCAAATATACCAACGATATAGATGAGAAAATGCAGGGCATGATTAGTTGGTGTTTAGATGACCCAAAAATAGGTGGTATCATGGACGGAGATGATGATTATTAAGAATTGCAGAGGGATCTGAATCCGCTGAGGAACGGCTAATGGAGTTCAATGCGGATAAGTGTTGCATTTTGTGAATCAAACCAGCGCAGGACCTTCACAATGAAAAATTAGGCCTTGGGGCAGGGCTGCCAACTCTCACGGTTTGATCGTGAGAATAACGCATTTCGACAAATTCTCACGCTCTCACGCTGATCACAAATTTCTCATACTCTGTCGTGAGAATTTCTGTGATCAACGAAAATTTCAAAACTCAGATAAACTGCATGGGCCGTGGGTGTTGGAGAGCCGGGGCTGAGGGAGGGATGGAGCGGCGGTGACAGATGCGAGTTGCCGGCACTGGCGAGTGTTTGCGGGGCTGGTGAATGTTCGGTGGGCTGGTGAGTGTTTACGGGGCTGGCGAGTCGCTCGCTGCAGCTCTGGCCATGGAGCAGCCTCAGTGCAAGAGTCCCGGGCCGTCAGAGGCATCGGAAGCGTTGCACTGCTGCCGTGAGAGTCTTTGTGCCGAAGGGACGGAGACTCTCAAAGGGAGAGGGAGAGAGCGGGGGGAAGGAGACAGGGAGACAGGGGGGAGAGAGAGGGGGGGTGAGAGGAGAGAGGGGTAGAGACAGAGTGGGAGGGAACGGGGAGAGAGAGGAGAGAGAGGTAGGGGAGGGAGAGAGAGGGGGTGGAAAGAGAGGAGAGAGGGTAGGAGAGAAGGGGAGAGGGAGGGGTAGAGAGAAGGGGAAGAAAGGGGTGGTAAAAGAGAGAGGGGGAAGAGGGGGGAAAGAGAGAAATGAGAGAGAGAGCAAAGAGAGAGAGAGAGAGCAAAGAGAGAGAGAGCAAAGAGAGAGCAAAGAGAGAGAGCAAAGAGAGAGATGAGAGACAAAGGAGAAAGAAAGGGGGGAGAGAGAGCAAGGGGAGAGTGAGGTGGAAGGGAGAAATGGGGAGAGAGAGGAGAGGGGGGAGAGTGTGTGAGGGAGAGACAGGGAGAAAGAGGGAGAGGGGGGAGTTCGAGGAGAGAGAGAGGGGGAGAGAGTTAGGAGAAAGAGGGGGAGGGGAGGAAGAGGAGAGGGGCGAGAGAGGGGAGAGAGTGAGGTGGGAAGGAGAGGAGGAAGAGAGGGGGGAGAAAGAGGGGGAAGAGAGGAGAGGAAGAGGGGGAGAGAGGAGAGAGAGGGAAGGGGAGAGAGGGGGGAGAGTGAGGCAGGGCTGCCAACTCTCATGCATTGAGGGTGAGAATCACGCATTTCGCTCTGTCGTGAGTAATTGTGTGATCAACGAAAATTTCAAAACTCATATCAACATGGGCCACGGATGTTGGAAGCAGAAGCAGTAACGGGGACAGATTTGGACGGGGAGCGGGGCTGGCGAGTGTTTGCCTGGGCTGGAGAGTCGCTCACTGCAGCTCTTGCCATGGAGCAGCCTCAGTGCAAGAGTCCCGGGCCGTCGGAGGCGTCGGAAGCGTTGCGCCGCTGCCGTGAGAGTCACTGTGCCAAATTCACCCAGGTGACCGGCATGGATCAGGCTGCGGATCGGTGTGTCCTAGAGGACAACCAGTGGTTGCTGGAAGTAATTACCAAGCACTGGGTAGAAACGGTGGAAGATAGTGGACTTCAAATGAGGGTGGTTGGAGAAAGCATCCTGCTTACTTGCTAGATTTTCACTTACTGCAACTGCAGGAAAAATGTTCCTGATGTTAGGGGAGTTCAGAACCAGGGGTCACTGTTTAAGAATGAAGGGTAGGCCAGTTAGGATAAACGTTCTTCTCGCAGAGAGTTGTGAATCTGTGGAATTCTCTGCCACAGAAAGCAGTGCAGGCCAATTCACTGGATGTCTTCAAGAGAGAGTTACATTTAGTTCTTGGGGCTAAAGAAATCAGGGGATATGGGGGAAAAAAACAGGAAAGAGGTACTGATTTTAGATGAATAGCCATGATCATATTGAATGACAGTGCTGGCTCGAAGGGTCGAATGGCCTATTACTGCACCTGTTTTCTATGTTTCTATGCTTGAGTATATGGCAATTTGATTTTGAAGCATTCATGCATGGTGGAGGTATAATGTAGTCATAGAGTGATGCAATGTGAAAACATGCCCTTCGGTGCAACTTGCCCACACCCGCCAACATGTCCCAGCTACGCTACCTGCTTTTGGTCCATACCTCCAAACCTGTCCTATCCATGTATCAGTCTAACTATTTCCTAAATGTTGGGATGGTCCCTGCCTCAACTACCTCTTCTGGAAGCTTGTACATCTACCACCCTAGTGTGGAAAAAGTTACCCCTTAAAAGGTTACCTCTTAAAAATACTTCATACAAAAAACATTGAAATCATACTTCTACAATGCACTAAAACATGATTTTAATACATCAAATTTCAAAACGTCCCTACCCTGGGAGGGGGGACACCCCACTTCCACACCCTCTCCCCACACGGTTGCTCCACTCCCTCACCGGGCTCAGCCTCCCCACTTTCAAAAATGCTCCGCGGCCCCTGGTTCAGACGGAGAACACTGTCAGATGTGAGCGGGGAACTGAGGCCAGTTGGCCGTGATGTCTGGATCCCAATGCTTAGCTCTTCATGTTTCGAAGTTGGCTAATGTTATTAATTTGTAATTAGCCTGATTTGTAATTAGTTGACAAAACCTTAATTTATTCATCCGGAACATCCAGGGGGATGGGATAATTTTAATATTAAAATGACATGCAAGGTGTCAGGCTGTCTGTCACAACATACAGCCCCGTCAACCCATTATTTCCTTCAGTTAAATATTGGGAAGGTAGCACTATTGTCATTTGCCACTGAACAATTATGTTTGGTTACCTCACTGACTATTTCTAAATGCCCCCTAATTCCTTTGACAGGTTGAATAGAAATGTCCCTAATCTCGATCTTTTATTAATTGAACACGTAAACGAACATCCCAAGGCATGTAATCAGATGGAAACTGATACAGATGCGATATTTAAGAGCTTGTTCAAAGAAGGGGCATATTTTAAAGGAGTGACAGAGATACTTGCAGGGGAACGTGTGAGGAGATTATTATTTGTCTTTAGTTTTAGCTTGAACCAGGACATCTGAAAAGTTTAATATAGTAATTGTGCTGATACTGACCCCAACCAACCACGTAATGAATATCATCCATTCCGGAGGTTTTACTTTTATGATGACAATTAAACTTCACTTGGATTTCAATCACTTCAATGTAAAAGTAATTGGGAATGGGGAGCATTGGAACAAAAATTTTCCATCAGTACATATTAACTGTAATATAATAATGTATGCATGTTGGTAGGTGCAATCAAAACAAAGATCTTTTTTTCATTGTTGTGGTATGGATACCACAGAAAATATTATGTACTCTCATGATCACATTTAATAGAATAATATTGCTTAAATATATAGTTATTGGACTTTGCATTTCGGAAAAGTCCCAGCTGAGAGGAAGACAGCAAAATACTGAAAATATTGGGGGTGAAAATGACTTCAGGACAGTTTGTTAGGAAAATGAAAGAAATGGTAACAGAATACTTATACAACTGAGCGAGTATAATTTTATGGATGAGAAATTGTGTTCAACCAATTGATTACTTCTTTGACAAAGTAACTAGCATGTTATATAACAAGGAAAGCAATGGATAGAGCAAATTTTGTTATACATAATTTGGTCTATGAAGTGCTCCATAAAAGATTACCGCATTAGATAAGCACCTGTGGACTTGAACGTAATAGTTTAAGTCCAGGGGTCAGATATGGGACTTGATGTGATATTGTCAGTGCAGAGGGGCTGGGAGCAAGGCCAAGTGTGCATCCAGAGTCAAGGTCTGGAATAGTACTAGGTGTGCAGTCAAAGCTGGGACCAGGTGTAATGCTGGACTCAGGGTCAGAAATGATAGAAGGTATGCAATTGGAGTCAGGGTCAGGAGTAGTACCAGGTGTGCAGTGAGACCCAGGTTGGTCAACATGGGCCAAGTGTTTGATTATAATCTGATTTCCATACATGAATATACTAAGATCATTCATGTGCTTTACGTGTTGATCAGAGCCTGGCTCTACTGTGGAATGTAATCAGGAATGTAATTTTGTCTAACCTTATTCATAGCTTATCCAATTTAAAGCATATATATTGCATTCAAGTGTAGGTTAAAAGACTTGCTACAGTATGCATCATAGTGCACAATTTCAAGCTCAAAAATGCAAAAGCTTCATACCAATGGGTGGGGGGGGGGGGGGGAACCCTCCTCCCACACCTTTGCCACCCCCTTCCGGTCGCTACGCGCCTTCGGGCTTGGTCTCTCGCAATTTCTCACTCCCAACTCTCACCCAATGTTGGTAGCCCTGCCTTGGGGACTGTTGTAAAACTGGCAAATCTAGTATAATCTAGAATATAGTATAATCTAAAACAGCATTGGGGTTATATTGGGTGCGAGAGAACGCTTTTGGCACACTGGCCTTCATCAGCCAGGGAATTGTGTATAGAAATGAAATGTTACATTGCAGTTGTATAAGACATTATTGGAAGTATTGTGTTTGAATTTGGTCACCCTGCTATAGGAAAAATGTTATTAATTTGGAATTAGAGCAGTGAAGATTTGCAAAAATATTGCCAGAACTCGGGCTTAAGCTACGGGGAGAGATAGGGCAGGCTAGGACTTTATTCCTTTGGAATGCAGGAAGCAGACAGATGATATTATATAACATAGAACTGTACAGCATAGGAACTGACCTTTTGGCCCAACAATGCCCACACCAAATATGATAATTACTCTTCTCTGTGTGAATATAGTGTAGAATACAGTGGCAATAATTTCCATAATGTCTACCCAGTGGTCCATGCACTGAGCAGGTTCCAGGAACTGACTTGGAGGTGAGGAAATGGTGTATGGTCAGTCTGATTTAGTATAGCAAACGGCAGCTTAAGAACAGTATTCTTTGGAGTTTAGGTTGGCAGAGCATTAATCCAAATAATTAAGGCAGGAAATTTCACTTAAACATTTGGGTAAATGTTTTTACTATTTCATAATTTGACACTTGCACTTTTATTCTATGTATAGTGGGTAATTCACATTAACTTTAGCATGCCCAGCATGAGTCGCACTAGATCAGTCCTGCTTAATCAGTACCATATATATCCATTCTACTGCATAACAGCAGCTTGTCCCAAACAGCATTCATTAAAAGGAGAATGAACCTTTTCATTGCAATTTCAGGAATTTGGTGCTAAAATTCTCATATATTTTATGTGAGTGAATCTCCCAATTTGGTAATGAGAGGGTCACAACTTACAGAGACTCAAACTTGGAATTATCAAGTATCTAGTGGCCAACTGCTGCAACAAGAACAGAAAAAAAGTAGCCTGAGCAGCCTTTCACCCCTGGTCTGCATTTAAATAAATCAGCTTTTCTTTTATCTCAGCCCCACTCTCTTGTATGAACTATTTAATACCTCTGTTCCCTTACCATCCAAACTCAATCGATGTTGTGAATGTCTCAGAAGCGGAACATCCCTAGTTCGTTTGGGAAGAGAATTCCAAAGATTCATTCCCTCATCAAATGCCTACGGTTATCAGTTCTGAATGGCTGATCCCTTATTTTGAGATCACGACCCAAGGTTTTAGATACCCTAGTCAGGGAAAACATTGTCATTGCATCTACACAGTCAATTCCTGTCGGAATTCTGTGCATTCCACAGATCATATCTTGTTCTCCCAAATTCTATACTGGAGAGCCCAGTTTCCTTAATTTCTCTCATTGTTTAGTTTAGTTTAATTTAGTTTAGAGATAGAGCGTTTGGGCCCACTGAGTCCGTGCTGACCAACAATCACCGTACACTAGCTTTATCCTACATCAGGGCCAATTTACAGAAGCCAATTACCCTACCAACCTGCACATCTTCAGAATGTTGGAAGACACTGGAGCACCCAGGGAAAACCCATGCAGTTAAAGAGAGATCGTACCAACTCTGTACGGACAGCACCCTTATTCAGGATCGAACCTGGGGCGCTGGCGCTCTAAGGTAGTGACTCTACTGCTGCGCCACTGTACTGCCCTAGGATAAACCGTCCCAGCTCAACAGTCAATTTAATGAACCTGGGGACTGTTCTTGTGAACAAATATCACTTTGGAGTTCGATAGGATGGTTGGAATGCATTCATCCCTTTGTGGCATTCTTCACCTTGTGGATGGTTAAGATTTGACTGGACATTTCTCGAGCTTTGCACATTTCCAGGTAGCCTTTTCAGATAAGTTGGACCTCAAGATGAAACCTGAAAAGGACCTCTCGGGTTGTAATCCCAGGATTACTACTTGTGCCACGTGCTAGTCGGGCAATGAATACCAATATCAATATCAGAATCAATATCCTTGCAGGGAGGTTTGTTAGTGCTACTCAAGAGGGTTTAAATTAGTAGTAAGAAGATGTGAACCAGAGTAGCTGGTCAGCAAATGGAAAGACTGACGGGAAGGTAATGGTTGTGATCAGCAAGGCTCAAATAAAGGACAGGCAGCGGAGAGTTTAATGAACAACGTGAAAGTTATGGACTGAAGTGTGTTTATTTTGATGCAACGTGTATTATGGGTAAAGTAGATAAACCTAAGTCAGTGCATGGAATTATGATGTTGTGGCCATTATGGAGACTTGGTTGCAACAGGAACAGAGCTAACAGCTCAACAGCCAGAGTTTTGATCTTTCAGTCGTGATAGAAGGGGAGGGGGTAGAAAAGAAGTGGAAGAGTTGGATTACTAATCAGGGAGAATGCCACAGTGACAGTCAGAGGGTAGGAGTAGGAGCCTGAAATATGCTGCCAGGAATGGTAATGGAGGAAAATACGATAATGGCATTTAAGAGGCTTTTGGATAGACACATTGTCTTGCCATCATGATTTCACAGACATTGTGGCTGAAGGGCCTGCTACCATGCTGGGGCCTTTGAAGAACATTGAGCAAGCCGGAAAACAGGTACCCCGCTAATTCAAGGGGGCAAAAAAGGGCCATGAAATGCCATATGTAAATCAGATTAAAGAAAATCCCAAGGATTTTTATACAAAATCAAGGGAAAAGGGCAGGAACACTCAGCTAATGGTGGGAATTTATGATTGGATTCCAGATATAGGTGAAGTTCCAAATAAGTACTTTGCACCTGTATTCACCAAGGGGAAGGACATGGATGATACTGAGATCTGTGTGAGGTGTACTAATGTACAAAGGCAGTTTGAGAGAAAGAGGGGGTTGAAAAGCATTAATGTGGATAAATGTCAGGGCCACATGGGATCTATACAAATAGGCAGGTAAGAGAGAAGATTGCAGGGGCATTGACTGGTATACTCTTTTGGATACTGTTCAGGAGAGAGCAGCAGCAGGCAGGTCTGTGGCACCCGACCTGGCTCTAAGGCATAGCAGGTAGGGTGAAGTCAGGCAGAAGATTCTGTGGTTGAAACGGGATTTGGGGATAGTCTGTTGCATCCCTGGTGCCAGGGTCCAGAATATCTCGGAGTAGCTGCAGAACATTGTCAAGGAGAGGGAGAGCAACCAAATGTCATTGTGCACATCAGCACAAATGACATAGGTAGGAAAAGGGATGAGGTCCAGCAGAGTGAATATAGGGAGTTAGACAAATCTCTGGATTACCACTGGTGCCATGTGCCAGTGAGAGTAGCAATAGGAGGATAGGACAGATTAATACATGGCTGAGAAGTTGGTGCAGGGGGCCGGGATTCAGATATTTGGACCATTGAGATCTCTTCTGAGGTGAGGTGACCTGTACAAGAGGGACAGGTTGCACCTGAAGTGGAAGGCACCAACATCCTTGCAAGGAGGTTTGCTAGTGCTTCTCGGGAGGGCGTTTAAAAAAGATTGGGATGGGAACCAGAATGGCTGGACACAGATGGAAGGGCTGATGAGAAAGAGGAGGTTATGACAAGTAAGTCTCAAAAGAAGGGCAGGCAGGGAGAGGTTCATGAAGACAGAGAATTGTGGTGGAACTTAGATATTCTGGCTGGTCTGTACGTGGAGTCCAGTGGAGGGTTTAAACAGAATGGCGGGGGGGGGGGGGGGGGGGGGAGTACACACACACACACACACACACACACACACGCACACACACACACACACACACACACACACACAAGCAGCAGGTCAGTAAATGGAAGGGCTTATGAGACTGGAGATTATGATAAGGAAGTCTCAAAGGAGGCAGGGAGAGGTTCATGAATACGGGGATAATGAAGGGTTGAAGTGTGTTTACTTCAATGCAAGGAGGAGTGTGGGTAAAGCTGATGAATTTAGAGCTTGGATCATCACTTGGAATAATGATAAGGTGGCCATTGCAGAAAGTTGGTTGCGAGAGAGATACAACTGACAGCTCAAAAACTGGGTTTCAATTTTTTCCAATGAGATAGATATGGGAGCAAAAGTGGTGGAGGAGATACTTTACTAATCAGGGAGAATGGCACAGTGGTATTCAGAGAGAGTATGTCTACTGATGCACTATGGGTTGAGCTAAAAAGTAGAAAATGAGCAATTTCTCTGATGGGATATTATAGGCCACACAATAACCAGCGGGAGATGTAAACAGATTACAGAAGGATGCAAGAACCACAGGGTTGTTCTAGTGAGTGACTAACTTCCCCAATATAGACTCGGACTTACTCAGGACAGGAAGATCAGAAATTGTTTGGTGTGGCCAAGAAGATTATTGGAACTTATATTGGGAAATGAACCTGGCCAGGTGACTGGTGTTGCGATAAAAGAAGAATGAAGATTCCTATCAGCCCACGATTCACACTAAGAGTAGATAGGACAGGTTTAGAGGGAAAAGGTCCAAATGCAGGCAGTTGGGACTAGTGTAGGAGGGACATGTTGATCATTGTGGGCAGGTTGGACTGATGGGCCTGTTTCCATGCTGTATGACTCGATGACTCTATCAGCCCAGATGCATGGTTACAAGGAGCCATGTGAACTCCTTTGGGTGTTTGATTCATTCTATCAATCACTCTATGATTCAAAGGTGGCAGAGATTCAAGATGCTGCACAACTTAACCATGTTCCAATGACCAATTCAGTAGATATTTTTAAGGCTGAGATAGACAAATTCTTGATTAGAACGGGTGTCAAGGGTTATGGGGAGAAGGGAGGAAAATGGGATTAGTAGGCTAAGATCAGCCATGATTGAATGGCAGAATGGACTCGATGGGCCTAATGGCCGAATTCAAATCCTATAACTTGAGAACTTGTGAATTTGTGACCACCCTTTTTCAATTCTACAGGCCACCGTCCTGAGCACAGACTTTTTTAAGGTTACTGAATGGAGGTATAATATCTGCTCTCTAGCAAAACATTAGATAAGCTACTTACATGCTGTCAGAATCCACTCAGATTCAGTTTGTGCTAAACACTGATTGTGTTTGTTGACAGGATCTGACTTTGTTGGTGACCTAGACCGTGTGTATGACAAGGTTGGAAAACGATTGGATGAAACCTTGAGGCAACGGAGACATGCGAAAGATGATGACTACAACATTGAGGTGCTCTTGGGAGTGGATGACTCTGTAGTGCGGTTCCATGGGAAAGAACATGTCCAGAACTACCTGTTGACTCTAATGAATATAGTAGGTACCTGTACTGGGGTGTCATGTTTTCAAAACTTCTGAATTCATGTAAAACGTTATGGACATATATTTGCTGAAGCAAGTTGCATGACACTTCTGGTTATTTTGCAATTGTTATGTCATTTTCTAAGATGTTATATAGTATTTGACTTATCAAAAATCTTTTACAGATCTACTACGATTTGTACTGTTTGTTTATACTAATATAAGATAATGCCATTTTCAGATTCCCCATCTGTTTCGTGTCATAAAGTCAGTCACACAGCGTGAAAAACGGCCTTTCGGCCAAGTTCATACATATTGAACAAAATGTTTATCCAAGCTAGTTCCATTTGCCAATGTTTGGCCCATATCCCTTGAAATCTTTTCTATCCATGTACCTGTCCAAACGTCTTTTAATGACTGTAATTGTACCTGCCTCAACAGCTTCCTCAGGAAGCTGGTTTCAAATAGTTATCACCCTTGGTGTGAAAATGTTGTCCTTAGGTCCCTTCTAAATCTTCCCCTCACAGCTAAAATATATGCCCTGTAGTCTTCAACTCCCATAATCTGGGGGAAAAACAGACCATCCATCGTACCTAGACCCTTCATTATTTTACAAACTGATGTAAGGTCAACACTCAGCCTCCTACATTCCACAGAAAAAGTTCCAGCCTATCCAACCTCTCGTTATAAATCAAACCCCGCAGTCCAAGTGTATCGTCATGAATATTTACCGCAGCTTACTGATGACGCAAATTGCACACCATAATGCAAGTGTTATCTCACCAGTGTCTTGTAAACTGCAACATAACATCTTAACACTTGTACTTAGTGGCCTGACCAATGAAGGCAAGTGTGCCAAATTCCACCTCCATGATGCTGTCTCACTGTGTTCCCATTTTCAGAGAACAATGTTTTAGAACTATTCAGCACAGAAACAGGCACCTTGTTCATGCTAACCAAGTTGGTAGGGACAGCTATAACTGACATGTACAACAGGTATAGCCACCTATACATATGTACATGTCCTCCTTTTTCCTGGCCAGTGCTTCAATATCCCTCATCAACCAGGATTTCCTAATTCTGTCAGCCTTGTCCGACACTCAAACAAGAACATGCTGTCCCCAAACTCTCTCTATGTTGCTTTAAAAATCCTCTCAATTGCCAGATGTCCCTTTACTTGCAAACAGTCACTCCCAATTAACTTTAGCAAGTTCCTGTCCAATGCGCCTTCTCTTCCCCCACTTTAGGAATTTGTTGTGGACCAGGCCTGTAATTTTCCACAACTATTTATAAACTATTTGAATTATGGTCCCTAGTCTCAAAGTGTCCCCACTGACACTTTTGTCTCTTGCTCAGCCTTATTTCACAACACGAGAGAGGGGATGCAAAGGTTACTTGAAGTTAGAGAAATCAATATTCATACCGCTGGGAGCATTATAGCTTCCTGCAAGTGGCCCAAGCTCTAAGCTCCCATTACCTCCACCTCCCATGCTGTATATCAGAACCAGTTGTACTGATCTGGCTGGTGGTACTGATCTGGCTGGTGGTACTGATCTGGCTGGTGGTACTGATCTGGCTGGTGGTACTGATCTGGCTGGTGGTACTGATCTGCTGGGGGTACTGATCTCTGGGGTACTGATCTGGCTGGGGGTACTGATCTGGCTGGGGTACTGATCTGGCTGGGGGTACTGATCTGGTTGGGGGGTACTGATCTGGTTGGGGGTACTGGGCTGGTTGGGGGTACTGATCTGGTTGGGGTACTGAACTGGCTGGTGTACTGATCTGGCTGGGGTACTGATCTGGCTGGGGGTACTGATCTGGCTGGTGGTACTGATCTGGCTGGGGGTACTGATCTGGCTGGGGGTACTGATCTGGCTGGGGGTACTGATCTGGCTGGGGGTACTGATCTGGCTGGGGGTACTGATCTGGCTGGGGGTACTGATTGGCTGGGGGCACTGATCTGGCTGGGGCACTGATCTGGCCTGGGGGCACTGATCTGGCGGGCACGAAATCTGGCTGGGGGCACTATCTGGCTGGGGGCACTGATCTGGCTGGGGGCACTGATCTGGCTGGGGGTACTGATCTGGCTGGGGGTACTGATCTGGCTGGTGGTACTGATCTGGCTGGTGGTACTGCTGCTGCCCTCTGCAAGGCCATCTGCCCGAATGGAATCCAAAACGAGATACCTGTTCATGAGGGTATCTTGCACTCTCAGCCCACCCCCTCTATCTTTCCTGGTGGTCACCAGACTACCTGTGGCCTGCACCTTTTGCATGTTAACCTTGCTAAATCTCCCATCTATAATGCTCTCAGCATCATGGGTGCACCTGAATATGTCCAGCCGCAGCTCTAACTGCTCAGAACAGTCAGCCAGGAACCACTGCTGGACACATTACCCACGGGTGCAGGCATCAGCGACACTGGCTGTTTCCTTCATCTCCCAAATCCCACAAAACGAGCAAACAGCTGCCCTAACTTCCATTTCTAAACTGTCAAGGAAAGTAAAATATTTTAGCTTCTGTTATCTTAACGATTGCGCAGCCTCTTCACCAAAGCGCCTAAAGACAAAGTCTCAGCATTTACAACTCACTGCACTTCAGCCTTAACATAATCTCTCTCTCAATGGCCACTCCAAAATAGCCACTCTGCTAAAGCTCAGCATCTTTTAAATGATCTCTCCAGGTTCCCTCATTATGCTTGTTGGGACCAGAAGGCAATTGGGTCGTAAATGACAGCACATTTTACATTTGTTCCCCCACTGCCTCCTTTTAGTTTGCCTCCTAGTCAACCATGATATTACTAAATATGAGTCAACAAACTTGCTGGTTCAATGGCCACAATCTTCTCTCAATCGTTTTCTAAAATTGTAGGGATTTACAACACTGAAAGACTATTCATCCGTATTTTTTTTTAGTTTCTCCTTAAACTGACACAAACACACCTCCACAGCTCCATGCTCTCCTTCCAATTATAATCCTTTCTCTGCTTCAAATGTTTTTGGAGCCTTCCTTAATAGGTGTAATTATCCATGACTTAGCTGCACGTAGCAAACCATTTCATGGTTCCGTAACTGTGTAAAGCAATTTCTTGTAATCCCAAAGGATGAGAATTTAAAATTGAAAACAACCTTCTGATGGACTCCACACCTAGATCAAATATTTTTTCCCAATTCATTCCACTGAAATTCTACAAAATTAAATCTTCTCTAAATCTTGCTTTCGCTAAGAACAACAGTTTTAATTAATTTGCCTGCAACTTAGCAGAATTTTGAAGGTATTTCAGAAGAACATCAAGACAAAGTTTTACTGTGTCACACAGAATCAGTCCCAATGGCCCAACTCATACATTCTAATATATTGCATTTGGCCGCATGAGGCTCATATCCCTCTACACCTCTCCTGTTCAGTTACTAGTGTAAATACCTTTCAAACTTTGTAATTGTATTTGCCTCCACTACCTCCTCCAGTAGTTCATTCCTTATAATCACCACACTGTTTGAAAACCTTGCCCCTTAAGTCTCCTTCAAAGTTATTTCCCTTCAACTATTCTTCAGGGAGGACAAACCTAGCCAATCTCAGCTCATGTCAAGTCCATTCTATTCTGGTAAATCTCTTCTGCATTCTGTCCATTGCTGTCACATTCTTCCGGTAGTGTAGAGATCAGAACTTTACATAATACTTCACATGCGGCCCAACCAGCATTTTGTACAGCTACTACATGACATATTAGCTCTTATACTCAATGCCTTGGCCAATGCAGGCAAACATACCAAATGCCTTCTTTAACTCCCTATTAACATATCCTGCCATTTTCAGGAAACTCTGGTCTCTCAAGGTTAGGGATCCATGGCATCGTAAGGTCATTAGTTTATCAACATTACCAACGTCCCTGCCATTCACTGCATATGTCTTGCCAGCATTTGATTTTTCAAAAAGGATTACCTCACACATGTCTAGGTTAAATTGGCAGACAGCTCCCCCAATTCCCCCCCCCCCCCCCCAATCTCCCCCCCCCAATTTTCTAGCTGATCTATGCCTTTCTGAATACTTAATTAACCTTTTATCTACCACCGCCAATTTACTTGTCAACTTCAAACCTCCCAATCAGCCAAACTTCTTTCTCATTCAAGTCGTTTATGATAAGACAAACTTCAAATGCCCCAACACCGATCACTGTGATACATCACTGATCACAGAATTCCAGTCTGAAAATCAACCCTCCACCACTAACCTCATAGCCTCTTATTTCCATGTGCTGCCTTCATCTATTCACTTAATAGCTTCTTGAAAATGTATTGGATTTGTGAGATAGGTTTTGCCCTGCACAAACCATGCTGACTTTCCCAAATCAGTCTATCTTTCCAGAGAACATTAATTTTATCCTTAGGACCTTTTCCACTATTTTTTCCACCACTGATGTAAGGCTCACCTATAATTTCCTTATTTCCACTGCCTTTTTTGAACAAGGGGACAATATTAACTCTCTGAGTCCAACAAAGATGCAGAACCTTCTCTTGGAGCTCCAGCAATCTCTTCTTTGCTTCCCTTAGTATTCCGGCATAGATTATGTCAGGCCCTGGTGATATATCCACCTTAGGGTTTGCTAATATATCTTAACATTTCCGTGTTGGTCCCTGAGGGATTACTCTTTCCCAAGCCAACCTGATATAAAAAGTTTTGGGATTCTCCTTAATCCTCTTTCTGAAGCCATTTTGTGTCCTTTTTTTGTCCTTCTTGCATCCTAGGTACTTCATAATCTTCAAACCTCATTTGAAACCAATTTTCTATATCTCACATACTGTTCCATCTTTTATCTTTTGTTAACCAAGGTTCCAAAATCTCAACATCTTTACTTTATACCTTAATAGGGTTATGTTGACTCCGAACTCTTACTGTCTCAACTTTAACCCCCCCCCCCCCCTCCATCTTATCTGTTGTTTTTTTTGCCACTTGTAGCTGCTCCCAACTGACATTTTTCCGATCCTACATTAAAATCAGCCTTCCCCCAATTGAAGAGTCTAACTCTAGGACCAACCTTCCCTTTACCCATGACTCCTTTAATGCATAGCAAATTATGGCTGCTTTTATGAGAGAGTTCATCCATGAACTCAATTCTCATTCCCTAAAACAATATTACGTTCAGCCCTTTTCCTAGCAGAACACGCCATTCTGCTTTAAAAAAAACCTTGTGGATGCACCTTACGAATTCTACCCTATCTAAGTCCCTTATATGAAGACAATCCGAATGAATTAATATTTTATTGTCAGATGTGACAAGTCACAGTGATATTTTTTGTTTTGCATTCCTATGGTATACAAAGAGTCGCCACATAAAAGGCGGCAACAGTTGCAAAGTATCCCACGCCAGGTCCTCCTTTGTTCTCCCCTCCCCCCAGCACTGTTGTGGGGACTCTTGTGTACTGCAAAAACAAAGAATTTCACTGTACCTAGTCCAGTACGAGTGACAATAAAATATCATCATCATCATCATCCATGTACCTGTCCAAGTGTCTTTCAAATGTTGGTATAATACCTGCCTCAACTACCTCCTCTGGCAGCTTGTTCCATACACCCATTAGCTCAATCCATATATCCACCAGCCTCTGTATGAAAGAGTTGCCCCTCAGATTCCGAGTACATCTTTCCCCTCTCACCTTATACCAATGCCCTCTGGTTCCTGATTCTCCAACTTTAGGTAAAAAACTCAGTGCATTCACCCTTACTATTCCCCTC
Organism: Okamejei kenojei; assembly: GCA_035221665.1. Classification (NCBI taxonomy): domain Eukaryota; kingdom Metazoa; phylum Chordata; class Chondrichthyes; order Rajiformes; family Rajidae; genus Okamejei; species Okamejei kenojei. Next base: position 82,424,981 of record CM069133.1, read on the forward strand.
ATGATTTTATACACCTCTGTAATATCACCACTCAACCTCGTGCGCTCCAAGGAATAAAGTCTTTCCAAGGAAGAAAGATTCCAAGGGGAGAAAAGGACGACCAGTTAGCCTGACATCGGTGGTGGGGAAGATGCTGGAGTAATTTATAAAAGATATGATAGCCGCACATTTGGATAGCAGTAACAGGATCGGTCCGAGTCAGCATGGATTTACGGAGGGGAAATCATGCTTGACTAATCTTCTGGAATTTTTTGAAGATGTAACTAGGAAAATGGACAAGGGACAGCCAGTGGATGTAGTGCACCTGGACTTTCAGAAAGCATTTGATAAGGTCCCACATAGGAGATTAGTGAGCAAAATTAGGGCACATGGTATTGGGAAGTAGAGTGCTGACATGGATAGAGAAGTGGTTTGCAGACAGGAAACAAAGAGTAGAGATTAACGCATCCCTTTCAGAAAGGCAGGCAGTGACTAGTGGGGTACCACAAGGCTCGGTGCTGGGACTGCAGCTATTTACAATATACATCAATGATTTGGATGAAGGGATTCAAAGTAACATTAGAAAATTTGCAGATGACACAAAGCTGGGTGGCAGTGTGAACTGTGAGGATGATGCTATGAAAATGCAGGATGACTTGGACAGGTTGGGGGAGTGGGCAGATGCATGGCAGATGAAGTTTAATGCGGATACATGTGAGATTATCCATTTTGATAACAAAAACAGGAAGGCAGATTACTATATAAATGGCATCAAGTTGGGAAAAGGGGAAGTACAATGGGATCTGGGGGTCCTTGTACATCAGTCTATGAAAGTAAGCATGCAGGTACAGCAGGCAGTGAAGAAAGTGAATGGCGTGTTGGCCTTTATAATAAGCGGAATCGAATATAGGACAAAGAGATCCTTCTGCAATTGTACAGAGTCCTAGTGAGACCACACCTGGAGTATTGTTTGCAGTTTTGGTCCCCTAATTTGAGGAAGGATATTCTTGCTATTGAGGGAGTGCAGCATAGGTTTACAAGGTTAATTCCTGGGATGGCAGAACTGTCATATGCTGAGAGAATGGAGCAGCTGGGCTTGTACACTCTGGAATTTAGAAGGATGAGAGGGAATCTCATTGAAACATATAAGATTGTTAAGGGCTTGAACACGCTAGAGGCAGGACACATGTTCCCCATGTTGGGGGAGTCCAGAACCAGGGGCCACGTTTAAGAATAAGGAGTAAGCCATTTAGAACGGAGATGAGGAAACACTTTTTCTCACAGACAGTGGTGAGTCTGTGGAATTCTCTGCCTCAGAGGGCGGTGGAGGCACGTTCTCTGGATGCTTTCAAGAGAGAACTAGATAGGGCTCTTAAAAATAGCAGTCAGGGGATATGGGGAGAAGGCAGAATGGGATACTGATTGGGGATGATCAGCCATGATCACATTGAATGGCGGTGCTGACACGAAGGGCCAAATGGCCTACTCCTGCACCTATTGTCTATTGTCTATTGTCTGTAGCTCAGCCCTCGGGTCTTGGTAACATCCTCGTAAAGCTACAGTTTTGACAGATGGACTCAAGATGATGCCACTGAACAATAATTATGGCGTCCAGAGATTAGGTATTGTAACACCCAAATGCTATTTCAGTGATTGCCACAGGCGGTGGCTTAAGCAACAAGTTGTGAATCAGGGCTGATGAGAGTGAACATTGATGCCCGGATGATAGCAGCATTCTGCCATGAATTATAGATGTGCTAGAGGTATGAGGTCAGATTAAAAAAGGCATAAGAGCTGTAGTATTGGTGACTATTGCAAAGCATACAAAGTTGGGAATGACAGCAGGGGAAATAGTAAAATAGTAGAAGGCAGGAATGGCCAGATGAGGAATTATCTGATGCGAAAACCGGAGAAATTCGGAAAGATAGAGAAATAAGTTCTTCAGGGGGAGTCTTAACGAGCTACTCAAATCAGAAAGTAAATAAATTGCAGATGATGGAATTCTGAAATATAAACATTTATCAATACTGTGATATTAACTCTATTTCATTCACCAGATTCTGCCTCACCTAATGAGTATTTCCAGCAATTTCTGTTTTTATTTCCTACGTTGTTCAACTAATTGGTGAGCTCAAGATTAACAATGTCCAAGTTTTTGGCAGTAGCATTGAGACAGGAAATTGAAGCAGCGCAACATAGCATATGAGGATTCACAAGGCCACAGCTACAGTGCTGAATCTGCGGAGAGAGAAATGTTGCTACTTCAGTTATAGAGAGGCATGGAATAAAAACAGGAAATGCTGGAAGCATTCAGCAGATCAGGCTGAGAGGGCTGAGAATTAACATTTGAGATCTAAGACTTGGTTAGAAATGGGAAAGAAGAACAAAAATAGCAGAGAAGGTGGGAGGAAGGGTAGAACAAAGAGAATTTCTCTGACAGAGTGCAACCAAATGAGTAATGAGAATTACAATCAGATTGAATTGGATTGGTTTATTATTGTCACACATGAGGTACAGTGAAATGCTTTAGTTTGCTTATTCTCCAATTAAATCAGATTATACTGTACATGAGTACAATCAAGCCATACACAAGCGGTCACGGTGACGCAGCGGTAGAGTTCCTGCCTTACAACGAATGCAGCGCTGGAGACCCAGGTTCGATGCAAACTACTGGTGCTGTCTGTATGGAGTTTGTATGTTCTCCCCGTGCCCTGCGTGGGTTTTCACATAGATCTTTGGTTTGCTCCCACACTCCTAAAACGTACAGGTTTGTAGGTTAATTGGCTTGGTAAATGTAAAAAATGTCCCTAGTGGGTGTAGGATAGTGTTAATGTGCGGGGATCGCTGGTCAGCGCGGACCCGGTGGGCCTGTTTCCACGCTGTATCTCTGAACTAAACTAAGTACAACATGTAGTCAAAGAGAGAAAAAATATCAGAGTGCAGAATATAGATTACAGCATTGTAGCATTAGAGTTTTTGAAAAATAGTCCAATGTTTGCAATGAAGTAGGTTAGAAAATCAGGACAGTACCCAAGCTTATGGGAGGATTGTTTAGTCTCTTCATAACAGTGGAGAAGAACTTTTCCTCAGATTGGTGGTACATAGAATAGAATAGAATAGTTTCTTTATTGTCATTGTAACATGAACCACGTACAACAAAATTTAAAAAATGTCAGCCAGTCAGTGCACCATTCAAACATTTCTAAAAGCTGACGATAAATACAAGGTAAAATATTAAAAAAAGATAAACAATTAAAATAAATATGAAAATAGCACGCATAAACACCCAACCCTACATCCTTCTGTCGATTTCACAGTGTTCCAACCACAGTCCCTTAGTCCCTGCGTTCCTTGGCGACTACATTTAGTGCCTTTATAGCAGTGGGGTAAAAACTGTTTTTAAGTCTGTTTGTCCTTGTCCTTGTAGATCTGTACCGTCTGCCTGACGGCAACAGTTCAAACAGGGAGTGTCCGGGGTGGGAAATGTCCTTTATAATATTCTGGGATTTTTTGATGCAGCGGGAACTGTGTAAGTCTTCAACCTATAGTATCTTCTACCCGATGGGAAGGGGGAAAAGAAGGAATGACCATGGTGACAAAGATCCATGATTATGTTGGCAGCTTTCCCAAGGCTTTCCTGGCTGCACTTCTTTGCCTGTGCGATACATTGCTAAGCGGGGCTGTGGGACCTACTCAGCAATTCAGACTATGCTAATAGAAAGAGAATAACTGAACGAAAATCATAAATGGAAGACTGGCAGAAATGATCTGTAGTGATACAGACCAAAAAAAGAACAATTTAACTGAAGTGGGAGAATTTGATATTAAATCTGGAAGTTGCAATTTGCCCAAGAGACAATGAGATTTTGTTCCTGAGATGCAAAGCAATTTTGTGCAGGAGCCCACAGACAGCTAACTCAGAGTGGAAGTGGGATGAGGAATTAAAGTAGTAGGAAAATGGAAGCTCAGGGCCAGTCCTAAGGACTCAATACAGGTGCTCTGCAAAACGATCACCTAACATGCGTTTAGTTCTCTAATGTAGAGGAGACCACATTGTGAACAGCGAATGTGATATACTGTTTGTAAGAAATGCAACTGAATTGCTGTTTCATCTGGAAAGACAATTTGAGTGGTTGAGAGGAAAGATTAAGAGCAAGGAACAGATTAACAGGAAGAGGAATACAAAAATTATGAGAAGCAGCTGTGAGGGCGGTTTTGGTGCATTAGATGAACAGATGTTATGTAAAATAGATTTTTGGTACGTCTGCAATTGATCATTTTCATTCAGCTGCATAAATATCCAGGGCAGCTGCAATTAATTGGAAAGCTTTGATTTCCCAAATACAACCACCTTGCAGATAATGCAGCCCAAGAAACATTGGACAAAGATGGAATGTCTTAGTAAATCAGATTTTAGGATCCTTGTGATGACAGAAATGATCTTAGAAATATCAGCTCTTCAACACTGAAAACAATTTGCTCAGGTCATACTTTAGGAAAGACTTGAATATTCCATGCTGAATACATGATATTCTTAGAGGCCCTGCCCAGAGACTAATTTTCCATAGAATACATTTTGTTGGCTCTAGTCTTTCATTTACTCAAAAACTTAATGTCTGGTTATGTAGTGTACTGTTTACATTAGAGGAATGGCCTGGAAGGGACCCAGATTCACCATCTCAATGACTAATGGTAAGAAGGAACTGCAGATGCTGGTCTAAACCAAAGATAGACACAAGAAGCTGGAGTAACTCAGTGGGACAGGCAGCATCTCTGGAGAGAAAGAATGGGTGACGTTTCAGGTTGAGAACCCTTCTTCAGATTCTGGGTGACATTTCGGGTCGAGACCCTTCTTCAGTAGCTGTTAAACGGAGCTCCATGCTGTGCCCCTATCCTTCAGTTCAAGAAAGGACAGGTTTAATCTTGAGAGAAAACAAAGAGATTGAAGACACATTAACACCATGATTGAAAAGGGGATAAATTATTAGGGACTGAGAAATAGACGAATATTTTAAATTAAGTTTTTTATTGGAGGGAAAAAAAATACACAGTACATCTGGTGTATAGCATTACATTTTCCTCCATTTTGCTTTTTATAAATAATAATAATAATAATAATATAAACAAAATAATCCTAACCCACCCTCCCTAAACGCCCCTTGGCAGCTTATTTTTTCACAATCCAAATATATCACAAAATCAAATGCACTTTTTAACAATAATAAAGTAACAAAACAGAATAAAGGTAGATCCCCACTTAATGTCAAGTGCCCTCAGTCAACAGGTAGTTCCTTTAGACCCTCAAAGTATGATAAAAAGGGTTCCCATTTCAAATAAAACTTTTTCACAGACCCCCTCAATGTGAATTTAATCTTTTCTAACCTTAAAAAAAAACATGACGTCTTCCAGCCAAGCAGCGGCAGATGGAGGAGTGTTAGATTTCCAGACCAGCAAGATTCTCCTACGGGCCAAAAGTGATGTAAATGTAATGATATCAGACTGGGTTGTATTTAAACCCAAGGTTTTATCTGCTGCACCAAATACAGCTACAAGCGGGCAAGGTCTCACTGTCATCCCAAGGACTTCACTGATGGTTTTAAAAACCACTGCCCAGTACTTAACAAGTTTGGGGCAAGACCAGAGTGCATGAGCTCGATTGGCTGGAGAGAACGAGCACCTGTCACAGCCAGCGTCCATCCCTGGATATATGTTAGCAAGCCTGACTTTGCTTAAATGAACCCTGTGTAAAACTTTAAATTGTATGAGCCCCAATCTAGCACATGATGACGAGGAGTGGACTTTTTTCAGCGCTTCTGTCCAGCATTCCTCAGCATTCCAGCATTCATACCAAGGTCATCCTCCCACCTAGCTTTGACTTTGTTCAGGTTTTGATCTCCTAAATGCATCAATCGAGAATATACTGCAGAGATCAGTCCTTTATTTGCAAAGGTAAGAGTGAGTTTATCCAACACTGTGACAGGAGGGAGATCAGGAAAAGAAGGAAATTGTTTCATGACAAAGTGGCGAACCTGAAGATATTTAAAGAAATGATTATGTTGGAGGCCATGTTTTTTGTGTAGGTAGTTGAAACTATCAAATATGTTGTTAGTGTATAAATCCTTAATGGACATAAGACCATTCAAACCCCACTGTCGAAAGGTTGAGTCAAGTGTAGAGGGGGGGAATAAATGGTTACTGTGAATGGGACCCAGAACTGAAGTTGATGTAAGCTTATAATGGCAACGAAATTGGTTAAAAATTTTGATGGTTGATAGTACGACAGGGTTGGATGTAAATCTAGAGGGTTTCAATGGCAGAGAGGAATATACTAAAGCTGGGAGAGACGAGGAGTAACAGGATTCTGATTCAAGCAGACACCAGTCTGTATCTGGTCGGTGGAGCCAGAGTAATATCTTTTGAATATTGGATGCCCAGTAATAATTAATAAAGCTAGGAAGGCCCAGTCCACCTATTTCACGATCTCCTTGGAGAGTACACTTATTGACCCTTGGAACCTTGTTACCCCATATAAAGGAGGTTATAGATTGGTTAACTGAGTTAAAAAATGACTTGGGTAGGAAAACCGGCAAACATTGGAACAAGTAAAGAAATCTGGGAGGACAGTCATCTTCACTGACTGCACTCTCCCAGCCATAGTGAGTGGCAGACTATGCCATCTCTCAAAGTCAACCTTCATTTGGCTAACTTGAGGCATGTAGTTAACTGCAAACAGGGATGTGAAAAAGCGGGTGATGTGTATTCCTAAATATACAAACCCTTCTTGAGATATGGGAAAGGGCAGGGTTTCCTGTTGGATCTGTAGGGCTAAGTTGATGGGAAAGCATTTGCTTTTTTGGAGGTTTAGTTTATAGCCAGAAAAAGTCCCAAACTGATCCAACAAGGACACATTTGCAGGGCTACTGGCTATAGGGTCGCTCACATAAAGAAGGAGGTCATCAGCCTATAGAGACACACGAATGTTTCCTCTCCTAATGCCCTGGAATAATATAGTTGACCTAAGTGTGATAGAGAGAGGCTCAATTGCAATGGCAAAAAGAAGCGGAGACAGTGGGCAGCCTTGATGAGTGCCACGTGTTAATTGAAAATAATCAGATCGCAAATAATTTGTCTGTATAGATGCTAAGGGTGAATGATATAATAGCTTAACCCAGGCTACAAATATTTTGCCAAATCCAAATCTCTCCATGACTCTGAACAAATATGGCCACTCCACTCGATCAAATGCCTTCTCTGCGTCCGAAGAGATAACAGCCTCTGGGCACGGAGAAGCACTGGGCGAATAGACCACGCAGGCCAATCGACGGATATTAGAAAAGGAATGACGATTTTTAATGAAACCTGTTTGATCTTCTGAGATTATTTTGTGAAGTTGGCATTCTAAACGGCAAGCCAGCGCCTTCGCCAAAATTTTTACATCCACATTCAAAAGTGAGATGGGGCGGTATGATCCACATTGAGTCGGATAGTGGAAATAGACGAATATTGGGAAGGCATAGAGAGTTAGTAATGCACTGACAAGAAATTGAAAGATACATTGAGAGATGGAGGTTAAAAAAAGAACAGCTTTTTCAGTTGAGACCCACCGTTATCTACAAATATTGGAAAGGTGAAGTCAGGGTGGAATCTAAGCACACCTTTGTAGTTTGTAGAAACCTCATCCTCTAAAACTTCCCTTTGGTCATATCAGCAGGGAAAGCACTTTTGTTAATGTATACACATGCAAAATAGCGAGCACGTATGCCTTTGTCATCATTTTGGCCGCAATTTAGTGCTAAATACTGGATATGTTGGAATCTCAAATTCCTCCAGCTTTTTAGTCTTGGACAAGAAGAATTGCTGCCAAGGGAAAGCACCATGGTTATCCAAGTATCCAAATGTAGTGGAAGCAACAAGGAATGTCCCCTTACTATCAGTAAGCAAGACACATGTAAGGATATATTTAATAGCTGATTTGAAAATGTATGTTCTGTATGTTCTTAGTTTCTTGTGAGAATTGCAATGTTGTAATCTGGGTGAAAAGCTCATTGTGTTGAAGAATTTGGAAGACCAACAGTGCAAATTGAAGATATTTCAATCTGACTATTTTTGGTAGCCAGTCACAAAACCAGACATGTTAATTAAATAAAGCTGCTTACATTAGTACCACTTACAGGAGCTTTGGTATTTCCTTTTAGGTGGAATGTTTTCAATTAAATGTCTTAGATCTGACCTCGTTAAAATTAGTTACAATCCGTATGTTTGGGTTTTTTTCTTTCAAGATTTTCCTTTCCAAAATAATTTTAGGCCATGGCATACACTGATGACTTCCATAACTTTGCTTTTCCACCTTAATTCAAAAATCCCAAGTCAATTCAAAACTTTAACACTGGCATATCATGTAACATAGAAGAATGGTGCTCAAGCCACCTCCCCCTCTCTCTCTCCCTCCCCCCTCACCCAACCCCTCCCCCCTCCCCCCCTAAAAAAACTCATCATATGTTTAGCTATGTTTTTTCTCATTCATTTAAATAACCCTGACCGGACTGCATCTATCTTGAACATTTTAATCAAGTGCAGGGAATAAATAAACTTCCTCTTGAAAGGTAAATATTTAAAAGGTAATGTATATTTTTCAGTATGGATCCAAATACAAGATGACAGTTTTGAGGAGATTACAATCAAGACAGGTATTTAGTGCAATACTAATTATTTGAATTTAAGTATGATGATGTATTATTACGTAGGAGAAGATTAGATCTTTTCGTCAATAATGCTTCTGCCCATCAAGAGCATTTGCTTTGAGTCCGTATCTTCGCCATAGAGCAATGAAGCAGGCCCTTCCACCCAGGTTGTCCATGCTGACTAAGGTGCCTTCCTGAACTAGTCCTGAGTAGAATTAGGCCATTCGGCCCATCACGTTTACTCCGCTATTCAATCATGTCTGATCTATCTCTCCCTCCTCACCCCATTCTCCTGCCTTCTTCCCATAACCTCTGGCACCTGTACTAATCAAGAATCTATCTCTCTCTTCCTTGAAAATATCCACTGACGGCCTTCACAGCCTTCAGTGGCAAAAAAATTCCACAGATTCACAACTGACTAAAGAAATTTCCCATCATCTCATAGAAACATAGAAAATAGGTACAGGAGTAGGCCATTCGGCCCTTCGAGCCAACACTGCCATTCAAAATGATCATGGCTGATCATTTAGAATCAGTAACCCATTCCTGCTTTCTCCGTATATCCCTTGATTCCGTTAGCCCTAATAGCTATATCCAACTCTTGCTTGAAAACACCCAGTGAATTGGCCTCCACTGCCTTCTGTGGCAGAAATTCACAACTCATTGGGTGAAAACGTTTTTCTTCATCTCAGTCCTAAATGGCCTACCCCTTATTCTTAAACTGTGACCCCTGGTTCTGAACTCCCCCAACATCGGGAACATTTTCCCTGGATCTAGCCTGTCCAATCCCTTAAGAATTTTATATGTTTCTATAAGTTCCCCTCTCATCCTTCTAAAATCCAGTGAATATAAGCCCAGTCGATCCATTCTTTCATCATATGTCAGTCCCGCCATCCCGGAATTAACCTGGTGAACCTACGCTGTGCTCCCTGAATAGCAAGAACGTCCTTCCTCAAACTAGGAGACCAAAACTGCACACAATACTACAGGTGCGGTCTCACCTGGGCCCTGTGCAGTAGGACCTCCTTGCTCCTATCTTCACTGCCTGCTGTACGCCTTCCTAAAATAATGTCCTTTAATTCTGAGGCTATGACTTCTAGTCCTAGATTCTCCCATTAGTGAAAGTAAACAACATCTACTATATCCAAGGTTTTCACTATTCTGTATGTTTCAGGCCCAGTGCCGACAAACGCTCATCATAGGTTAACCTACTAATTTCTGGGATCATTCTTGTAATCCTCCAGTGGACCCTCTCCAGAACCAGCACATCCTTCATCAGATATGGTGCCCAAAATTGCTCACAATATTCCAAATGTGGCCTTACCAGCACCTTATAGAGCCTCAATATTACATCCCTGTTTTTGTACATGAGCCCTCTTGCTTTATTTACTACTGATTCGACTTGCAGAGTAACCTTTTGGAAATCCTGCACCAGCACTCCCAAGTCCTTTTGCACCTCCGATTTCCGGATTGTCACCCCATTTAGAAAATAGTCTACGCCTTTATTCCCACTACCGGAAGAATGACTACAAAATTTGCTACACTATATTCCATCTGCTACGTCTCTCCCAAACTGCCCAAGTCTTCTGCAAAGTCCCTGCTTTCTCTACACTACCTGCTCCTCCATCTATTTTTGTATCATATGCAAACTTTGCCATAAAGCATTCAATCTAGTCCACTAGTCACTGGCAGCCAACCGGTAAAAGCCCCCTTTATTGCCACTCTATGTCTTCTGCCATCCAGCCAACCTGCTATCCATGCTAGTATCTACCCTTTGATACCGTGGGCTCTCATCGTTCTTAGCAGCTTAAGTTGTTGCACCTTATCAAAGGCTTTCTGAAAATCTAAGTAAACAACATCAACTGACTCTACTTTGTCTGTCCGGCTATTTACTTTTTAAAAGAATTCCACCAATAATTTGCTTGCATTTGGCGAAATCCCTGTAAACTCTAATACCCCTCCATCCAAGACCCTATCTAATTCATTTCTTTGTTTCCCACTTGACCAGAGCCCAGGGATTTACACCCCTTTATGTGCCTCAGGTCTGTCAACACCTTCACTTCGTGACATGGCATGACATATCTGAATTCCCTAGTTCCATAAGTACTTCACAGTAAATACATACAATAGATATTCTCATGACTCCACACGTAGAGTGGAGTCATGATTTGCCTTTTTCTACTCCACTAAGGACATCCTGTTTTTCACTTCTGATTTCCTTCTTAAGTATCCCCCTTCATCTTTTATTTTCCTCAATGGACTCCTTGTTTCCAGCTGTCTATACATCACATAGGTTTCTCATTTTTCCCTACCAGTCTCAATATTCCTTATCAGCCAGGATTACCTAATCACGGTAGCCTTGTCTTTCACTCTAATGTTAATCTTGAACTCTCCCTATCTCACTTTTAAAAGCCTCCCACTTGCCAGACATTGTTTTGCCTGCTAACAACTTCCACCAATCAACCATTGAAAGTTCCTGTCTAATGCCTCCAATTTAGGACTTTAACTTGTGGACCTGCCTATCTTTTTCAAATTCTGTTTTAAAACAAATATAACTGTGCTCACTGTTGGCAAGATGTCCCCCACTGATACTTAAGAAAGAGCTGCAGATGCTGGAAAAATCAAAGGTAGACAAAAAGCTGGAGAAACTCAGCGGGTGAGGCAGCATCTATGGAACGAAGGGATAGGCGACGATTCAGGTCGAGATCCTTCTTCAGACCCTACTACAAACCCACTGACTCCCATGGCCATCTGGACTACACCTCTTCCCACCCTGCTTCCTGTAAGGAATCCATCCCCTACTCCCAATTCCTCAGTCTACTTCGCATCTGCACCCAGGATGAGGTGTTACAATCCAGGGCATCGGAGATGTCCTCATTCTTTAGGGAACGGGGGTTCCCCTCTTCTATTATAGATGAGGCTCTCTCCAGGGTCTCCTCTATATCCCACAGCTCCGTTCTCACTCCCCATCCCCCTACTCGTAACAAGGACAGAGTCCCCCTTGTCCTCATCTTCCACCCTACCTGCTGTCACATACTCCGACATTTTCCTCACATACTCCGAATATAATCCTCCGACATTTTCGCCACCTCCAAAGGAATCTCACCACTGGCCATATCTTCCCATCTCCTCCCCTTTCTGCTTTCTGCAGAGACTATTCCCTCTGTAACTCCCTGGTTTGTGCCAGGCCCATAACGTGCCCAGGCTTGTTGCATTTCCTGCACAGCCTGGGTTTCCCCACGTAGCTCAGGTATCCTCGGTTCCCTCCGATCAAGAAAACCGAGGGAGGGTGGAGGATTGCTCCGTCCTTGACCACCCTCAGCTTTACCTTGACTTGCCGCTTGCTCGTCCAAATCCTATGCAGGTCCTTCACGTCCACGCAGGTCCCTGTTCCCTCGACGTAGCGAGCAAGGAAGGTGAGGACATCCACTACGGGCACATGTGGATTAAACATGTGCACCGTGATCATCCTTTCCTTCTGGGTAGGGTGGGTGAAGAGCGGCTGCACTTTCAGCAGCGACAGCGGAGCTTCATTTCCATTCTCCCAGAAGTCTTCCATCAATTTCTGCCAGTCTTACCTGGCAGGGGAGAGACCTTGATCACCAAGGCAGTTCTCCAGGACGAGTATTTGAGTACAAGAGACTATCTGTTCTTATTAGGACAGTTCTGGCGGTCCCTTGGGGACAAGGGCTGTGGATTGCGGAGCAAAATCGTTGACAAGGAGTCGGTCTGGCTGCGAGCTCAGAGGTGGATCCATGCTGGTTGGGTAACCAACCTAACACCTCATCCAGCCACAATGGCAGCAGCAACTGGAGCTTCTTGGAAATAACTTCCACTGCTCACTTTCAAGCTGTGCACTGCAGATGATAATATTGTCCCCGCATAAAATAATCCTCATCTTGCCTCTGGTTATTTGGTGAATATTGTAAATCAGTGCTCTGATTATTGTCTTCCCTGCCAGTGAAATCATAAACCACCCATAATTTTGAACATCCTTACGAATTCTTCACTTCATCTTTAGTGAAATGCTGACAGTTTCAGAACAGTATTTAGGAATTTGAAAGAATCTTAACTCCCTAACTGCGCCTGTGTGATTGATTGACTGACAGACAGAATGTAGTGTAAAATAATCTTCTTCTTCTTAAGCCTGTTGCTCCTCTAGGGAGCATAGGCCATTGACAAATGTCCTCCACCTCCAAAAGAATGACATTTGTTTTAATACCAGAGCTAAATATTAAAATATGAAATAATAGAAAAACCTAAGGTTAATGGTATTTATTTTCCATTTTGTTGTTTTTATGCAATGTTCTTTAACTCGCTGCAGAGATAATCCTTCAGAACTCAGATTAGTTTAGCCATTTGTGATTCTTCCGCTTTTTTTTTGCCATTTGTGAATATATTGATGCATCTATGGCTGGATGTTGTAGCACTCTTGTCTCCACATTAGAAGTTTTGGGCTCAAATCCAGCTTGTTAGGCATAAATCCATAATTTAAGTCTCCAGTGTAATCCTACGATTGGCTTGTCATTCAGATGACATCCTGGCAGCCCTCTCAGGTGAATATAAACCAGCAGAGCCAACTTCAAAGATAATGGGAGTTCTCTGCAGTGTAGTGGCCAATGTTTGTGTTGAATACACCATGAAAGTGTAATGCTAGAAATGCATACAAAGGTCACACCACAATATTGCAGGAGAGATGTGATTCCACTGGACCGAATGCAGAGTAGACTTTAGCTGGACTGAACATTTTCAGCTATAATGAAAGAAGAATATTGAGGAGGTTTGAGGAAAGATTCTGAGTTTTACAATTCTGTTGGAATTTGCTGAAGTAAACATGAAGAATCTTTGTCCCTGTCATGGGTGTAATCAGCCAGTTGCTATAGATTTGATAAAAGAGTTGCGAATTATGAAGGTAGAGGAAGGAATGTTGAGGGAGGGGATAAGTGGAAATAGGAACGGGTCTTCTGGCTACTAAAGATTTTAGTTTCCCTTCCCATTCCCATACTGACCTTTCAGATCTGGGCCTTCTACGTTGCCAGAGTGAGGTCACAATTGGAACAGCACCTCATATTCTGCTTGGGTAGTTTATGGTGTGATCATTGAATTAGGTAATCTCTAACTACCTCCCTCCACTCCCCTTTCTCCAACCCCCCTTCCTTTTTCTTCCCACCCCCTCCAGTGTGCCCCTCCTGGATATACACCTATTTCACTCCTCCCCCTCCACCTACATTTCTATCTTTGGCATCACAATTCATCACAAACTTCAATCCTTTTGTTTCGCACCTTCAATTTTTTCATCTATGCCCATTGTTCAACCATCTTCTTATCAAAAATCTCCCATGCTTATGTTCACCTATTACCTGCAATGATCTGTCTGCCTCTCCTCTCACATCTTTCCCCCCCAACCTCTGCTTCCTCCCCCCACCGCAATCAGTCTGAAGAAGGGTCCCGACCCGAAATGTCACATATCCATTTTCTCCAGAGATGTTGCCTGACCCGCTGAGTTACTCAAGCATTTAGTTTCTATCTTTGGTATAAACCAGCATCTGCAGTATCTTTTTATTACTTAAAATGCTTACTCCTATCCATTTTCTCCAGGAATGCTGCCTGACCCACTGAGTTACTCCAGCACTGTGCTTTTTTGTGTAAACCAGCATCTGTAGTTCCTCATTTCTGCTATAGATTTAAAGTTACTTGTAAGAACTTTAGAGAGCAGTTAAGGACATTTTCTGTTCCCCTTGGGCCCAGAACATGCTCTCTAAAAAGATGGTGGGGGCATCAATCTTCACCATATAGGCCATTTAACCTACTAACCTGTAAGTCTTTGGAGTGTGGGAGGAAACCGGAGATCCTGGAGAAAACCCACACAGGTCACGGGAAGAATGTACAAGCTCCATGCAGACAAGCACTCGTAGTCAGGATCGAACCCAGATCTCTGCCACTATACGGCAGCAACTCTACCACTGTGCCACTGTGCTGTCCTATTTTACCATTGAGAAAGCAGCGCTATGCCACCCTCTTAAACTACTGCAGTGTTTGTGGAGTTGCTGCTTAAATGCAGTTGTTTAGTGGGTTCAAGTATTTAGATCCAGTGGTGATGAAGGACTGGTGATATTTTTCCATATAAAGATGATTCACAGCTTGCATGGGGACCTACAAGTGGTGGTGTTCACATGCATCTGCTCTGTTGAAATTCAGTGGTAGATGTAACAGGTTCTTTAGATTAATTTTGTGTTGTTGGAAAGGCAAAGTTGAATGTATTTTGTAGATAGTACACACATGTTGAGGGGTGATGCCTGTATGGTCATGAGTAGTCGCCCAAAGAGTCGTACCTTTTTCTGGTCGCCGCTGGATTTTCAACATTTTGAAAAATTTTGGCGACCTGCTATGACTATGACAGTTGCCGGCAAGTCGCCGAAAAAAATTGCATAAGTGGGATAGGCCCACAATGCTACTTTCAAGGAACTATGGACACGCACTCCGAGATCCCTCTGCTCTTCAACACTCTCCAGAACCCTGCCATTGTGCTACTGTGGAGGTTCTGCCCGGGTTAAACCTTCCAAAATGCAGAACTTCATATTTATCTGCAATAAACTCTATTAATCATTCCTCTGCTTACTTTTCTAATTGATCAAGATCCTGGTAATCTTTTATAACCATCTTCGCTAAATATAATACCACCCACTTTAGTGTCATCTGCAACTTACTAATCCTGCCTTGTACATTCTCATCCAAATTATTGATATAAACCACAAACAGAAATTGCCCATTTGTAGACACTAGTGTGTATTTGAAACACACCACGAGTCACAGGCTTCCAGTACAAAAATAACTTTCAACCACCCTCTGCCTCCTTCCACGAAGCCACTTTTCTGTCCAGTTGGCTAATGGCCCTGTCTCACGGTGCGAGTCTACCCACGAGTGACCCCGAGTGAAAGAAAAATAAACAGATTTGTGGTTGTGTACAAGATTCCAAGTTTATGTTCAAGAGGTTAACCGAGTTCCCACGGGTATGTCTAAAACCCCTGTCTCACAGTGCGAGTTGGCCCACGAGTGAGCCCGAGTTTTCACTCGTGGTGGTCACGTACGATGAACGTAGCGGCAACGTCGGAACTCGCGCGTTCAACTTGTCCACTCGTGGCGCTAACGGCAGGTACTCGGGAAACTTGTTAACTCGTGAAAAAAATCAAACATGTTTGATTTTTTCCACGAGTCAAATTAACTGTTCAAGTTAAAAATGGAAACATTTAAACACGTTGCAGTAACGTAATGGCCCATGCGTTTACCTTAAGTGTCTCGTGAGTCTATCGTGGGAACTTTTTTATAATCTGAAAGGGACTGAACCAAAGTAGTATAATATGTATATACATATTATATATATTATATATATTTCAATTCCAACCCCGAAGCAATTGAGAGGCGATTTCTTGGGGCCATGTAATTTAACGTGTGTCTTTGCTTTTAAAAGTGAAGCTGTTTAATTGTTTACGCTGCGCTGTGTTTTCGTGTTGGGGAGAGTGCTGCTGTTACAATGCTTTCGATTCTATACTGCCCTCCCCCTTCCACAGAAAAATGCCAAAATTTGTCTTTGTGCCCGCTCTCCTGGGAGCAATCCCAACCAGGGGAACAATGAACCCTCAGAGGCTTCGCGTTCCTTGCTCCTATATATGGACCTCGCTCGCTCGCAACTGTATGAACGCTCGATCAACCAGACATCGGCCAACACAGAGGCCTGATTACTGAAAACAAAGTCAACTTGTACCAGACCTCATCATCTTCCTTCCGACCACCCGTAACCACGGCACCACACTTTCAACAGAAAACTTAATATTTAAAGAATATATTATGGGACATTGGATTGTCTGAAGAAGGGTCCCGAGCAGAAACGCCACATATGTGTGTGTGTGTGTGTGTGTGTGTGTGTGTGTGTGTGTCTGTGTGTGTGTCTGTGTGTGTGTCTGTGTGTGTGTCTGTGTGTGTGTGTCTGTGTGTGTGTGTCTGTGTGTGTGTGTCTGTGTGTGTGTGTGTCTGTGTGTGTGTCTGTGTGTGTGTCTGTGTGTGTGTCTGTGTGTGTGTGTCTGTGTGTGTGTCTGTGTGTGTGTCTGTGTGTGTGTCTGTGTGTGTGTGTGTGTGTGTGTGTCTGTGTGTGTGTGTGTGTGTGTGTGTGTGTGTGTGTGTCTGTGTGTGTGTGTCCTGTGTGTGTGTGTGTGTGTGTGTGTGTGTGTGTGTGTGTGTGTGTGTGTGTGTGTGTGTGTGTGTGTGTGTGTGTGTGTGTGTGTGTGTGTGTGTGTGTGTGTGTCTGTGTGTGTGTGTGTGTGTGTGTGTGTGTGTGTGTGTGTGTGTGTGTGTGTGTGTGTGTGTGTGTGTGTGTGTGTGTGTATCTGTGTGTGTATCTGCTGTCGGGTCCCGGCGGCCGCTCAAAGTCAGTCACCGAGCTGCTTCCTTCCTCGGAAGTGGCGGCCAGTTCTGCTGTCCGTGCCCGGAACGCTGCGGCAGCCACCCAAGCAAATTCACTCCCCGGCCACAATAAAACCATATAGCAATGACAGCACGGAAACAGGCCATCTCTGCCCTTTTACTCCATGCTGAACACTACTCACCTAGTCCCATCTACCTGCACTCAGACCGGAGCGTGGCAAGTGGGTTACTGACCCCAATTCCCTCCTTCACAACGCCAGACTCCCCAAATACTATGAACTGAGCTCTCCCCCCACCCCGGGAAAGACAGTATTTAAAAACATAAAACAACAAGAAATGCACTTACCACGTTATTGGTTACTGGAGGGTGCGCATTTTCCCTTTGTAGGTCGTATCAATAGCTGCGGCCGCGCTGAAATAACTCAAAGCCACAGGATGGAGATGTATTTTAACATTGTTGCTTTATTAAAACATACCTTCATTCACGGTTGGCTCAAGAGTAACGGGAGAGGAACTTGGTAACTCGGGAGAGGAAGTTGGAGCATCGCAGAAATGACATACCCGTGGGAACTCGGTTACACACTTGATCATAAACTTGAAGTCTCGTGCACAACCACGAGTCTGTCACTCGGGGTACCTCGTGGGTCAACTCGCACCGTGAGACAGGGCCATAAGTTTGCCGTTTACTTCTCATTTCTGCGATGTTCCTAGTTCCTCTCCCGAGTTACCAAGTTCCTCTCCCGAGTTACTCTTGAGCCAACCGTGAATGAAGGTCTGTTTTAATAAGCAACATTGTTAAAGAAGACATCTCCATCCTGCAGCTTTGAGTTAAAGATAGAATTCAGCGCGGCCGCATCTATTGATATGACCTACAAAGGGAAAATGTGCACCGTCCAGTGGCAGAGCAGTTATACTTATGATTTGTTTGAAACACACATCAAGTAGTTAGAAGACCAGCGGGCGGAGGTTTGCTATATTTTAATTGAATTTACTGCCAGGTCGACACACTGCAGGGAGACGGGACATGAAATCTTTGAATGTGGACGGATGTCTCTGCGCCTGCTCGTTCTAAGTGGGATATATTTTTAGTTGCCTTTCAAGCCGGGCTTTGGTTTTATTCCTTGTTTTTGTTTATTCGCACGCACTTTTCGTGTGTGAGGGTGTGAGGTTCATGCCGGGTGCCGGCCGGCCGCAGCCACTGTTCTTTCACATCAATTGCACATCAGGTTGTTGGGAGACGGAGCTCAAGGTTCGCTTCCTGAGCTGCTTTGGTGCCCAGGCGTGAGTTGAGGTGGAGGGAGGTTGGGGGGGGGGGGGGCATCATTAATCTGTCTGGGGTGACAAGGCTTTTGGGTTAGGCTGGGATCATTCTCTGCCCTAATCTCGCTCTTTATGTGTGTGCATTAGCAGGGGGAAGAGCGGTCTACCTCGCTGGGCCACAAGACCTTTGCCGCCTGCACCTTGCAGCCATCAACTTGTTTGTTCCTTTGGTGCACCTCATCTGCCCTGCTCCCATCCCAGCCCTGGCCCAGCTCTCTGCCCCATTCTCTTGGAAATGTTGCTTCCGCCACTGTAACGAGGAGGGGTCTGGCTGACTGGCTTGGTGGGTGAGTGGGCAGGGAGGGGGGCTGGGTACAAACCACCAAATCCATTCTCAAAAGTCGGGCAGAGCCATGTAGATTTCACGTTTCTCTCTGCTTCATATACGTGGGAATCATGATCACTCAGCATCTCTGGTGATGGGATGACGTTTCCAAAATTCTGCTGCATCTTCGTGTTACTCCAGCACCGTGTGTTCACTTTTTGTCAACCAGCATCTGCCCTTTCTCGTGTAAGACATTATTTGTATCCGTGGCAGTTGATTGTCGCTCCCTTCCCACGGGGTCGAGACGGGACTAGAGTTGGGAGGGAAGGGGGGGGGGGGGGGGGAGGGAAGGTGACTTAGTGTGGGAGACAAGTGTAGGAAAGGTGTACTGACTGTGTGGGCAGACACCTTGGTCTCAGAAGCCGCTGTGTCTCCCTGTCCCTGGGATAGCAGGGGGCGATCAAACAGCACAATACCCCCCTCCCCCTCCACACCAACACTAAGGGCAATGATCCCAAGGCTTTAGCGTCAGAAACAGCGGGCAGGCGACAATCACCCATCATAACACGAGAGAGATCATGCGCTATTGTAGGTCTCCTTTGCACGTCGGTGTTTCTGTCTTTCTCCATCTCATTGTTGGCCCTGTCTGTCGCCACCCCCACCCCCACCCCTCTACTTCCCGGCCATGTGTGTGACCCCCATCCCTCCCCTCTCCAGCTCCCTGCCCATTGCACCGGGCACGGGGGCTTCGTACCGTCTTCACGTCGGCGACGGGGAAGGGGGGGATAGGAGTCAGCGGGCACGCCGGCTCTGCCACACCATGAGCCGCCGCCAACCAGGCCACCCGTCCACGTCCACACGCTCGGTAGAACAGGAGCTGAGACTGGGAACTGTACCGCCCTTGCCCCCTTCCCCTGCAACTGCAAACAACCCTGCTCACCTAACCCGCCCGTCCCTTCTCTCTGGGTATTGAAGGCGCTTCTGGTCTGCAGTGTGCAATAGTCACCAAAATACACTGCATCTTTTGAAAGGAAAAATACAAAATATGTCAATCCCACTGGATAGGCCTCAGTCATGATGCTGTACAACACGGAAACAGGTCCTTCGGCCCAGCTTGGCAGTGCCATCCAAGTTGACGTCTTGGGGTTGGCCTATTTGCCTGCATGTAGCCCATGGGCTACATCCATTTATAACCTCAAGAAAATTCCTGCTTCAGTTTCCTGGGTCCAACTCAGAGAGAAGTCTCCCCCCTTTCCAGGGTTAATCGCTCCACTGTTTATAATGCTGGTTGACAAAAAGTGAACACACGGTGCTGGAGTTACACAAAGATGCAGCAGAAGTTTGGAAACGTCATCCCGTCACACATTCCTTCTCTCCAGAGATGCTGCCTGCCCGCTGAGTTAAAGAGTGCCCACGGTAGACTCGCAAGTCACTAAGGTAAACGCACGGGCCACTACGTTCTTACAACGTGTTTAAATGTTTCAATTTTTAACTTCAAGAGTAAATTTGACTCGTGGAAAAATTTAAACATGTTTGAATCTTTTTCAAGAGTTAACAAGTTTCATGGGTACCTGCCGTTAGCGCCATGTCGTTAAGTTGCGTCCACGAGTTCCGACGTTCCCGCTACGTTAATTGTACGTGATAACCACGAGTTTAATTTGTTTTAAACTCGGGGTCACTCGTGGGTCGACTCGCACCGTGAGACAGGGGTTTAAATCTACCATGGAGCCCATGCAAGATCCTTGAGCAAATTTCCACACTGCTGATGTATTGTAGTAACTGTACTGGAACAATTTAGCTACAGATGCAGTTTGTTTAGGAGCTCAGATCTTCAGTAAAACAGCTAGGAAATTGGAGTGAATCGAATTGCCTGAAGATTCATTTCTTAAATGTTGGTATCTGAGGAGGAAGCTAAGCTTAATCTGTTCATCACTTCTGGCTGCTCATGGAGTCTGTTCTTAAGCAGCTCCAGGATTTTGCTGCAGTCATGATGGTGAAACTGTAGATAATGTCGAAGTCGGGAGAAAGTAACTTGAAGGGGAACTTTGGTATGTTGTCCCTGTACTGAGGTGAGAAAAAACGTTTTCACCCAGAGAGTTGTGAATTTGTGGAATTCCCTGCCGCAGTGGGCAGTGAAGGCCAAGTCACTGAATGGATTTAAGAGAGGGTTAGATAGATAGAGTTAGATAGAGCTCCAGGGACTAGTGGAATCAAGGGATATGGGGAGAAGGCAGGCACGGGTTATTGATCGGTGACGATCAGCCATGATCACAATCAATGGCGATGCTGGCTCGAAGGGCCGAATGGCCTCCGCCTGCACCTATTTTCTATGTTTCTATGTTTCTATTACTCCGCTGCACCTTCTATAAAACAATGATTGTGGATTTGGTATTTAGATAGTATTTGTAATTAAAACGGCAATAATATTGTGTGTTATTATCTCTATCTTTAGTGTTTATCATAATGTGCCCCATTGAATATATCTCTATTAGAGGAAGCTGTTTGTGCACTGGATATCAATGATGCCCCAAAATTGTGACCCAAAGGGTGCTACTGTGTTTCCACAGTTTCCACAGTGGCATCCTTTGGAAAGTGATAGAATATTTGCCCATTTCTGTATTTTTAAGCACATTAATAATGCCAAATGAAACTGCAATAATATTTCAAGGTCCTCAGTTGTAATACAAATAAAGGAAAAACAAAATTGTAGCACACTTTTATTAGCAAGCACTCTAAGTAAAATAAATGAGGATATATTACTTGCAAAGAAATGTGCCATATTTTAAATACTTATTGATAGAAAGGCTCATTTAGATATTGTCATTCATGACATCAAGACTTTGCATACATGAAATAACTTTGAAGAATAATCATTGATACACTGCAAGGAACATGACAACCAGCCTGTGAATTTGAAGCTGCTACAGACAGCATTTTGATACAGATGATGATTTTTTTCTTTGGTTGAATAACAAATGCACATGTAATTCCATTGTGCATTTCCGGTTATCATTGTGGGGATATAGCATTTTTTTTCAATGTTGCACTGTACTGTTATTGCTTCCATTAGATTGTCGTATTGTAGTTATTATATTGCCTAAGCATTTTCTTCAAGACATTATATGTGGACTATTCAGAGGTCAAGTGGCACAAGGAAAAAGAGAGTTTTTGTTGGTGATTCCTGTTTGAGAACATTGGAACTTTCATCTAGTATGTGTCTGGCCATTCTGTCTTATCCATCTGTATATGTACTACGAGCATTCTTATTGTTTACTACATTTTTAAACGTTGATTAATACATACTGTTTGAAATTATGTATAATTCAGGCTGCTAATATGTTTCCTGACCTTAGGATGTCCCAGAATGCTGTACATTTAATGAAGAACTTTTCGTACTGCAGTCTCTCTTGTTACACATGGTACATGCCAGCTGACAGTGTATTAATCTCTTCCTAAGTCTGTTTAGGAATTTCAAGATTGCCATCTTCAGCTTGCATCTTGAATGCATACAGTGGAGCAAGCCCTGTCCCAGCAGATATAATAAAAAAATATATAGAATCACAAATTTAAGGGAGTCCCAAAGAATCAAAGGGGGGGTTTGCAAACACGTTCCGCTAGCTTCTTAGATCTTGGTATAGATAATAGTATTTTCTGCCACAACCCATTATTGAAATGTAGTCCATACCTCCTTTAAAAGGGAAATTAAAGAGTAACTTGAGGAAAGGAATGAATAGTAACGGTTATAGGAATGAGGAGAGTCGGATTAGACAGTGTTGTGTGTTAGCAAGCACTAAAGTGCAGACTTGGGTGGAGTAATGTGATCCTTAACAGAGAATGCTCTCTTAGGAAAAAGATGTGCACCAGCAAAGATAGTTATCTTCCCTTTAGAAGTTTTTAAAGATAAAACTACTGTACTTCAATGGGGTATGAGCTTTGATAGTAAAAGGAATGCTCTGGGAACTCAACTATTTGTTTTGAAGTACCAGTGGCTTTTGAAGTTATTTTTTATGATCTCACACCTCAGTTTAACGTTTAAATGTTGCAACAGTAAATGGGAAAAGAGGAAAGTTTTGTGTATTATTTAGAGTCCTGAGATATATTTGTTGGATCATTTTTACAAATTATGTCTACAAAGTTTTGAAATAAGATTCTGCTGAGAACATAGAGGAATTGTTTTTTTATTATCTACCATTACAGACTTTGGCTGAGATAATTATCTCAGCTAAAGTCTGTGATGGTCAAAGCTTCAAAGTAGTTACAGATGTGGATCAATGATAATTCTGATTAATGCAATAAACAGACA
Source organism: Okamejei kenojei (assembly GCA_035221665.1). Taxonomy (NCBI): domain Eukaryota; kingdom Metazoa; phylum Chordata; class Chondrichthyes; order Rajiformes; family Rajidae; genus Okamejei; species Okamejei kenojei. The sequence goes on from CM069133.1 coordinate 82,447,947, forward strand.
TTCAGAGCTGGTTATCACTTTCAGTCAATGCAAAACACATTGATAAAGACCATTATTTTAAAGGGCTCACATAACTTTCATTCCAAGATCTTGCTAGATTACACTGGCACCTTTGTTGCTTATAATATACATAAATGACCTAGATAAGAATGCAGAAGGTATGATTAGTAAAGTTACAGATGACATACTAATTGGTGGAGTTATAGAGAGCAAAGAATCCTGAACTAAGGATACCATGGGGCATTGTTCAGATGGAAAGTTGTGTTTAGCAGTGGCAATAGAACTGGGGGGGGGGGGGGGGGGGCAGTGTCCCCTCCCACAGTAGGGAGTTCAAAATGAAAAATTCCACCCCTGCAAACATCTTCATAAATCACCCCTGGATCCTCTCCAGAGCAATTGCACCTTTTCTACAATGTGTCATAGTCTTACAGCATGGAAACAGGCCCTTCATCCCAACTTGTCCATGCAGATCAAGATGCTCCATCTAAACTAGTTCCATTTATCCACATTTGGCCCATATCCCTTTAAACCTTATGTTTGCCAGTGTGTGTGTGTGAGAGTGTGTGTCAGTGAAGCGGTGACAACATCCAGAGTGGGTGGAGACTTGGCAATGCCCGGGGAGCATCCCCCCCCCCCCCCCCCCCGTCTCTCCCCCCCACCCCCAGGGAGTGCTCTGCGCCCAGCTAGGGTCCAGGGGAGGTGAGGGTTAGTGACCCGGGCGTCGGGCATTGGAGCAGAGCCTTAGCCCAAGATTCATCCCCACGGCTCCGGAGTCGGCACCGACACCCCTACTCACCCGGTTCCCCTGGCTCCGGGCCAGGGTTAAAACACCATGGGGTGTGGACAGAGCGGCCGACGGACATAGAGCCGCTGGAGGTGAGGGTGGGAGGTGTGAGCGGTGCCTGGTTGGCCGGGGGGGTTCGGTGCTGGGACCACCACCGTGTCTCATCTATCACACCATCTGCTAAACAATTTTTCTTCCCCCAAATCACCTTTGCCGGTAATTTGACAGCCCTGCTTTAAACCAATGCCCTCTAGTTCATGAATGACATATCCCAGGAAAAAGATTATGTATTTACCTTAGATATTCCCCTCATGATTTTTACTCATCTCTAAAACAAATTTTTTAATTGAATTTTGAATTTCCAGCACCAGTAGATTTTTGAGGGTGAGAAATTTGTGATCAGCGTGAGAGCGTGAGAATTTTGTGAAATGTGTGATTCTTATGCTCAACTCGTGAGAGTTGGCTGCTCTGCATTAGGGTGTAAGTCCATAACTCCCTGATAGTGACAACACATGTGGAAAGAACAGTGAGAAAAAAAAATTGGTACGCCTACCTTTACAATCTGAGACCTTGAGTATAAGAGTTTTGACATAATGTTGCTGTTGTTTTAGAATATTGTGTATAGTTTTAGTCAGTACATTACATATGCATAATATAAAATGTGCAAATGTGGCGTCAGCCTATACACGGGCCACTTATGCTCAAACCCTCGTCAGGAGATACGAGGGCGGGCACGTGACGTCATGGGCTAGAGGGAGTGTCCCGGTACGTAAGGTCATCTCACCTCGAGATCTAAGTAGGTAGTCAACCGGTAGCTGAGTCCAAGAGTACAACCTCGCTCAGCTATAGCAACATTGTTAATATAGTTAGCGCACCAACCTAACGTAATGACTGAATAAACAACTGTTTGAACCGGCCTGACGTCTCACCTTTATTCACCACGTTTGGTGCCGCTACATTAGTGACCCCCGACTGTCCAAATTGAAATTTGGATTTTCTTCTGAAGCACGCAACCATCGGGCCTGATGTCTGCAGCCGGCTGCCCAGCCCTGCAGAACTACGATGCCGCCAATCCGGCGCTGCAGTGAGGTATGCCGCCTCTTCCCCACCAGCTGTTGCTCACCGGAGCTGACAAGCCGCAGCTGCTGCCGCTCTCCCACTCCCGGCAACGGGCAGGCCGCCTTGTGTGATGGCCGCCGAGCTCCTCCGCATGACCTGCCCGGAGCCAATCACCAGAGTGGAGAGGTTATACCAGCTGCCGCTGCCCCAACAGCCGCTGCAGGAGCTGCAAGCATAGCAGCCTCCTGCCCACAGCAACGCCGACCCACGCCCGATGGCCCTGGGAGCAGAGAGAGAGAGTACCTGCCGCTCTCCTGCTCCTGACAATGGACCAGGGCCCGGCCTTGCACCGCGAACATGGCTCCAGGCCTTGCACTGCACCGGGCCTCACCGCTCCGGGTCCTGCACCGGCCTCACCTCACCTGCACCGCACTGGCGCTCACCGCGGACATGGCTTCATACCGAGCACCGCAACAGGCCTCACCGTGGCCATGGCTCCACATCCTGCACCGCACCTGGCCCCGCCAGTCACTGCCCAGGGCGGGCTTAGATGGGGCGCCTGCCGAAGACGCCCTTCTTCTCCTCACTGGCATGGACTCCGAAGATCCCTGGGCGCTGGCTGCTTGTCCGGCCCAGAGATTCAATCGCTGGTGAAGGCCGCCTCAGCCAGCCAGCAAAATGGCCATCACGGCCTCCTGAACAAGTGGTTGCACGACTACTAAAATGGCCGCCGCGGCCGGCCGGAAGAGAAGCTCAAACTCACCATCCACCGCGCCACCTTCCGGCCGGATGCCGTCCCTGCAGCCTGACCACCGGCAACAGCACCACTATCAGATCGGTTGCCTTCACTGCATCTGCACCGCCGTCCACAGCGCCACCTTCCAGCTGGATGCCGTCACTGCAGCCTCACTGCCGTCCACAGCGCCTCTTTCCAGCCGGATGCAGTCCTTGCAGCCTGACCACCAGTAACAGCGCCTCATTCAGGCCGGAGGCTGTCACTGCAACACTATGAACACTGGACAATTTGAACTTTGAACACTGATTGCACTATAATTTGTATTGTTACTGTTCATTTTGTGTTCACTGCATTTCCACGCCCGGTTCAGAAATTGGTTTGTTTATTTTATTTAGTTTTTTTCCACTCATCGTTGCTGGGGGCCGTATTTCACAGGACACTCTCCCTTAGCTGGTTGAGGAGATGCGACTGTGTCTCTTCCATCCGGCGGCTTCTGCATCGGTCACCTCGCACCCTTCGGTACCTCAGGATCGGCCACGCAGAGCATCACTGCACCCATGGAGCCCTCCGTACCGACCCATGCCCGGGGTTTTCCAGACCCACACGCAGGAGCTGCCCTCGACCATGCTATTCCTTCCTCCAGTTCTGGGGCGTCAGCCTATACACGGGCCACTTATGCTCGAACCCTCGTCAGGAGATACGAGGGCGGGCACGTGACATCATGGGCTAGAGGGAATGTTGTGGTACTTAAGGTCATCTCACCTCGAGACCTAAGTAGGTATTCAAACAATAGCTGAGCCCGAGAGAACAACCTCGTTCAGCTACCGCAACATTGCTAACATAGTTAGCGCACCAACCTAACATAACGACTGAATAAACAACTGTTTGAACCGGCCTGACGTCTCACCTTTATTCACCACGTTTGGTGCCGCTACACAAAAGTCTTGTTATCAGCTTTGCGTATATTCAGCAATTAAGTATCCTCAGCCCTTTGAGGTAGAGTTGCATGGTAGCGCAGCAGTAGAGTTGCTGCCTTACAGCACCAGAAACTTGGGTTCAAGCCTGACTACAAGTGCTGTCTGTATGGAGTTTCTACGTTCTCCCCATGTCCTGTGTGGTTTTCCCCGGTTTCCTCCCACACTCCAAAGATGTACCAGTTTGCAGGCTAATTGGCTTCAGTAAAATTTTCAATTGTCCATAGGGTGTAGGATTGTGTTAGTGTGCAGGGATCGCTGGTCAGTGCGGACTCGTTGGGCCAAAGGGTATTTTTCCACGCTGTATCTCTAAACTAAACTAGAAGAAGTCAAAGATTCATAAATTTCTGACTGGAAGGATTTTCTCCTCTTAGTTTTAAAAGTCAATCTTATTCTGAGACCTTGAGTGTTTGTTTATTATAGTGCATGCACCAAGATACAGTAAAAAGCTTTTGTTTGCGTGTTATCCAGTAAAAGAAAGACTATACATGAATACAATCAAGCCATCTACGTACAAAGATAAAGGATAAAGGGTACAATATTTAGTGAAAAGATATAACGGTGAAGTCTGGTAGAGTCTGTTTGAAGATAGTTCAAAGGTGTTGTGCCACCCAGTTATGGATCCTCTGGTGATAGAAAGCATCTCCTCTCCAAATACCCTGTAAATCCCTCATGCGGTCTATAAATAATCTCAGAATTTGTCAAATCCTCTGCCATTCTTCCATGTGCTGTATAGAAACTAGCACTAATAGTGACCACAATACATCTGATCTTAACTATGACCTATTATGTTTTATGATATTTTATGTTTATTTGTGATAAAACAGAAAATACGGCAATAATAGTAGAGGGCAGAGGGTAATAATGATTGGATGCTTTTCTGATTGATCCCTATTCCACAGGGATTGGTGGTCTTTGTGATATGTATTAATGATTTGAATGTGAATCTAGGTCATATGATTGGTAAGTTTGTGAATGATATGAAAGTTACTAATGCTGTGGATCGTAAGGAAGGTTTTCTTAGGCCGCAGCAGATATAGATTAAATGGAAAGTTGGGAGCAAATGAAACTTAGTTCTGACCCTCTCTATGCGCTCTAGTTTCAGAATCCTCTACCCTTGGAAAGAAAATGTTGCGATGTTCGTTTCCTCTGAGAAACACTGTTTGAATACAATGTATTAGCCACTGTATTATTGGGTTTGGGAAATGTGTGTCATGTATTAATCGATTAATCGATATCTGTAATTGGATTGTAAAGAGACCACCCCGTGGTGGTTAGGTATAGTAGTTGAACTAATAGTGTTTTGTCAAAATAAAGTTTAGATGCGCAAATGCTTGACTCAGGGATTTTGGACTGAAACTAGACGGGGGGGGGGAGGGGAAGCTTAGAACAAACTATTTACATTTGCACTACCAAATGTACTTAAATTATATTGACAAAACGTAATCATGTCAGTACTGAAAGATACAAATAATGACAGAATAATGCACTACTTGTGAATTTGTTTTCATGGTTCCTTATTAATCCAAAGGATTACTAAAATTCATAGGGGATCAACAAATTATTAAATGAAGCTCTGATTTATCTGTTTCTGTAGATTGGCAAGTCATAAATTCTTGAGCAAAATTAAAAACAGTTGGAGGAACTCAGCGAGTCAGACACCTGTGGAGGGAATTGGACAGATATTGCTTTGGTCCATGACCCTTCTACAGACTGATGGAGTAGAGGGGAGATCGCTGGTAGAATGAGGTGAGGGCAATGGGTGGAGCAAGAACTGCAGAAGGATCTCGACCAGAAACGTCAACCATTCCTTCTATCCAGAAATGCTGCCTGTCCCACTGAGTTATTCCAGCATTTTATGTCTATCTTTGATTTAAACCAGCATCTGGGGTTCCTTCCTACACAAGTAAAAGGAGGATCCAGATAAGCAGAGGTTGATTGGCGGATGAGTCAGGTGGTGTTTCTATAAATTCTTCATCTAGTTTATCAAGGTTGAAACTATTAAACAAAGCAGGTGCCTGCTAATTTAAATGTCTTAATGAAATCAGCTGAGATTTGTATTTTGGTCTGAACGGTTTGACACTTTCCGTAAATGTTAAGAACACAAACACAAAAAGTGGGGTCATAAGCAGATTGGAATGATTAAATACTTTTCCTTTCATTGTCAGGTTAATGAGATTTACCATGATAAATCATTGGGAGCTCACGTGAATGTGGTGCTGGTGCGAATGATCATGCTGGGATATGCAAAGGTAAGTTAGATACAAAGCCCTCCACCAAAACTGCAATTTTCCATATTCTGTTTGCAACTCATCTGTCACAAAGAACAACGTTCAAGAAATGTAACAAAATATAAAGAAAGGCGGTACAGAGCGAAAACTAGTTTTCCGGCAACTGATGGTCTGCCCACTCCTATAATCAAGGCAAAATTACAAGAGTTCAGTTGAAAATCTCTGAGCTGCCGCAGATGGCATTGTGAGTGGCGAGCCCTCTTTCCGGTCGTGCTCATCCCTCGTGAAAGAATCAACTGTGCTCTCATTCTCTCCAAACCATTTTTCAAACACAATGCAGCAAATACCCATTTTAACAACCCCATTATAACAGATGTCGGATATAGCGGACGGACCTGCCGACCCATCTCCGGCTCGCACCATCTCCACGGCAGTTTACAGCCTGGCTTCCGGCCCCACACCCGATTCACAAAGTGCACCAGCGAGCCTTTCTTCACCCACTGAAAGCACACAAAATGCTGGAGTAATTCAGTGGGTCAGGATCTCTGGAGAGCACAGATAGGTGACATCAGGACCATTCCTCAGATTGATTCAGCCGGCTGAGTTCCTCCAGCACCCCCTCGATCACCATGGGGCTCCCTCACCTCTCCCTGCTGTCGCTTCCAAGGTGGAGAAGGAGGAGGGGGCGGCAGTGGTGGGGGGGAACACGGTCGCAAGCAATGACCTGCTGACCCCTCCCCAGCTCGCACCATCTCTCCAGCCGTTGAGAGCCCTGGCTTCCGCCTCCACTTTCGACTCTCGCTAGGTGCATCAATAAGCCCTTCGAGTGTGGACAGCATCAATAAGCCCTTCTAGTGAGGACGTGCATCAATGAGCCCTTCTGGAGTGGCTGCCTTACAGCGCTTACAACGCCGGAGACTCGGGTTCGATCCCGACTACGGATGCTGTCTTTATGGAGTTATTACGTTCTCCCCGTGACTGTGGGTTTTCTCTGTGATCTTCAGCTTCCACCCACACTCCAAAGACGTAGGTTAATTGGCTTGGTATAAATGTACAATTGTCCCTAGTGTGTGTAGGATAGTGTTAATGTGTGGGGATCGCTGGTTGTTGTGGACTTGATGGGCCGAAGGGCCTGTTTCCGTGCTGCATCTCTAAACTCAACTAAACTAAAGTGATGTTACATATGACAAATGACAAAGCTGTTGTTTTGTCCAGTGATTTTTGTGGCTCATGTTGTAGCCCCTGAGGACAGCGCTTTCTTCAGTATGTCCCCACCGACAGAAAACTGTGGGGCTCGGGAGTGGGGTTGGAAGCCGGAGCTCCAAACGGCCGGGGAAACTGGGTGCCCACAAATTCACAAGTTATAGCAATAGAATTAGGCCATTCGACCCATTGAGTCTACTGGGCCATTCAATCCGTTGATCTCTACCTCCTAATCCCATTTTCCTGCCTTCTCCCCATAAATTGACACCCGTTCTAATCAAGCCCGCAATGGATTGGCAGGTCATTCCATTCACATTCTGTTTACATTTTATATTTGTTCTATTTAACCTCCATTGTGCTTTAGAGATACGGGAGGGTGTCATTATTGGGCCAGGGCAGTATTGTCGTTTTAGTATCATGTGACCTCTGTTGGTCCAGAAAGACTCTGGAATTGTGGGTTTCAAAAAAATCTGTGTTTAACCTGAAATGGAAGTTGCCATGAGTCATTTATACAACATCGTAAAATCACTACAAATTCAAAAGACAACCTTTTTGCACTTACTGGAGAATCGAGGGTTACACAAAAGGCTGGAGAAACTCAGCGGGTGCAGCAGCATCTAAGGTGTGAAGGAGATAGGCACCCGCTGAGTTTCTCCAGCCTTTTGTGTAACCCTCGATTCTCCAGCATATGCAGTTCCTTCTTTAACACTTTGTCTACGCCACTGCGATATCTCCTCAAGGTATGCCTACTTTGCAGAAGTTCTCCTCCTCCCTACGGAGACAGTTTCGCCTATCTCCTTCGCTCCTTAGATGCTGCTGCACCCGCTGAGTTTCTCCAGCCTTTTGTGTAACCCCCCTTATTGCACTTACTCTGGGTGAAGTGTTCTTTTGCAGATTGTTTGTAAGAACTTACAAAATTCTTAAGGGTTTGGACAGGCCGGATGCAGGAAGATTGTTCCTGATGTTGGGGAGGTCCAGAACAAGGGGTCACAGTTTAAGGATAAGGGGGAATTCCTTTAGGACCGAGGTGAGGAAAACACTTTTCACACAGAGTGGTGAGTCTCTGGAATTCTCTGCCACAGAAGGTAGTTGAGGCCAGTTCATTGGCTATATTTAAGAGGGAGTTAGATGTGGCCACTGTGGCTAAAGGGATCAGGGGGTATGGAAAGAAGGCAGGTACAGGATACTGAGTTGGATGATCAGCCATGATCATATTGAATGGCAGTGCAGGCTCGAAGGGCCGAATGGCCTACTCCTGCACCTATTTTCTATGTTTCTAATTTTTAACAGCTGGAATCAGGCAGATGAAATAAACTAATTACCAATATCTTTGAGAAACGATAAGCACAGAAACTTGTATTTACACAGCCGTTATAGACTTATGCAGCCTTCCACTCATTATATAAATTTCCAGACATATAAATTGTCGCACGTTCTTTCCACCAATTTAAGTCATTACATGATAACGTTATTGTTGAGGTTCTAACATAGCATTTTCTTCCTGGCTGTCTGGCTAGTTGACATTCTGATGACCTCTACCTCACTTCAAACCCACTAGGCTTGAGTGTGCCAATCAACTCCTGGCTTGACCTCCCATCCACACATAAACCTAAGGTCTCCCAAAACCTTTCAGCCCATGTCCCATTTACAATCTGTGGTCCAGACCTCTGGGTATTACTCCAGTAACTTTATCATAGCTTCATTCTCCTAAACTGGTCTTATGTTGACCTTCTTCATCATTAAAAACAATTCTTGTTCTTGATTTAAGACACCTTTGTCCTCAACCCTCCACTAATATTGTAACTCCCTTCAACTCCCCAAACTATCTAATGCTCCTCCATTTGCCAGTTCTTGACTTTCCCTGAATTTAATCACCTGCACTTCTGTGCTTTCAGTTACCATGGCATTCAGCTCTGGATTCCCCTCCAAACCCCAGTGCACCTCCTTTAAGATGCTCCTTTAAATCCCTCTCTCTAAATAATTACTGGTTTGGAAACAAGTTTTATTCAATAATGTTCCAGCAAAAGCCTTGAAATGTTTTATTATGTTAATGGCACTTGATATATTGCAATTTGTTAATTTGGCTTATTTATTTGTTCACACGATCTAAAATTGTGTTGCTTACTGCCTATCCCTCATTTCTACTGAACTATGGTTGTATTTAATAATCTGAATTCATAATTAGGCTAGACTAGCAAAATATAGCAGACTACCCTTCTTCAAGAGCATTAGTGAACATTAGAATGAATTTTTAGAGCATGCACTACTTCCATGATTACCCATTCCTCATACTAGCAATGATTGATTACTTTAATTTAAGCTCCTCAACTATCATGATGGTGTTTGCTCTCATGGGCCACAATCCTTGGTCTAGACCTATGGGTATTATTCAGTAACTTAATCATTTCTTTTTTTACAACCATTCCCCCTACTGATTATAGCACCTATTCATACCAAATCTCAGATAATGCTGAAAAGATGTACTGGCATTATTGTTCTGAGTTCTTTTTTTGAGTATCGGGCTTTCTTAAGACAAGGGCAAAACACAAAGTCAGGGCATAACTCATTCATAATATCCATACTAGCATTTGTCAAGACTTAATTCTGGTTGCAATGCTTTTCATATTTGCCTGCACTGTAGGACATAGATTACTACAGCACCCAAAGAGGTTATTGACACTTCTGATTTGTAGCTCTTCTTTTTTGCAGCACAATCGCTGGGATGGCGGTGCTGTCATATGAGGACAGATTGAAAAGACTAGGCTTGTATTCACTGGAGTTTAGAAGGATGAGGGGATACTTATAGAAACATATACAATTATAAAAGGACTGGACAAGCAAGATGCAGGAAAAATGTCCCCAATGTTGGGTGTCCAGAACCAGGGGCCACAGTCTTAGAATAAAGGGGTGGTCATTAAAGACCAAGGTGAAAAAAACTTTTTTACCCAGAGAGTTGTGAATTTGTGGAATTCCCTGCCACAGAGGGCAGTGGAGGCCAAATCACTGGATGGATTTAAGAGAGAGTTGGATAGAGCTCTGGGGGCTAGTGGAGTCAAGGGATATGGGGAGAAGGCAGGCATGGGTTATTGATAGCCATGATCAGCCATGATCACAATGAATGGCGGTGCTGGCTCGAATGGCCGAATGGCCTCATCCTGAACCTATTTTCTATTTTCTATGTTTAATCTAATCTGTTCACCAAGAAATTATCAACATACATTCACCCAGGGAGCATAAGTAACATGGTTGTAACAGGATCAATGCTGTTACACTGCAAATTCTGAACCATTTATTCAATCTTAAGCATAAAGGCTTCAAGCAAATTTCATTTTGTAACAGCATGACGGTTCTATTTGATGATCACGATTACAGCGGTCATAGCGAGATTCAATTCCTTCTTTATATTTGACTTTTCTTTGGTGCGATTAAAATGCTAAGGTTTGCTTCACTTGTTTAATTTGAAAAATCACACTGATATTACCTAGTATATCCTCAATCTTTAAACATACTATGTCCAACAAAATAACTTTTCAAATGTTGTCCATTTAGTACCAGGCACCATGTAATTGCAAAATTGGTAAGTAATTCACTAAGTCATCTGAATGATATATCCAGCTTTGTGGAACTGTGTACATATATCATGTTGAGGAATCCTTAATGAAACCAAATATGCTGTGATCAGTCCATCAGCTTGATTGAAAGAGGGAATCCATCTCGAAGTTTGGAGAATGTCTGCCGTTGGGCCTCCTCTCAGCAAAAATCAGACCAAAATCATTCCGAGCACCACGACCATGCCATCTTTTTAACAAGGCAAGATTTCGGTCCAGCGGGAATGCAAGGTACTGCACAAGACTACTGGTGGCGATGGTGAAATCAGCAATGAATTGCTTTTTGTACAATCCAGTTGAAGAAATTGTTTCCACAGACTATTCAAATTAAGCTTTGGGAATAAACTATTTTCTTCTCAACAGCCTTTACAACAGCTATTCTCATCAGCCTTTACAAAGCCGTTACAAGTCTTATAGAAACTTACAAAATTCTTAAGGGGTTGGACAGGCTAGATGCAGGAAGATTGTTCCCGATGTTGGGGAAGTCCAGAACAAGGTGTCACAGTTTAAGGATAAGGGGGACATCTTTGAGGACCGAGATGAGAAAAACATTTTCCACACAGTTGAGTCCAGTTCATTGGCTATATTTAAGAGGAAGTTAGATGTGGCCCTTGTGGCTAGAGGGATCAGGGGGTATGGAGAGAAGGCAGGTACGGGATACTGAGTTGGATGATCAGCCATGATCATATTGAATGGCGGTGCAGGCTCGAAGGACCGAATGGCCTGCTCCTGCAACTATTTTCTATGTTTCTATGTTTCTAAACCAAATTATACCAACTAAGGTAGTATCTGTTCTCATAATGACCACCGTAGCCATCAAAAGAGGCACCAAATCCAATAATAGGGGCATGTTGTCATCCCTACTCCAGGTTCTGTAAAAATGGGAGGTGATTACCCCATGATAGAGCCAGGTTCTGTAATAGTGGGCTGTGGTCAACCTATGCCGAGGGCAACTCCTATGATAACATGTCATTTTCACTACGCCACATCCAGATCTTGTAATAATGAGAAATGGTGGATAACAATAATAGGAATTAAATGTTGAATTGCCAGGATATAGAAACATAGAAACATAGAAAATAAGTGCAGGAGTAGGCCATTCGGCCCTTCAAGCCTCAACAAAAGGCATTGCATGTTACCACAGTGGCTAATTCTGGTGATTACAATGAAAGGATCTATCTGGTATAGTTTGGGTAGCTGATGACTGAGGATATACAAAGAAGTATCCTAGATTTTGCATTCTAATCCCACAAATCTTGCTCCAGTAACACAAGAAATGTAACAGATCAGGAAGAATCTTATTGGGTCGATAGCATTAGGTGCCAGATCACCCAACCTCAAACATATTTTTTGATGTTTGGCAATGATTCAGTCATGCTTGACTTCCTTCCATCGTTAACTTCTACTTAATGCTACTGATCATTTATTTGTGTCATGTTCCAGTTATAAGTCTACAAACCTATCCACAGTCCCAGTCACCATGCACTTTCTGATCCATACTTATAGTTATAAGTAACTGTTTAATCAAAACATCCTGTCATAAGTATTGATTTATTCATGTTCGCTTAAGCAAAGATGGTTGGGGAGATGCAGGAACTAGACAAGCAATTTATATCTACGTGGAAGTTGAACGTTCCAGTCAGTGTTTCAGGATTGGGGCTTGAACTTACAAACTTCTGTCTCAAAGGCAAATGCATGACTCGCTGCTTCAGAAGAAGGACAGCGCTAGGATAATTCATCCGGTCCCACTTGCAGCTCTGGTTTCCCACTGCATGGTTAATTTTTAATTAGAGAAGTCAATCAATTACTGTTGGTGAAAGGAAATCTGGCCATTTTAAAGGAAAGTGTACTTGAGATATTATTAATTAGGAAACAGTAGTGATCAATAATTCAGATTAATAGACTATACAAATAACAAAGGGGATCGAGTAAAGAAACTAAGCAGAATTGGGATAATTGTTCTTAATGTTTGTAGGATTTTTATTTTATCAGGAAAGGGTAAGGCACACTGATATATTGAAAATTAAAATAAACTTTGTGGCACATTATTGCTGTGTAGAATAAATCCTGGATGACACTGATACTTTGAAGTGATAGAATAAAACCAGATTGCTTGACTATACAGTTCAGAGAAAAGTTCAGGCAGCATGTTTGAATTATGTAAACCTAGCTTCCATTCCTCTGAAATATCCAGTAACTGCTTATTGTTATAAGATTGAGTTAATGTTAGTTTTCTTTCTCTTAATTACATTCTGTAGGATATGCTCCTGTGACTGGAATGTGTCACCCAGTTCGTAGCTGCACACTGAACCACGAGGATGGCTTCTCTTCAGCATTTGTTGTAGCGCATGAGACTGGTCACGTGTAAGTTTTATGTGTAGCCATGGAGTAAAACTATTTCCAGTCCTGGTAAAAGAAGTTTTATGTCATTTTAGCCAATAGACCAATTCACAGTATTGGCCTTAGGCTAACTGCATTGCATATTTTATTGCTACTGTACTTGCCACTGACGGGTTAGCATGCAACAAAAAGCTTTTCACTGTACCTCAGTACACGTGATTATAAACTAAATTAAAACTAAAAACCGTATAACCATGTGTCATGCCATATAAAAACGATATAACCATGTGTCATGTGTTTGCTGGATTTGTATGGGCTGCTCCCTCCACAGTTCCCACGCGATTCTCATTTAGTGATAATCAAATGCAATGCATTTCCAGAAGGCTGTAGGAAAGACAAAACCAAGAACATGTATTTATAATGCACCTTGTCATGATCTCCAAGCAACAGTTTGACTTGAATAAAATACAAGTTGCTGGGGTAACTCAGCGGGTCGGGCAGCATCATTGGAGGGAATGGGCAGGCAACGTTTCAGGTCGGGACCTACTTTAGAATTTCTTTTGACTTGACTTAATTCGCTCGTGTGTCAGCCGATGTAGCTCGCTGTTGACTTCTGTCGTCGTCCAACATGTTGACAGAATTGTTGTCCGACGCGTCACAAAGTGCATAGCGTCGTCGCTGCCAGGGATCGCCACGAGGAGGCTTCTGTCATGATCCCCTTGACTTGACTGATTAATCGTAATGAGGCAGCAGAGTTTTGCAACTATGTAGCACTTTCAAAAAGCTGCCACCTTTCCACATTGAACAAATTGATTATTTATGCACATTGTAATTCTCTGCCAAGTTATTTCCGAAACCATAAATTATTTGCATGCAACAGAAATCTCAGCAAAAAACATGTAGAAGGTGATTAATTATCTGTTTTTGCTGGTGTTGATCAAGGGGGTTTGTGTGACACTGGCTTGTCTATGGTCCAGTTCTTGACATGTTTTGGGATTTCCCAATACTCTTCAATGCCATACTCTCTTATTAAATGTTCATGTTGAGTCCTTTTAGTTTGACTGTTGCTCCAGTTTGACTTCTTGACCAAACTATGCAGCAGTGGCATGAGAACAGCCAATGCAATGTATAGTCAAGAAAGTAGTCTTATGAATAGTAACTCCAGCGTTCTGGATTCTTGAAATTATTAACTTGGTGACTTTGTCAGTGCCCTTTATGTGGGGACTATTTGCATTCCTTGGGTATGCACGCAAAGAATTCCACTGATTTGTCTAATGTGACAATAAAGTATTCATTCCTTTATTCATTCATGTTATGATGGTGTTACTGAGCATTTTCTTTCTTCGAGTCACGGTGATACAGTGTGGAAAGAGGCCATTCAGCCCAACTTGCCCAAGCCGTCCAACAGGTCCCAGATACACTAGTCCCACCTGCCTGTACTTGGTCCATATCGCTCCAAACCTGTCCTATCCATGTACCTGTCTAACTGTTTCTTATGTTACATTTGTACGTGATGCATTTAATTTGAAGTGAGGTCTATCTTGTTCAATTCTAGTGAACTCGGCTAGAAAGTAATTGATTCAGCTCCATGGCTGAGATGTGAGTGCATTCTGGGCTGACAACTCAATGTGGCTTTGTCAGAATGCATTTTATAATGTGGTTTTATAAACATGATGTAGAAATGTAGTTTTATAGATAAGTTAAATGGATGTTACATTTACCCTTTTGGTCATTGTAAAGAAGAGCAAATTTCCATTTTAGTTGAACATTTCCTCATTGAAGCAGGGTCTCATATCAAAATCGCATCTATCTATTTCCCTCCACAGATGCTGCCTGACCCTCTAGAGTTTTCCAGCATTTTGATTTTAACAAGGATTTTTTCTGCCGTGCTGATACTTCCACCATCAGTCAGCAGTTCAAATGATGTACTAAGTTCAGAACTGTGAAATCGCTCAGTTACATTGTGGCTGAACCAAATATTTGCTCCATTTATCTACCTGCCTTTATATCTTTACTTTACAAAAATCAATTATCTTAGTTTAGAAATTATGAATTGACCTATGCACTAAATAAAATCAGTAATTGCTGGAAGGACATATGGGTCAAGCAGCATCGTCAGAGTTAGTTAGGAGTTGATTTTTCTTTCTAGGCAATGTTACAAAACATTTGCAAAGTTACAGAGCAAGAGGAGGGATAGAGAGAACCAACGAGTGTCTGATATGGTGGAGACCAAAAGAAGACTAGTGGTGTGTGCTATCTGAAAGGGAGGGGTAAATGCTTGTTTTTAGGAAGGTTTTGTATTTAGGCAATATTTTCTCATAATTCAAATCTCAAAGACTACCTTCTATTCTGTTGCACCTATTGAACCAATGTTAATATACGTAACCTCTGTTGTAGCCAGAATAGAGCACAGTTGTCTTGAAGTGAACTAGGTGGATATTTCCACATTCGTATTTCAGTTTCATAAGATAAGTTTCATTGTTTTTTATGAAGCATTTAATTTTATCATTGTAACAATGACTGTGCTTTGAAAGTTTTTAACAGGAGGTTTAAGTATTTAGAACATTCTGGGGTCATGAAAGGTTCAACATAAATTCAGCTATTTTTAAGCATCCTGCTGTATAGAAGATCTCATCACAAGACTATGTGTATTCATGTGAGACAGAAATCTATGATAATGACACTGAAAGTAACAGTTCTGAGCCAGTAGAAATAACATTTTCATTTTAGTTGAACATTTTCTCGCATGGAATGAAGTTCACAGCTCAATTGTTGCCCAGAGTTGAACAATTTGATGAAGCAAAGGTTCAATGACTGTTCAATGACAGGGAAGTTGCAAAATGTATTGAAATTCCTATAATGCAAATTCTTAGTAAAGCATTGGACCAGGTTCCTCATGTGGGACCTGTCCAGAGGTGGAAAAACATGGGATACATGGGCTGCTGGTAAATTGGATCCAAAAAGTAAGTACTCATAGTGAGTGTTGTGGTGGACGGATATTATTCTGACTGGAGGACTGGAATTCGAGAATGGTGCTGGGGCCTCCTTTGTTTCTAATATATATTAATGATTTGGATGGGAATGTAGGTGGTCTGATTAGTAACCTTGCAGATTATATGAAAATTTGTGGAGTTGTGGATAGTAAAGAACATTGTCAAAGGATACAGCAGGATATGGATCAGTTAAAAATTTGGGGGGAGAAGCAGCAGATGGAATATAATGCAGGCAAATGTAAGATGATACATTTGGGAGGTCAAATGGAAGAGTTAATGGCAGGACCCTTTGGAATACCGATGTGCAAGTCCATATCTTCCTGAAAATGGAAACACAAGTGAATAGGGTGTAAAGAAGGCATTTGGAAACATAATTTGCAGCTGTATAAAACTTTGTTAGGCCACATGGACAGTATTGTGTACAGGTTTGATCATTATCCCAAGGGAGAGAAGTGGAGGCATTGGAAAGGGTTCAGAAGTGGTTCACTTTCTTCACACAGGAGTGGTGAGTCTCTGGAACTCTCTGCCACAGAGGGTAGTTGAGGCCAGTTCATTGGCTATATTTAAGAGTGAGTTGGATGTGGCCCTTGTGGAAGGGGAAGGGTATGGAGAGAAGGCAGGTTACTGAGTTGGATGATCAGCCATGATCATATTGAATGGCGGTGCAGGCTCGAAGGGCTGAATGGCCTACTCCTGCACCTAATTTCTATGTTTCTATGTTTCTATGTAGAAGTGGTTCACCAGGATGTTTCCTGGATTGGGGTGCAGTGGCTTTAGGAGAGTTTGGGTGCACTGTTTTCTCTAGTGTGTCGGAGGCTTAAAGACAAGCTGTATAATTATAAGAGGCAACGATAGGGTAGAAAGTCAGAGTCTTCCCAGGAGGAAATGTGTTTAAAGTGAGAAGGGGAAGGTTTAGAGGAGATTTGTTAGGCAAGCTGTTTTATGTAGAGAGTATTAGATGCCAGGAACTTGATACATTAGGAGGTGATGAGACCAGATAACGTAGCAATGTTTTAGAGGCATTTTTTCACATACATGAACAGGTAGGGATACAGCCCATGTGCAGGTAGATAGGATTAGTTTAAAGTGACATAGTGTGCCACATCACAGATATTGTGGGCCGAGGGATCTGTGCTGTACTGTCTTGTTCTCAGTTATCTAGTGAAACTAACTGCAATCAGGTTTTGTTATACAGCAATAGGTAAATGAGGTATGTGTGCATTTATATAGTATACTTACCACATCTTAATGGTTGTCCAAAGCACAGCGTAGCCACAAATGTTAAAGTGTAATTCATTGTTGTTATGTTCAAAGGCAGATTCGACAAATTACAAGTGGATCTAATTTTGGTGTTATTGGGCTGTGTACAGCACAGCATCAGTAATGCCTTTTTGAGCCATGCAGCACTCCCAAAAATAGGTTTCAAGTTCAATCATCTGGTACCATCTAAGTCAGGAAATGATCAGTGATCAGAGGTCAATCATAGAGAACATGCAAACTCCACATAATCAGTGTGTCTCCAACAACTCTCACCAACAGGTCCCTGGTGCTGTGAGGCGGCAGCTCTACCAGCTGTGTTTAGTTTAGTTTATTCTCATAATATACCAAAGTACAGGGAAAACCTTTTTTGTTTTGTGCCATCCTGTTAGTGGGAGGACTATATATGATTACAATCAATCCGTCCACACTGTACAGATCAGGATAAAGAAAATAACATTTTTATGCAAGATAAAGTCCATTTAAGTCCGATTAAAGATAGGTGTTCAATAATATAGCTGATAGGTCAGCACTGCTCATTAGTTGGTGATAGGATGGTTCATTTGCCTGATAACAGCTGGGAAGAAACTGTCCCTGAATCTGGATGTAAGTGTTTTCTCACTTCTGCACCTCTTGCCTAATCGGAGAGGGGAGAAGAGGCAGAGTCCACTGTACGACTCATCTTGATTATGCTGCTGGCCTTGCCGAGGCAGCGTGAAGTTGTAGATGGAGTCAATGGAAAGGAGATTGGTTTGCATGATAGTCTGGGCTGTGTCCACAATTCTCTGCAATTTCTTGCAATCTTGGATGGAGCTGTTCCCAAACTATGCCGTGACGCATCCCACTAAAATGCTTTCTATGGCACATATGTAGAAGATGGTGAGAGTTGTTGGGGACATGTTGAACTTCCTAAGCCTTCTAACAAAGTAGATGATATGGTGTGCAATGTAAGTCATCGCTTAGATGTGCCACTGTGCCTCCCAAAGTAATGTGAGTAATGTGTGTGCAATTTTGTTTTAAATAATGTCAACTGTTCCACGTGTAATAACTTTTTACTTGACACTCTTATAGCTTGGGAATGGAACACGATGGTCAAGGAAACCGGTGTGGTGACGAAACCAGTATGGGAAGTGTAATGGCACCCTTGGTCCAAGCCGCATTTCATCGATTTCATTGGTCTCGATGTAGTGGGCAAGAACTTAAACGATATCTTCAGTGAGTATCTCAAGTGGTGAAAAAAATAATTTGTCCTGCTTTAAATAATATTTTTAAAATCCTCTCTATTGATGCTATGGAGGAAAGGGTTTTATGATGGTCATGGCTGTCATGGATAAGTTAAAATAAGCTCCCACAAATGTATTTGGCCTGGAACAAAATAATGTTTCACTCAAATATAAACACGAAAAATAGATTGATAGTATATGAAACGATGAAGGGTTTTCATAGATTGAATAGGGAATGTCTATTTCATTGATTGAAGCTTTCAAATTGTCACAGTCTTGAGAGAGATGAGAGTAAATCTTGTGCTGTCAGCATTGGAAATATGTTTTCCAAAAGAAACAGCTGAGGTCGAAGGAATTTCATCTTTAATGGGAAATATAGGTAAAAACTGAAAGCAAAGAAAGAAAGATTTTGAAAGTGTTAGGATGTGTAATTCTCTTCAACAAATGTCATTGAGTAAAATCAATGATTTCAGCCTGAATCCTCATATCAAATTCATAAGCTAACATCTATGTTGGAGGAGTTATTAGAAGTTGTTGACAGGGTCAAGCTGACCAAGTATGGAATTTTAAAGAGCAAGTTGTGTCAAACTAGCCTGGTTGAATTTGTGACTATGTTACAATCATGTTGGATAATACTGCCTGTGTGTGTGATGGGAACTAGTCGCAGCCTCATTATGGTCGCCAAGAATTTTTCAACATGTTGAAAAATTAGTGGTGACTAGAATGAAGCCGGCATGGAGAGTAGCGAGAGTTCTCGAGCCGTAGGTGGTTCGCCAGGAGCTCCTAGTAGGTTGCCAGGAGGTCGAAAGTTATCTTAGATTCCCGTAGGCTGCAGCTGTTGCTGTCCGGGGAATTTCATTGGCTCATTGGGGGAAAAAAACGTAAGCAGTAGTTTTCAGAACCGTGTATCTCTGGCTTCTTAATTGTTGTCTGGCTTCTTAACAGTTGTCTCCACTCCTTCTCCCTCCTTCTCCCCCCTCCCCCCCCCCCCCTTTTAAAGGACTTACCGTACACTGTGCTAATCATCTTAATTACAGCGCCAACCTTCCTGTTCGTCGCGGTGTGTGTTGTATCACCTTAGTTTTGCATCATGTGAATTTCAGACAGCGCTCTCCCCACTTGCCCTGACTCCCAGCCTTTGCAATGTATTTGACTGACAGTATCTATCAGAGTCAAATACTGTGTTTTTCAGATGCCTGAAAAATCACCTAAGTGGGACGGGCCCATAAGACACAGTCCATAAAAGTTCATCATTGCTGATTTTAGTGTTTTAGTTTTAGTTTTGGAGAAACAGCATAGAAACAGGCCCTGCGGCCGACCAAGTCCACGGCGACCAGTGATCACCCGTACACTAGTTCTATCCTACACACTAGGAACAATTTTTTACAGACGCCAATTTACTTACAAACCTGTACTTTTTTGGAATGGGGGTGGAAATCGCAGAAACTAGAGAAAACACATGCGGTCACAGGGAGAATATACAAACTCCGTACAGACGGAGGTTGGAATCTAACACATGACTTTGCCGCTGTAAGACACTAACTCTGCCGCTGCACCACTGTATTGTTGTGTAGTGTTTGAGAGCTTGATGAATACTGGGAAGAAGCTATTCTTGAACCTGGTGGTCACATTTAATATGGATCGAGATGAGCATGTGAATTGTCAAGGCATAGACCACTATGGACCAAGTTATGGTAAATGTGATAAATGTGATAAATGTTGATGCTTGACATTGGCCGTGCTTGATATGGGCTCATTTTTATTCTGTATAACTCTATGATGAGTCATTCTATGATATTTGTGGATTATTGCAAATATGAAAGTCATGCATCGAGAAATGTAGTTAATATGAAATAGAAGTTAATATAATGGGTGTGAACCAATTCACAGGCTGACATTTGGAGCTGTATTATGTATTTGTATATTTTGTACAATACATGTCATCTGATACATAAAGTGTGGTAGATATTGCTTCCATGGATCTCTAGATTTTTAAAACTTTCCACTATAGGATTCAGATTCTGATTAGTTTTCTGTCATATATGTCAGGGTGCGAAAAATTCCTTGTTCACATGATCACAGAATAAACACAGTAATGATAAAACATACATTAAATACAGTGAGTGCACAACAGCAAAATAGTGCAAGATTGTGGCGGTGGGAAGGAAGTTGTTCTTAAGTCTGATTTCAAGCTTTCTAGCCCCATGTTTTTGTTCCAGAATGTAAGAGAAAGAAAAGGGAATGACCAGGATGGTGTGCATCCTTGTAGATACTTACAACTTTCCTGATGCAATGTGCCATGACAATGGACAGGTTGGAAGTAAGTGACGAGCCTGTGATGGACTGGGCTGTATTCACCATTCTCTGTAAGATCAGCTGGTCAAGCGCAATGCAGTTGCCTATGCAGTTGCCTAACCAGGCCGAGAACGGTTGGGGGGAGGGACTCAAATAGAGAAAGCCAGTAGATAGGGTCTGAGGCAGGAGGCAGAGAAAGGAAGCACTCAGACCCAACTTGTAGGGGGAAAGAAGAAAAAAATAATAAATAGAGAATAAGAGGTGGTGGGTTTCCAGGGCAAAAATCAAAAGGGGCCACTTGTCAACATAATTGTATAAGGATCAACATAGAGGAACCAACGAGAGAGCAGGCTATTCTAGACTGGGTATTGAGCAATGAGGAAGGGTTAGTTAGCAGTCTTGTTGTGCATGGCCCCTTGGGCAAGAGTGACCATAATATGGTTCAGTTCTTCATTAGGATGGAGAGTGACATAATTAAGTCAGAAACAAGGGTTCTGAACTTAAACAAAGATAACTTTGAACGTTTGAGATGTGAATTGGCCAAGATAGACTGGCAAGTGATTCTTAAAGGGTTGACAGTGGATGTGCAATGGAAGGTATTTAAAGACTGCATGGATGAACTACAACAATTGTTCATCCTAGTTTGGCAAAATAATAAATCAGGGAAGGTAGTGCATCCATGGATAACAAGGGAAATCAGGGATAGTATAAAAACAAAAGCATACAAATTAGCCAGAAAAAGCAGCCTACCAGAGGACTGGGAGTCCAGCAGAGGAGGACAAAGGGCTTAATTAGGAAAGAGAAAATAGATTATGAAAGAAAACTGGCAGGGAACATAAAAACTGACTGCAAAAGTTCTTATAGATACATGAAGAGAAAGAGATTAGTTAAAACAAATGTAGGTCCCTTGCAATCAGAAACAGGTGAATTGATCATGGGGAACAAAGACATGGCAAACCAATTGAATAACTACTTTGGTTCTGTTTTCACTAAGGAAGACATAAATAATCTGGCGGAAATAGCAGGGGACCGGGGTCAAATAAGGTGGAGGAACTGAGTGAAATCCAGGTTAGCCGGGAAGTGGTGTTGGGTAAATTGAATGGATTAAAGGCCGATAAATCACCAGGGCCAGATAGTCTGCATCCCAGAGTACTCAAGGAAGTAGCCACAGAAATAGTGGATGCATTAGTGATAATTTTTCAAAACTCCATAGATTCTGGAGTAGTTCCTGAGGATTGGAGGGTAGCTAATGTAACCCCACTTTTAAAAAAAGGAGGGAGAGAGAAAACGGGGAATTACAGACCAGTTAGTCTAACATCGGTAGTGGGGAAAAGGCTAGAGTCAGTTATTAAAGATGGGATAGCAGTACATTTGGAAAGTGGTGAAATCATTAGACAAAGTCAGTATGGATTTACGAAAGGTAAATCATATCTGACGAATCTTATAGAATTTTTCGAGGATGTAACTAGCAGAGTGGATAAGCGAGAACCAGTGGATGTGTTATATCTAGACTTTCAGAAGGCTTTCGACAAGGTCCCACATAAGAGATTAGTATACAAACTTAAAGCACACGGCATTGGGGGTTCAGTATTGATGTGGATAGAGAACTGGCTGGCAGACAGGAAGCAAAGGGTTGGAGTAAACGGGTCCTTTTCAGAATGGCAGGCAGTGACTAGTGGGGTACCACAAGGCTCAGTGCTGGGACCCCAGCTATTTACAATATATATTAATGATTTGGACAAGGGAATTGAATGCAACATCTCCAAGTTTGCGGATGACACTAAGCTGGGGGGTTGTGAGGAGATGTGAGGAGGATGTTAGGAGGCTGCAAGGTGACTTGGATAGGCTGGATGAGTGGGCAAATGCATGGCAGATGCAGTATAATGTGGATAAATGTGAGGTTATCCACTTTCGTGGCAAAAACAGGAGGGTAGACTATTATCTGAATGTGGCAAATTAGGAAAAGGGAAGATGCAATGAGACCTGGGTGTCATGGTACACCAATCATTGAAAGTTGGCATGCAGGTGCAGCAGGTAGTGAAGAAAACAAATGGTATGTTAGCATTCATAGCGAAAGGATTTGAGTATATGAGCAGGGAGGTTCTACTGCAGTTGTACAAGGTTTTGGTGAGATCACACCTGGAGTATTGCGTACAGTTTTGGTCTCCAAATCTGAGAAAAGACATTCTTGCCATAGAGGGGGTACAGAGAAGGTTCACCAGATTCCTGGGGTGTCAGGACTTTCATATGAGGAAAGACTGGATAGACTTGGCTTGTACTCGCTAGAATTTAGAAGACTGAGGGGGGATCTTATAGAAACTTACAAAATTCTTAAGGGGTTGGATAGACTAGATGCAGGAAGATTCTTCCCGATGTTGGGGAAGTCCAGAACAAGGGGTCACAGTCTAAGGATAAGGGGGAATTCCTTTAGGACCGAGATGAGGAAAACATTTTTCACACCGAGAGTGGTGAGTCTATGGAATTATCTGCCACAGAAAGGTAGTTGAGGCCAGTTCATTGGCTATATTTAAGAGGGAGTTAGATGTGGCCCTTGTGGCTAAAGGGATCAGGGGGTATGGAGAGAAGGCAGGTACAGGATACTGAGTTGGATGATCAACCATGATTATATTGAATGGCGGTGCAGGTTCGAAGGGCCGAATGGCCTACTCCTGCACCTATTTTCTATGTTTCTATGTATCATGTCAGAATACTTTTCTACAGCAAATCTGTAGACATTTGCGAGAATCCTTATGGACATGCTGCATCTTATCTGATGCCTAACAAATAGACGTGCGCTTTCTTGATCACTGCACCAGTGTGAACAGACCAGATTAGGTTGATGGTGTCATGGATGTGTCAGATCTTGACCATTGACCGTCTCTACAGCAACGCTTTTGATGAGGATAGGTGTGGGAAGGTACTGCAGATGTTGATTTACTCTGAAGATAGACACAAAATGTTGGAGTAACTCAGCAGGTCAGGCAGCATCTCTGAAGAGAAGGAATGGGTGATGTTTCGGGTCGAGAGGTTGCATTCACTCCTTCACTTCCGTAGTTCAACAACCGACTATTTCATCTTGCTGATGTTAATGACATTAGGTTCTCAATCGTGTTCCTGTACTTCGTCGCAATGTTATTGTGTGTCCAACCAAC